>CM067490.1:7124261-7151777 GCA_034552555.1 Semaprochilodus insignis | reverse complement strand
TATTACATAGTTTATTTAATTACTTTGGTTATTTAGAAAGCAATTTAAAAAGTGCCAGATTTTTATTCTATGCATTATTCTAATAAATAAATAAAATAAAATTAAATAAAATTACTTTTATTGTATATAAAGAAAATAAAAGCATGGGATCTACTTGACTTTTATTCTACAAATCATTTAAAAACTACTTTTTCATTTATAAAGGGAAAAAAAGCAGAGGAACTGACTTTTATTTTATAAAATTTAAAATTACTCCCAGTAATGAGCGACATCTGAGTCCCCAACATTCATTAACAAGTATAAGAGACAAAAATCTGATGTCTTTCTATATTAATTTCATATTGAGTTCACATGTTTGAAAAAAAATGTGTAATTGAAAAATAATTTCTTTGGTATGACATCAACCCTGTCATCATATTTTTAGATTAGATAAGATTTGACTTTATTTACTTACTTTTTTATTGTCCCTGAGGTGTAATTTGGTCAAACACCAACCTACATACATAAATACACATTAATGTCTGTAACATTTACATTAATAAATGGTGTCACCTTATAGATGTACAAAGGATATTTAAAAAACTCTGTCAATGGACCGACAGCTCAGCTGATGGAGCAAATGACCTCAGGTATCTGATTTGGCCCTCCAAGGGAAAGGGTACTACCTAAAACGCCTCAACCTCCTTAATAAACAGTCTCTGAGTGGCCTATTTGAAGATGGAGTCAGTGTTGGCGTCGAAAATCATTTTAGCTGCAAATAAAAATCTTCACACCATTTTTACAAACTGGATGATGGCCCACCTTGTGTTCCTGTAGAAGACTAACAATCACTGAATCACTGAATCTGTGGCCTCCTTGTCAAAGTTGAACATCCAACAAATAGTGCCAGTCAAAGTCTGTGAGCTAAGATATGAGGCTGCATGCAGTTAAAAGCTGATGGAAAAATCAGCACAACATTAGCATGCATGTGTCTTCTTACCCTCCAGTTGCAACATCCTCTACCCCTTTCCTTGCTACACATGCAAATGGAAGGGGGGCAATTATACTTCTGTTCTCACCATCACAGTGGTAATCATTCAGCACCTTTGGTGATGGAACCTGGAACAGATATAGATTGTTTCCATAGCATGGGAACTTTACCCTGCGGTAAACAGAGCTGGAAAATACATGTATAAATCCCATGTATAAAAACAAGACACAATATTTAAGCTGTTGGCCACTGATACAGTCAGGCCCTTGACTTTTCCTCACATTTGTCAGTTCTAACGTTTTCCAGACATTCGATTCCTCGATCTGAATCTTACTGCTTTCTGAAACAACTGTTAATTCTTAATTCAACTTGTTGCTAAACCCATAGGGATCAAATATCAAGTAAAACCTATTAAACTGTTCTGCCAGAATGGAATCAGACTCAGTAGGGTCGAAAAAAAAAATTGTTGTCCTGAATTTGCACCATAGCTTTGAATCCCCTCCAGGCACGGCGAGAATCACCATTCTTAAGTTCATCCTCTACCTTGTCATTAAACCACATTTTAGCCAGCTAAAGCTTGCCTTTCTGATTTTATATTTACTGACCCAGTAATAATTAATGCATATAATATAAACTCATCATCAAAAGAATAGCTGCACTCAGAAAGAAGTGTGGGACTGCAATGCAATCCAGAAGGAAGATAAAGGTTACCAGGAACAATAAATGACGATAAATCCCATGCAGCTTGAATATTCTCACACAGTTCCTGCAGATTGTGCGGTAGGGTGGAGGTGGAGTGACACCAGGTCTTCTGGACATGTGGCGTGTCACAACAAACCGTTCCTCTTGGTGCTGACCATGGTGCCTCTACACACGGATCCGTTAGTCATCTCCACCAAAGACCAAAGCAGGACTCGTCACTGAAGATGGACCGATGCCGTTCTGAGTCACTCCATGACAGTCTGGCACGACACCACTGCAGTCTTTGGCGACGTTGACGTTGTGTTAAGGGCAGGGGTCGCAACGGTCTGCGTGCATGTAGCCCTGCGTCGTGCAGCCGTCTGCCAATTGTGCTGGCTCTAATAGGATGACTCACGGAGGGCACCACTGCTGGCTGAAGTTTATTCCTGTCGGTTGATTCCTTCTGGGCACAACTTTTTTGTCAATGAGGAGTGTAATTGTCTTCCTGGTAATTATCATTTGCACTCAAAAAGTAATGTAGCTAAATACAGTTAAAAGTAATAGCAATATTTGAAAGTATACCAACCATTTGTCTCTCTCGAGGGCCGTTTGATAAATCAGAGTAAGAAAAACTCAGTCATGATCAAAAGAGCCTGGGGGCGCCACTGCACTGGAATTGTAGTACCATATAGTACCATAGCACAGGTCCGGCACTTTACCATATCTTGTTTGACAATTCGTTAGGGATTGACAGGGCGGATTGATACCTAGATATCAACACTTCCGAATAATTAAGTATCACTTAAGAACAATTTCTAGCACAAAAATATTGTAGTGGGTTAATGCTGTCTCTCAATGAAAATTAAAATAAATAAATAAATAAATAAATAAATAAATACATGTAAAAAATGCTGCCATACAGGTTGGTGTGATATAGGAACTACTTTTCCTTCCGCCTTCTTCCTCCCAAAAGCATACGGTGAATAAGAAGCTCCTTTAAAGGTTATGTGCAAAAATGACACTGAACTGTGCATTTTTAATGGTAGGATTCCCTGAACGAATTATTAAGACTTAGGAGCAAAAGTCTTATAAGCTTTTACATTAACACGGTACACGTGGCCTACACAGCAAAGTTCCTTAAAAATACCCAGCAGATTATTATATATACTTATTCTTTCATTTTTCAATCTTTGAATCAGGTTTAACTTTCATGACTACCCAGATATTAATCTAATGTATACACATTTAGTTACTGAATTTTGTTCCAAAAGTTGACATGTAAAGTACCAGTTTACCTGAACATATAATCTGAAAATTACTGAACACTGAATTGAGTTTTATTACCGAATTATGTGTTATTTAAAAAAAAAGCAATGAGAGAATATTTTGGTTAATATTAATGTCAGACTTTCTGCTGTTTTGTTCACCTTTACCGTCTGCCATAGTGCAAAATAATGACTCTATTGGTATCAGGACATTATCCTTAGTATTACTTGGTATCGCCCACCCCTATAACTTACATACTGATAAAACGACTGGGGGGTTTCTGAAGACTACAACTGCTAAAATCACCTTTACGCCCTCATGCTGATGTCTGGCGGAATGCCATCAGGTGAAGTCCCCGGCAGCTGAGCTGCCCGCATTGGATAAGAACACCGGAACTATATTGGAGTCTATGAGGAGGGTTGTTTAGTGGACAAATCATAACAAACCTAATATATATATATATATATATATTTTTTTTTTTTTTTGCATATTCACAAAAAAAAAGCTTTAATCTTGGTAACAGTGGGTTTGGAATTCAGTCCAGCATTGCTTCAACTTGATGAGGTTGTTCTTGTCAGTGCTATTTAACATATAAAATATGACTGTCCTGTAGAAGGACAAAACGTTATACTACTTTTATTAAACTGTACTATGTAAGGTCTGAATGTACCTGAATGTTAGTTATTTGTAATGTCCATTCATGACATTAATTAATACAAAAAGAAGATTCAGTACGGCCATGAAAGCAAACTTCTTAAATATATTACAGATGCTGAGATACAGGTTTTGTTTTTATGAGCTTGCTTTAACCAAACATATTATGTTTATATTCACCAGCTTATTATTCAAATTTACTGTTCCACCTTAAATGTCCATGTTATAACTGCAGCATTTAAGGTGGAATAGAAAATTCAAAGACCAGCATTGTTAGAATAACTGCTCACAGTACACACCATTTTGCTGGAGCAGTTCAGTCGCAATATTCCAATGATTTCTTCATTAATGAGCTGAAACGAGCAAGAAGAGTCAGTCCTGGATCTGACCAATGTCCTTTATTTGTGCACTCTGTATAAACATCACGTAGCAGAGTTACTCCATTTCCCCCAAACAGCTGAAAAATCATTTTGGACAGAAAAGGCAGAGAGAACCTTTCCCTAGAATCAGGCACTTTTACAGCAACAGAGGGGAGAAATGTAATGTTCAACTTATATTAAAAATCCATCTGTAGAAATGTTCACTTTCCGAAAATGAATATTCTGCAGCAGCGACTCCCTGCATCTCTAACAGCCTGAGGACTATCACAGATGAGCAAAAATTAGAGTGACAAAGCTTCCCAGTGTTTTCTTTTGGACTGAGTAACATAGTGCTCCTAAATGTTTCTGAATTTTAATGTAGCTGTTGAGTTAAAATGACCAATAAAACACCCGTTACACACAGTTCATTCTATTCTCACAGGAGAACGAGATCAAAGACGAATGTTAACGATGAGCAGTACTGACCGCAGGATGTTCCTGCAGCAGGTAGAAGTAAAAAACCTCATCTCGTATGGCTGCGTCGTGATTTCCCGTGTCTGTGTCGGGATTTCCCATGGGGCTGATGAGGTGCTTCCTGCCCCTCTGGGGGGACAGCTGGACCCCCACTCCCCCATGGTTGCCCGAAAACGTACCGGGGGAGTAAGGTGGGGTACGGTGGTCGGGCACTGTACCGGCCCTGATGGAAACTCTGATCCACTGGCCTATGGGGCCACAGAGCTGGGCGGGGGCCCAGTAAGCCAGGGGCGCCAGAGGAACCAGGGGATCCGAACCGCGGCTGGTGGTTCCTGGGTCTTGGCTCAAATGGCCTGAAAAGGATAAGCATAGAGTTAAAGAAGAAAAAAAAATCTGAATTATAATACAGTCCTGTAAGTGCCATTTGACCGGCTCTACTCTATCTCTGCCCTCAGGCTGGCCGTTTGCTCCCCAAATTGCTGGTCACTCATTCTGTTTGTTATCTGCCTGCCTGCCTTTCTGCTTGTCTGGCTCCAAACTGAGTGCATGTGGATGGTGAGAACTTACATTATCTGGTCGTGGTGTGACCCCCTCCTGCTGAAGGTGTGGGGGTTGTGTCGGGGGTTTGGTCTCTCTGTTCCGGATGACGACGTCGCCTCACCCTGAACCGGATCTTGGTCACCATCACTAGGTTCATCCATCCCCTCATTGCTACAGAACAACAAAAGAACTTTTACATACAATATCTGTAGAAATGTTAGAAAACTAAATAAACAGGACAGGTAACAGTCAAGATGTAGAAAGATATGAGGTGTAGAAAGTACAGACCGAGCAAAGAAGGAAGCTGATTTGGGTTGTATTTTATGTGAGGTGTTGAAAATGGAGGGAAGTGTTGTAAAATCAATAAACAAACAAACAAAGTGCGACAGTATTACTAAATGAAGGTGGAGGGGGGGCTGACGTTACCTGCGCTTTGGTCCTGATTTGAGATCGTCCAGGTAATTCTGTCTCTCTATAGAATGACCTCGGGACACATTAAACACTGAAACAGTCGACCAGAGAAAAACAAGTTATATCACCTTTAATAAACAGTACACCAGATAAAGAGGACAACTAAACGCATGTTCCCTTACAGTCAATGGCCTTGTGAGGTTCAACACCGTCCACATCTATCAGATACCTGCGATTAAAAACACTTGTGAATAAAGTGCAGAGTTTAAACTAAAAACAAACCAGTAGTGAAAATAAATTGCCTGACAAATTACCTGCACACAAGGTAGCCTGTTCGGTTTAAGCCATGAGTGCAATGAACCCCAATCAGTTTATCTGTGGGGGGGGGGGAGAAAAAAAAAAAAAGAAAAAACATGAACATTTTATTTAGTGCCAGCAGGGGGCACGTTTTCACTGTGCTGAGTTCTCATGTGACTGCTGGACTTCCCCCATTTTTCATCTTCATACTTATCACATAGTTTTTAAGATTGCAGTGCCTGTCTGACCACTAAGCTGCAGTTTAAAAATAGACAGCGAAGTATTCTGGGACAATCCCCATCTTCACATCCCCATTCCCGTTTTCCACAATGTTAAAATTACAGAGTATAATGGAAAATGTCCTTTTCACTAAATGATCACAATGCTAAATTGTTTATATGAGGTAATTTTAATAATAGCCAGCAATTAGCTGCACATATGCACCTTCTTTTATATACAGATGATACATAAACTGATTTATTAATACAATATAGAGTAGAATAGAAAAAAGTATTACCCATTATCCTGAAAAACTTAAGACACTCTCAACAAGAGTGAAAAGAGAATATTAGCTGTATTCAACATACCCTACTGCATACAGCTTGTGTACTGACTGTGCCCCAATGTAGTGAGAACATGAATTTCCTGATACCCAGATGAAGTACTACTCAAAATATTCCTGTATGCGGCCAGAGTCTTATGATGCACTGCATCCCAAAATGCAAGGCAGTTGTTTCAAATTAATAATAACTGCAAAATGAAAGAAATTTGTTACAATTTTGCTGCAACAGTGAAGCCCATCAGTTTACCCATCTGGTCTAAAGGTGGGTTTGCTCACTTTGTCCATTTAATTTATTGCACAGATTATGTGGTTCAAACTATGAGCCGTTTCTTAGCACTGTGGTGTTTCATCAGTGGATTGCGACTCTAGGTTAGTGTGGGGGCAGGCTGGATGGCAGAGTGGATAAGAGCTCATACAGAATAACAACCATTCGACTGACCTCGCCATGCATGTTTGATTAAAATCACTGCCGAAGTTGGTCATTTGTCTTTGTGTCTGAATCTTGATCCTTCAGTGTAAATTATTTCTTTACATCTCACGGCTAACTTTCAGTGGTCTAAGCAAAACTCGGCTACAAATGCTCATAGAAAATCATTTGCACGTTTCTATTGGTTTGTTCGTTGCGCACACAAGTTAATGAAATCTTGTGTTTCGCTTCTTCAGTGACATTGTCTTGGTTCCATCAGCCACTGGGAATAACACAGCGGTACATCCTCTTATTAAAATATTTAATAATATTTAAAAGGAGCCTATGCTGACCAGCCCCTTTACAGTTTCAGAGGGTCGTCTAGACCTGTTGGAGCATTTACATGCTGTGCTCCAAAAGATTTCAGTATGTTATGCGTTAGCCTTGACGTTTTTTGTGGGTTTTCATTTCTATCATTAAAATTGCATCATAGAGAGTGTACATGATCCTTACATCTAGTTTAGACTCTGCAGATTCCATGGAAGTCTGAAGTGGATCCACTGTGAGAGTTAACGTAAGCGTAGCAAATTATGCCCAGGGATAGCGTGTGGCTCTAAGATTTAAAATACGGAATCATTTAATAGCCTAACCATTTCGTCTACTACGAAATATAAATTTAAAAGGCAAAAATTAAAATGAAAAAGATCATCAGGGTGAGCGTGTGTATGTGTACAGTGTTTATGGCCGATCAGATTTATTTCTGAGCTTGTTGTTGACAAATACCTCAGGTAAATATTTCACATATCTGAGGCGGCACTACAGCTTCAGCCAGAATGAACTTAAACAGGATGGCCCTGAGGGAACGTGTTAATGTGAACGGTTTTAATGAGTGTTGCTGCACACAGTGCTCAAAGATTCTGTCTGCTCTGTTCCTCTGTGCATATAAATAAACTCTCTACAGTAGAGGCCAGCGCACGCTCACCATTATTTTCATTATCTCGCAGAAACCTTCGCACAGCCTTCTTAAAGCTCAGAATGGTGGCATCACTTGGCACTTCATGACCGGCTGTAAAAATCTTCACATAGTACCACGAGTTCGGCAGGTCCTGCATAAACAAACACAAACAGACTAATCACACCAAATCCTGCATTAAGATAGATACTGAAGGACGTGATTGGAGATGCACCCTCCTCCATATACCTATATCCTTTATGTTTGTTCAAATTCGTACATCTTATATCATTTTCGATAACCATAAAAATGAAATGATCAACAAAAGCACACCTAGTCATCTCTATTCTAGTGTCAGCCCAAGGTTCCGTCCTGGGCCTGGATTTCAGCCAGGGTATCTCTCATTGACCATCTAGAGTTTTTCCAAGCCACTGTCGCCTTTTGGCTTGTTGGTGTGATTGCTCTGGACACCAGAATCCTGAACTTCTTGCTGTGCCATGGTAACAATGTATTGGGCCTTGGGGGAGGTTACTGTTTTGTTCCAGGAGCCAGGAAGGCTGGAGTGTTTTGTCTAACAGAGGTCATGAGGAAATGTTTTTACCATCACCGTTTTCAGAGACCTAAGTACTCCTTATCGCTGTACCTGACTGACTATATAAGGTCGTCCTGTTGCACGCGCTTTCCGTTCTCCATTCTGTGTTGGTCTCATCTTTTGCAAGTGAAGTATGCCTCAGAGAAGAGCTTAAAAGCAATTTGAGCAGTTGGAAGAGATGGAGAGGGGGCACACTGTTGGGCTCCGGGACTGTCCTATGTCCTATGCCATACTGGTCACGTGGATACTACTATAGCATGCTGTTGGTGGCATTAGATAGAAGAAGGCACGTACCAGCGACATGAAGGATCCGGGAGACACACACAAAACCACGGAGAGAGAGGACCGACATGTGCGGAGTGACCCAACAGCCATGACTGCAGACAATCATGAGCAGTGATGCCCTCCATGAGTCAGCTGCACGATGCAGGACTATATGCACATAGACCGTTACAATGACTGCCGCACGTCATCGTCACCAAAGACTGCAATGGTGTCATGCCAGACTGATATGGAGTGACTCAGAATGGCAATGGGTCATCTTCAGTGACAAGCTTTTATCTTGGTTGAGGCGACCAAAAAGCACGATAAGGTGTGGAGGCAATGTGGTCAGCACCAAGGTTTGTTGTCATGCGTCACACATCCAAGGCCTGGTGTCACTCAACCCCTACCGTAAAATCTGCAGGAACTGTGTGAGAATATTCAAGATGCATGGGATGCATTATCACAGGACACCATTAGGAACCTCTACAACTCCATGCCAAGATGTCTGCTGTGTTGCGTTAGCAAACATGGCGGCCCGACCCCATACTGAGAGAGACTACTTCTGTATGTCTAGCTCAGTAAATATTACCCATATCAGTCTAAATTGATCACCTTTTATTGTTCCTGGTAACCTTTATCTTCCTACCAAATAGCATCCTTCTGACATTTCCTTCTAGGTGCAGCTATTTTTTTAAGATGAGGATACTCATAATCAAATGTTAACAATGTGAAAAATGCTGCCATTTTCAAATAAATAAAATATAAGAGCCTTGAGGCATCGTCTGTCGTGATGCAAGTGTGCTGTCTGTGTGCTCAGTCATTTTACTTTTACTTTCATTTCTCTACAAGCTGGCAGTGACCACTCGGGTGGCTTATCTTCACATCTGAAAGACACACCAAGGAGACACAGGCCAAGACATAACACTACCACGATTCTAAATGTCTCCCTTCCATATACCTACAGATTATTAAACAAAATAGCTGATACTAATAAGAAAAAGACTAGGCTTAGCACTTGTGTGAGGAACCGGTCCTAAATAACCTTCAGAGATTTGAGAGGGTCTACACTGCATAAAAACAAATCTCAACTGAGCTCAGGTGTCTGAGGGTCTCAGGAGTGAGCTCACCTGTGGTTTGTAGTAGCGGGTGGTGAAGGTAAGGTCAATGATGAGTCCAAGTTCCTGACCCTGCTTCTCCAACATGTGCAGTAGGTCGAATGGGCCAAAGGCCTCGGACGAACTCAGACAGTTCCTCAGAGACTAAATCAGAAAAAGGAAGTCAGACTAATAAACATTTGGACTAAGCTACAAACCAGTCAGCCCTGTTACTGATGTTGCAGGGGTGACAATATCCAAATGTTCTGGGGTTGCCTTTTGACAGCTTGTATATAACAACCCTTACCTGTTTTAATGGCACTTTAAAGGCGATGAAGCGAGTTCCAGGAATCCTCTTCCCAACTGCACTGTAATCGGTCCATCTGAAACACACACACACACACACACACACACAGCACTCTTAAACTAGACATACATAAAGCAATATCACTGTATATGCAGCAATGTACACTGGAACTCCTTACCTGTCTGGGATTTTCTTAAAGGGAGGCATATTCAATGTCCACAACAGCAGCTGTCATTCAGACAAACAAGCAAACAAACAGACAAACAGAAACTTAAAACTCAGACAGGACACACCCAACGAGTTTCCTGAAAGACAGGAGAACCTTCTTATTACAATTCCCACATACCACCTTAAAGGTGCAGCAGTTACAGTCTATTCTACCAGGCTCAGGAATGCAACTGCTACACCATTTAAGGTGGAGAATTCGAAACAGAAGCCAACAAACAGCCCCATGCGAATTACGATGTCAGAAGAAAGCTACCTTATGTTTACAACATCATGAATATCCCTTACCTTTCTAAAATAATAACATTAACTCCCTAAATTCCTGTCCTAGCTCTCTGTATTAAACCTGCAGCTGTTAGCGGTTAGCCACTCTGCTAACCGCTCCACCTCCTCAGTGTGTGCTGCAGTGCTTTATTACAGTTTCATCGTCAGACACGTATCGTGTTCATCATTGTAAGTGATCTAAATCCTATCCTAACGCATCGCTGAAGGGAATAACTAATATAGTAGTTAAAACAGAGCAGCCGAAACGCCGAATGCTAAAGATCCAACTCACCACAGCCGGAATCTCCACGCGTCCAGTGACGTCACTCGTTAGGCACCAAAGCAATGCGCAGCGCCACCTGTCGGACACTAACATACACGCAGACCCGGAGTGAGGAGGAAGCATCACAAACCGTCTGGAGATCAGCCGAAGGGGACCGGTTTAGGGAATCGGCTGGGTGTTTCATCTGTAATGTTTCCTTCTTATCGTTTCCTTTTGGTTATAACCTAACTGACCTTACTGTTGGGGGCTCTAATGCCTGCTCATCCTGCTCATGTAGATCCACCACCCTGCAGAGTTTAGCTAGAAACCCAATCTAATGCACATGTTCCACGTAGTGAAGGGCTTCAGGGACTCCTGGACTTTTGAGCCAGGTGCATTCATTAGACACCAGCCACTTCATTACATACATTACATACTGTTCTACTGTTCTCCTGCATAATATTTATGCCCTATGCTTTTATTATTGTACATACACTCTCCATGGTAATTATACTTTCAAGGCATTATACGTTACATAGTCACTATATTTTCACTGCATACCATCAGACTTTCATAACAGTTGTACTTCCATCCCACTCATAGAGGTCCTTATTATTATTATTATTACTATTATTATTATTATTATTATTATTATTATTAGAGTACTTCTTTTTTCTTCTTTTTTCTTCTCTTTATTTATGTACGTTCTATTATTGTATTATTGTTCTTTACTGTACTTGGGTTGCTGCAATATGTGACTTTCCCTCTGGGATTAATAAAGTGATCTATCTATCTATCTATCTATCTATCTATACATCTCTACATTCATTGTTGTCCATTTTATCAGCTCTACTTACCTTATAGGTGTACATTGTATATCTACAACTGCAGACTGTAGCCACTCTGGTTCTCTGCATTCTTTATTATCACACTTTCATCCTGCTCTTTAATAGTCAGGACCTCCACAGGACCACCAGAGAGCAGGTATTATTTGGGTGGTGGACCACCAACCAAAACTATTCAGCCAACAGCGTCCTGTGGAGAAAGTCCTATGATGGCTGATGAAGGACTACAGAATAAGCAACACAAACTGTGCAACAATGGAAGAGCTACTGTCTCACAGAGGGACTATGGATGATATGGACAGTGAGTGTAGATACAAGGTAGGTGTACCCAATGAAGTGACCGGTGGAGCTCATGGAAAAACACCCACAGCTAGTTTTTCAACTGTGCTACACATGAGGGCTCCACTGAGTTGCAGGTTCCTTACTCTCCTCAGCAAATAGCAGGTTAATAGCAGGTTAACAGAACTATAACATCCAGTTGCGTTGAAGACCCTGTTGAAAAACACAGTACAGTTTAAGCTGGTGTAATGCTGGTTTAGCTAATCACACAGTACGGTTATACTGATTGACCAGCGTACTGGCATAAAAACACAACATATGCTGGTCTTGCTGGTGACCAGAAATGCAGTGCTGGTCTTTTCTGTTTTTTCTAGCAGGGGAACATTATGAACAAAAAACTACATCAGTTTTTCACTTGTTCTTGATTGAGGATGTTTTCTACTGTACCAAGTAGCAGAACCTTTGGCAGGATACTGGAAGTGTGCAGTTTCAACGTCTATTGGTTCCAGTTTTAAGGTTCAACATTGTACTGTTAGGAGCAAATAGCACTGTGGCATCTGCCCCAGTCTCCATGCGGCGAGGAACTTTATAGGGTGTGGCCATGTAAAGTGACCTGTGAAGCTCGCCATATTCCTGGTTAAAAAAGGTCAGTTTGTTCTAACTGTTGTTGTCGTTGTTGCTGGCAGGTTACTTTATAGTCAGTTAGAGTAACTGTAACAGAGGAGGGTGGGTTAGAGTGTGTGTGTTGGAAGTGGCTGCCCTACCCAGATGTTACATCCTCCAGCTTCATCTCCTCCCTGCGTTTAGCGTTGGTGTTAGCAAGGGCTGGACATTTTCTGCTGTCTACTGATCTGCCTGTTTGAAAAATTCATTTTCCTGTATGCATCGTTTTTCAGGCAACTTTTGTAGCCGAACTAAGCTGGCCACTAAGCTGGAAGAACTCAGGCGGTGCATTAATTAACTATAGTGCTTTAACACATGCCATCCAGCAGTGATCACAGCCCTCAAGCGATGCTTAACCCCCAAGCAAGTGGTGGTGGAATGTCCAGTATGCTGGTGCTGAAGAGGGGACACCACACCAGCGAACCTGAGCCAGTGAGGAGATGAAAGCCAGCCAGAAGACTGGCTGCCATGGTGAACTTTCAGTCCAGAGGGGCTTAGGCAGCAAACAGTCATGAACACGCAACATCCAAGCCAGGGGCTGGATCTCCGAGGACTGTGGGCACTACACATGAGCAGCACCCTCGCACTGGACAACGGAGAAAGTGGAAGGAAGCTGAGAGGATGCTGCCACCACCCCCGGTAGCACCGAATCTTACACTGTCAGGTGTGAGGAATTCCACCATGCCCAGGAGTAGGGCACAGCACTCAGTCTCTCCTCTCCTGGGCTCACTGATGGAGAGGATGCTTATACTGTTGGTCTGGAATGCAGCTGCCCACCAGTGTCAGAGGAGGACAGCACACCCAGAGCAGGGTACGCTGATGAGGTGCCGCTTCAAAATCATGGCCTGAGAGAGGACCGGGGGCATTCGCAGTCAAGGAGTGGCCACTCTGGGCCAGCTGGGATGGTGGACAGGGACTCCATGCACCCCAGGGACTTTGTTCAGAATGTGAGAATCACCGGGACAGCTGACGCTTGGGCAATGGGGAGTCTGGGTAGTCACAGGCTCTGAGCAGAGCAAGTGTTCAGTAGGTGGGGCCATGCAAAGTGGCTCTCAGGACCCACCATACACCCAGCTGAGTCAAGTTTGCTGTGACTGTTGTTATTGTTGAGTATTCAGGAGAGTGGGTCACAGCTATCTTTGTAGTGGCTAAATTCCTTGGATGCTGTGTCCTCTTGTGTGGTTTGTGTTGGGGTTAGTGTTGGGCTCGGCGTTTCTTGCTGCCTGTTTATGTGCCTGTTCAAAATAAAAGAGTACCTTCCCATATGCTTGTCTTCTTCTATATCGGTGTTTCGGTACTCTCCTCTGTTCTTGCCAACACCTACAGCTGAAGCTAACAAGAACATAGCAAATTCCTCTTCCAGGTGAAGATAACGTCACCAAACACTATTACACTATTAGACAGAGAGAGAGAAAGAGTGAGGGAGAAAAAGAGAACAGAGAGCAAGAGAAATCAGAGAGAGAAACAGAGAGGAATAATTATTAAAGAAATGCATGCATTCATGAACGAATGTGTAAATAAACGAATGACTGAAAGTCAGGCACGAGGAAATCAACTCAGAGATAAAGCGTTTCATAAACAGCCCCTATAAACCCCCGACCCACCCACCCAAGGCGCAGAGGGGTGGAAGTGTGGAAGTTCCCATGAGAAGAGCTCCTATAAAGGCGCCCCACACACACCTTTGTACATACCTGCACACAGTCAGGCTCTTGCACGCGCTCCTCTGACTTCATTTCCTTTCTTGATCTTCTGCTTATTTACTTATTTCCTAAACTTATTTACTTATTATCCTAAAATGTCGTTTTCTGGCGGGAACCGCGCGCTGATCGTGTCGGTGTCGAGCTTTTATCCCGATGTGGAACTGAGCCCGCGTCCCGGAGCAGCGCGAGACACGCAGAAACTGCACCGCGCGCTCTGCTCACGGGGCTTCAGCACGCGCATCATCAACGACCCGGACGCCGAGGAGATTTACGAGGCTTTTCAATCCGGTAACATTCATTTAATCATCAACTCGTATAAACTCAATTCATATGAAATGAAAACTCATGTTTTAATAGAAGTGTTAAAAGCTGATATTAGCAGGTTTAATCCTGATAACAGACAGAGTGCTACATATTAAAACATCTCTTAAAAACTAAACTTTAATATCACACTTAAATAGCACATGTTATCTATTTAACCTTTTTAATGCACAATTTTTAAACTATTTTTTAAATATATAAATAAATACATAATGTAAAATTATGTAAAATTACAGTCATTACATTTCTTAAAAATGCTGCCTTTTAATGCAATTCATATTAAAAGCCATTTTTTCTGACATACAGTGTTTTTTTTAAATCATAATTATAACAGCAACAAATATTAAACTAAACACTAACACCAGAGAAATAAGGGTGATCATCCTATCTCTGCAAATCAACTGCTGCAGAGTTAAGTACAGTATATGTTTAGTGTATTTACATGCATTTAAAAAACAATGGCCGCAAAATTTTATGGGACTGACAGTGAAAATACTTACAGTATTTTACTTACAGTAAAATACACAGTGAAGTCAGGAACAAAATAACATTCATAACTTCACTGACACACAACACAGCCTAACTGCTGACCGCTGTAATTTACAGGGTCTACCGATAAATTCTGATGCAATATACATTTTACTGTTTTTTACTGAGTTTTATCTGGACATTGTCTAGATAAAGCTCGGGGGACCTTTGCGCAGGAAGGTATGTACATATGTTCACCTGTGTATTGTTGCTGTCGGGATCGCCTTGGATCTCCATATTTGTTATTTAATTATTTACTTTACATAATTTGTAAATACCAGCGGGTCATTATGTCATATCATGTCCTTTTTAAGTTCTCATTTCATCATTTCAAATAAAGTGGCCAGTTAATGGAAGTATAAGATAGGCGTTTCTAATAAAGTGGCCAGTTAATAGAACCGCGATGTTGGTGTTTCCAATAAAGTGTCCAGTAAATGGAAGCACAAGGCTGGTGTTTCTAATAAAGTGGCCAGTTAGTTAGTGCATTAACTCCATTGTGTGATTGCATAAGTCTGGGCATTCTGCATGGATGCTGAAACAGAGTTTCCCAAAAAAGGCTGATGTGAGATGAAGTGGCAGCTCTGTGACTCACAGTTCGTCCATGCAGTGGTGATGTATGTGATTAGACGTGATTACATGGGTTCAGCTGGTTAAGTAATGCTCCCTGAAACTGTGAGCAGCTGGAATGGAACCTGCAGAAACGGCCTCCAGCTGCTCGTTTATGAGAAATCACTGACATGATGCTGTGAACCTCCAGCTAGCGGGGGTACTACTGAGCTCAGGGTTACTGTGAGTAAATCATCACTGAGTGAAATTGGGTTTCTCCTGTGCAGAAAGTGAGCGGGCAGTGGACGGCTGCTTTGTGGGAGTGATCTCCAGCCATGGCGAGGAAGGATTGGTGTTTGGTGCAGACGGGTGTCCAGTCCAGCTCTCCAAAATCTANGGACTTTTGTGCAGGTGAAGAGTGAAATACCGTTTGGTGTAGCATGCAGAAGAGAGATTTTTATCCCTCTCGTTTTGTTTCTTGGTGTAAAATCTCCTCAGCAGGAAGAGTTCATGTAGCTCAGACGTCACAGAGTGGAATTGCTGGAATTTAATCAGGCTTTCTGGTGTATATTAGAGGAATGCAGTAAGGAGAACTTAGTGGTGGGTTTTGTAAGGGAGTCTCCCCTGTCTCTTTGTTGTGTTCTGTTTATAACGTTTGTTTTTTTGGAATATATTATTCTATTCTTGTACAAACTAAATAGTGCATATTGACAATACTGCAACCTGGGGAAAGTGCAAATGTTTTTTATTTTAAATTTAATTTAAAGTTGTATAGTCTTTTTCTGTTGATGTTTTGAAACTAGAAACAAACTACTGAAATTACAAGGCAAAGCAGGTTTCTTAATTTAACACAGGTATTTATGTAATATAAAGATGTACTATGTGTAGTGGGAGTGTACTGAGGCTTATTATATATTAAACGTACAGTGTCGCTGATTGGAGAGTCATTGATGTTTAATTACTGATGAATATAAAATGTAATAATTATTACTAATAAATTACTAATAATGATTTAATAAATATTTGATTGATTAGCTGAACTGCTGACTCAGAACTGAACCAAAGGTGATCTGGGTGTGTGCTCAGAGCATGTGATCCTTAGGAAATAGAACAGTGTGTACAAAGTATGTGCTCAGTGTGTAATTTCCCCAGGGAAGTGCTGTGTGAGCCGTCACGTCCAGGTGAGACACATAGACATACATGCCTGAAGGCATACACACACACACACACACATACACATGTGCGCACCCACACATACACATGCGAGCAAACACACACATGCACACACCTTATGCAGCCACAGGAAAGAAATCACCATAACTATCAAACAGTCTTAGGAGATACAAACATATAACATATAGTGATCTAATCTCAGATTTTCTTCAGGTACAGAAATGATTCTGTATTTTTAATCTTCAGGAAAATAGGATTAGAACAAAAAATAGAGATATATTAACACTGGGCAGAATTCCAACCTTGATCGGTTATTTCTACAGGGTTTTACTGTGATATGGACGATTCTACTGAAACGGTTGAAAGTCAGAATTAAAAATGCCTATAGGACTTTTAACTGATCTTGGACTTCAGAGTACAAACCTTCAGTTTGGAGTGGGATCTAACTGCTCACCACATGGCCATAAAAAAAAAATCACATGAAGTTCATGTAAAAGATTCATGTTTCATTCTGATTGGTCCCCTAATTACTATACATTCTACACTGGAAATTATGGATCACTATGTATAACACTATTATAGGGCATATACTGTAATTCTTGATGGTAATAAAGACTTGGGACATAAAGGTTTGCTCAATACTTTGACACAAAAACTGTAAACGTCATGCCACCAGTCAAGAGCTGACTAATATCTATAATAGGTTTGGAGAGAGGTCTGTGGAGATGTTGCAGCTGATTCCTGCCTATTGCCTTGACTCTTTCTTTATGACCCCATTAAAACGCAAACTGATATTTGAACATAAGCACAGAGGTAACCTCACCCTCGCTCTCTAATGCCTTAATGTCTGGAAGCGTATCAGGCTGTAACAGGTGGACCATAAGACCAATGTTCAATAGATAAGCTGAGATTAGGGTGACCAGATGACCCCGTTTTTGACTCTGAACTAAAAGCACACTGGAATGTCCTATAAAAGACCTGGCAGCTGACAGGCAGATGTCTTGCATCATGCTTGTTTTGGCCAACAGAGGGGGCTGCTGCTATCAGTTCTGTTTGTTTGTTCTGTTTATAACCGTTGTTTTTTTGGAATATATTATTCTATTCTTGTACAAACTAAATAGTGCATACTGACAATACTGCAACCTGGGGAAAGTGCAAATGTTTTTTATTTTAAATTTAAATTAAGCTAACCCACTTCTACCACCGGCGGGCCTAGTTTTAGAGCATACTGCTGAATGAAACTCAACCAGAAGCTAACAAGTGTTGAGTGAATCCACGACATCATCACAAGCATCTTTTCCAGCCACGAGGGAACCCAGGCATTAAGGGTAGTGGAGTGGGTTTACAGGACTTGAATCATACTACCAGGTGGGTTATTTGATTTGTGCTGGCATCCCATGTATTTGTATGTTTTTATAATGCCATCTACAAATAATGCATCATTTTTGAACTGCATCAATTTTTCAGCCATTTATATATGACATATGGCATATGTTGATACCAGCCGTCTTTGTCTCTGCAGAACTGGAGCTAGTGCAGGTGTGTGTTGAGGGTCTGACTATTGGGCTATTAGTCTCACACTGCCAGAGTGTCAAGAGACTGTCTGGTATCTTTCGCCACTCAAGGTGGCCAAAAACCACCTACTACTGCAGTAAAGGGAAACTGGACTGACACACAAAAAAAACAATCACAAGCCTGCTATTTGGCATGATGCATAGAAAGGAGGCAACCTTGAAAACTGAGTAATGACCCTCAGGAAATACAGAGGTATACGATGGGCAGAGAGTCTGTGGCTGAGACTACTGCACACTAGGCTGAACTCAGCCGGTGCACCAATACATCAGACCAGCACAAAACATCACATGGAAGTGCGTATATGTGAAAGTGCAAACAGGCAGTCAGAATACAACTGGCGGGATCGTGACAGCGTGGCCAGGTTAACACCCTAAAGATATCGGACTCTCTGTGTACATATGGGTGGAGTGTCTGCGAGTCTTTATATCTTCCAATATACTAATATGAATATATTAATGATCTTTTTATGGCCTCATCCCTGCCTAAACTGCTAGACTTGGTGACTTTTAAGAGCTTTTTAATTAAAAAATGATGGTCAAAATAATTGATAGATCTCCTGTAGTTTGTACAGGACACACATGCTAGTTATGAATATGATAATGTTTAATGTTTAAGGTTTTACTAAATTCCCCATAAACTACACATCACCCGTTTTTTTTTTGTCTTATGGACTTACCGACACTGCTCAAAGAAATGGTTTAGTTATTCATTTATAAATGAAGTTAGTTACACTGTCCGCTCTGTCACTGGAACGAGCAGCAGCTCCACAGCACTCAAGAAGAAAGTAAGTGATGATTTATTAATTTATTCATTCATCTTCTAAACCGCTTTATCCTCCAGGGTCATGGGAGTTGATGGAGTCTAACCTGGTGCTCAGTGGACAGAAGGCAGGAAACAGCCAGGCTGCCAGCCAATCGCAGGGCATGTCTTTGGACTGTGGGAGGAAACCCACAAGGACACTGGAAGAACATGCAAACTCCACACAGAAAGGAGCCTGGATACCCCAGAAAGGAATTAAGCCCAGGCCCTGATTTATTTCATCTATTCTATATTTATTTGGTTAATCCACTGCCATAACGCATATTTAACCAATAATGCTAATGCTAATAATAATAATAATAATAAGAAGAAGAAGAAGAAGAATACATTTCTGCTATTTATTTAAGTTGAAGAAATTTTAAAATAGTAAACTTTCAAATAATACAAACTTCCCCGGAGTGCTTTTTCACCAGATGCTTGTATTACCAGAGACAAATATTTAGTAAGGTCCCAATCGTCTGCTGACACTTCAGTACTGCATGTAAGTAAAGATGCTTGAGACAGACTGATGGTATCACAGCATGGTCCAGATCCTTCTGATAGCTTTCCTATCTTCTCCCAGCAGCCAGCTGCTACTGAATGCTGATTGGTTACCATTACTGCTACTGAATGCTGATTGGTTACCATTACTGCTACTGAGTGCTGATTGGTTCGCATTACTGCTACTCAACACTGATTGGTTGGCAAGTCCTAAAAAGAATTAAACGGAAACTTTAACAATCATCCCAGACACTGCACTACTGCTCTTCTACAGCAGCTCAGTGGCTCCCTCTAGTGGAGGCTGCTTACTGCAACACAGAACGCCTTACAATATTCAGATTTGAATCGATCAGACTATCTTTCATAAACACAGCACGCTGTTTAATTTGAGAACTTACTAATAGATTTGTTCCAGCATCTCTTCCTAAAATCTGTCCTGAATTCTCAGACAAATAAGCAAACACTAATACAGTACATAATTTAATATCAAAACTTCTCTGGAATGCTTTTCCAGCAGATGCTTGCTCTGCCCGAAAAAGAAAAAATAGCAAATGCAGACTGATTGGTTAGCATTAGTGCTATTGAGCGCTGACTGGTTAGCATAGTGCTACTGGGCCCTGATTGGTTAGCAATAATGCTACTGAGCACTGACTGGTTAGCATAGTGCTACTGGGCCCTGATTGGTTAGCAATAATGCTACTGAGCACTGATTGGTTAGCATTAGTGCTACTGGGCCCTGATTGGTTAGCATAATGCTACTGAGCAGTGATTGGTTAGCATTAGTGATACTAGGCCCTGATTGGTTAGCAATAATGCTAAATCAACACTCACAGCGTTTTCACACTGAAGCTTTTTCCAGACCCAGGTCTGCTTGGACCGCGAGTTAGGTACGTTTGGTCAAGAGTGAACGCTGTTTTGGAACCCAGGAGTGGTCCACAGTCAGTCTGAAGTCAGTGGTCTGGGGTTTGCTTCTAGTTAACCCTGGTGCGGTCCACTGCAGGTGTTGATTTTGCAAACGGATGAAGCTTCTTCCTACCATTTTATGAATCTATGTGCAGAAAAGTGACATATGGAATTGCACTCGGGACATAGTTTGGAGAGGTAATGAAAGAAAATCAGCGATAATGAGCCCCTCCTCCAAACGAGTCCAGAACAGGTCCGGGACAAGAGTGAAAACACTCTTGAATCATGCATTTCTGTTAAATTCTAACAACGCAGTCCTGCTCATCTACGGCAGCTCAGTGGCTCCACCTAGTGGAGGCTGCTTAGCGCAACACACAATAACCCTACAGCATCTCGCACTATTCAGATTTAAACTGATCAGATTGTCCTTTATAAGAAAACACACAGATTTACTTAGAGAAATTAATTCCGGTTTTGTTCCAGTATCTCTCTCTGGAATCAGAGCCGAGGAAGAAGAACACAAATAACAAATAAACTAACACAGCACATTCTTTAACAGTACGACAGGATGTTTATTAGCTACACTCACACAGGATTAGTGAACAAACCCAGAACAGGAGAAATAACCGCTACAGAACTGAATATACAATTACACACTGTACTGTGATTTTCTTTAAAAAAAGAGAACTTTTATACATGTTTTATACAAGTAGAAACATTTAGAAAAGTGTAGAAAAACAGCAACTATGCAGAAACAAAAACATTTTTGAAAGAGGTAAAACAAGGTTGAGGTCAAATATTGACCAGTTAATATTTATTTTCATACTGATATAAAAACGTGCTCTAATGTGTATAAAAGGTGAGAAAGTGATGAACAGCTGCGGTATAATAAAAATCATGACGGCCGGTCAGTTTGTTTGGTGACCAGTGAGAGGGGCTGCGTCTGCAGCAGGGCATAATGGGAGTTCAGCGCCCCCTGGTGGAAGGGAATAGAGTGAAATAGGCTGGCTGATGATGACGGTGATGATGATGAAGGTGAAGGTAAAGATGACTGAGGTGGTTTAGTGTTCGGAGCGCAGCGCGAGTGCAGAGAGTGTGGTTTTGTGGTGAGTGACAGCGGCTGGGCCTGTTCGGAGTGTGTGGGCGCTGGAGCGGCCGGCGAGGCCAGACAGACGGATGGCGTGTCAGGAGAGTCCAGCATGCTGTTAAGAGATGACGCAGGGCTGTCGCAGATCTTCTCCACCGTTGGCACAGACACACACACCTTCTTCTGCTGAGGAGAGAATGCACCTGTACAAACATATACACGACTTTAGAACCAGAACCAGAACCTTCACTCACAGCAATAGCAGATCCAGAGACTCTGACCATCAGAATAATGTGTTCCCACCAGCAGAGAAGTGCAGCAGGGTTCATTTAGCAGTGAAAAGAGACCCACAATATCTTTGCTAACCATGGTCCAGCTGTTTGGTGCAAATGTAAGTACGAGCGCATTGTTTGCGGCGCAGCATGTCACGCAGTGCAGTTACTACGCCTGGTATGAAATAGGCTTAAACCCTTTAGTCCAGTACCTTAAGTCCTAACCACTGTGCGTTGTGTACGCACCGATAATAAGATCGTTTTTTAATTTTGCCAAATGTCTCAATATTCTAGTGGTCATGTAAAATGCATAGTCCTAAACTCTTACACAGAAACGCATCATATTTTGTGGCAAGGTGGTTATTATCAAAGCCAATCCAAACCAGAACACTGAAATAAGCATTACTACAAAACATATAGAGCTTATAACCGAAAACAGTGAAACATAATGAACAGCAGAGCTATGAAGACATAAACCAGTGCATGTAATGTCGCATTTCTGATTCTTACCTTCTGGTCTGCATTCAGGTTTGTTTTCTCTCTTTCTTTTTTTCTTCTTTCCCTGCAGAAAAATATATACACATTTCAGATAAACTCAGTCACACACATTAAATACCAGAGATTAAAATACAGTAAATTCATTAACATACTTAAATTCATTAACATACTTCACACAATCACACCATTTCATCTACAGTGTAGAAAATTATGAGGAAGAAAGAAAAAAAAAAAAAAAAAAAAAAAAAAAAAAAACTTTGAATGACATGTGTCCAACATTTTGACTGGTACTATATATTTTTTTAGTTTCTGTATATATTTGGTCTGGATGCTTCCAAGCCAGAGTCCTGTGCTTGGTTTTGTAAAAGTAATTACGCAGCAAATGCAATATTTACTATTATATTAGTGTTGGTTACTATTAATAGTAACCAACACTGTCTATTTCCAAAATGCCACACGACACTGTACACTCATACGGTCAATCAAATACACAGTACATACAGTAGATACATGAGTAGAGTTAACAAAGATACATTTTAACTTAAGAGTGAGAATCTAACAAAAAAACACAAAGAAATTGTGTTTACTGTTTTCATGTGCCTCAAATGTGTTAACTGCAGCATAATACACCTGTGAAATCTGTAGAAAATTACTGCCACCAGTGTAAATAATTGTGATTAAGCAATTGTGTATTAATGGTGACAGGCCTGTTAGCACTAGCGCTGTTCTCTACCGTCCTCAGGTTTAGTCACTGTGGCTGTGTGGATAACCAGTACATCTTGTTTAACAGTTGCTCTGATCTGATCTCAATCTCAGAATCATCAGTGTCACGGTCACATGCGTCTGAATAGAGGTGTGTGTTAGTGTACTCCTGCTGAGTGTGTTTGTTCTCTCTGTTTGACAGTAATAGAGATTAACACTGCGGGTTTGTGATACTCACATAGTTTTCGCGGGCAGTCCAGCCAGGGTAAAGCTGAGAGTGAAGCTGGCGCTCTTTTCTTGCCAGATCATAGTATTTAGCCTGTTCCTCTCGGGACAGAGAGTGCCACTGAAAACACACACAGACACACAGTCAGTTTGTCAGTTATCTGATTAAGTGGTCATGTGAACAGCATACTCAGATTTCTTAGATCAGATTAAGGCTATTATGTGGTTTCTAGAAATCTAATAAAGAGTCGGATTTTAATACAATAATCAGATTTTTTACCACATGGAAAACCTTACTCTGATTTCTTTCATCTTCCTCAGTCAACACATTTGTGAAAACAGTCCTCGAGTGATGCTGAGACCAACTACATGCTTGATGCAATGAGGAGTATTATATTCTTGTTCTTCTTCTAGATGATGAACATTCTTATTTAATGGTGCCTCTTAGTTTTTTTTTAAAGGCTGTGGCCTGACATTTGAGTTTTATGCTACTGTAGAATTTTCGATGAGGAGGGAAAATGCAGCCTCTGCTGGCTGTGTTGAAAACATCCTGCTTTTATTTCTTCACGGGTAAAATTTAAGATTAAAAATGACTGAAAGCGCAACCTTTTGTGTTTCGCAGCCATAAAAACACAGCAGCTATGAAGACAATAACACAGCAGGAGAATATAATAACAGCAATCTTCTAAACATCTAGCATCTTCTAAACCACACAGCTCTCTGAAATTGTGTGTTATTCTGCAGTCAGCTTTATGCCCATATTTTTTTCTATGAGAAAAATTAACAGCATATTTTAATAACCAGTGCTGCTTCACTCTGTGGTGAACAAAACTGTTACAAAGCTGATTTATTTCACGGACTTTTTCCACTAAATGTTGCTGAACCTTCTGAATAACGAGCTTGTTAAAGAGTCAAAGCATGAATATTGCTACATGTAAGCCAACACTGCTGCATGCTGAAATGACATTGCAAAACTGACCTCAACAAAATACCCCACACAGACCAGCAGGCTTTGTCCAGTATGGTAAATTAAAGGATTTTGAAGTTTTAGGCTGCAGTTTGAGTAGCAGGTGGTAGTATGCAACAGTGAGGTTTAATAACTGACTCACATCCATGTGATGTCATTTTAGTGCACAGCAGTGTTAGCTTGTTATTAGCAAGTATGTAGCATTATTCATATTGTAACTTGAGTATCCAATGGGAAAAATGAACAGTGTTGGAGTAACGTTTGTCCCCGCCACAGTGATCAGAGCTGGGTTGAGTTTATTTTTTCAAAGCTGAGTGTTTGAATGCGGTGCTAACGGTGAATGAGAGAGACTTACTCTGCGTCCGAGGATCTGGTTGATGGCGGCGCTCTCCTTCAGCGAACTCTCCGACACCACTTTAGCCCTCATCTCCTTCATATACAGCATGAAGGCATTCAGAGGCTTTTTGACGTGTGGCTTCTGCTCGTCTCTTCCCCCTTTTTCATCTCTCTGAACTGATGCTGACGACTTACTGTAGTAACCCACACACGTTAAACAGTTAGCATGATAGTCTTTTAATGATAGCTAACTAAAGGCTAATTCATTTCCTGGAGATGCTTTACTGAGCTTCATCATTTTTGTGTAAATACAGTAAATAATTCCTTCCACCAATGCTGCTCACCTCTGAAGGGGCGGAGCTTCATTCAGCAGCACCGTAGCCCTAATTGTATTTAATTGCTCTACTTCTTCTGACTGACTATATACTGATTATATATAAACACATAAAAAGACAACCTGTTATACTTCGGCAGATGTTTGGCTAACCACAGCTGCACACAGTTCACCACACTGACACCAACCACACCAGATATCTACACTTCATTAGTACAGGGTAAGTGATTATGTGAGATCACTACAAGAAATGGATTAAGTGAGAGAATTTTGTTCTTTTTTGTTTATACTGATTCTGGTTAGCACATTAGCTAGCTCGCTAACTGCACCGACGCAAAGGAATTATTACGCTGACAATTGTCTGGTCCAGCCTGCAAAGATTAAGGAAAGAGGTTCCCAATCTCAGTACCGGTGTCACATCTGCAGATTTCTGTGCTTTTTGCTTGTGGAGCAGACCTCAATCAACTGATTAATTAAATAATGAGCTCCTGGTGGGCGGGGTCAGGTGTGTGGAGCAGGGAAAACACAAAGCAGAGCCTGGAGTCACCAGGGCTGAGATCAGGCACTCCTGGTCTAATGTGACTAGCGCATGTTAACTATCAGAGTTAAGCTACACAGCTATAAAGCCACCTTAAATTACTGTTGTCTCACATTGTCTCGTATCGTTACTGTAACACATTATTATCTATATGTCCAGTTCATGTTCTCTCAATGAAATCTTCTATTTGATAACTGTTTATTGCTTTTGACTGGATGATAGTTAGCTTTGCTTATGTTGCTGGATGCTGATTTAGTAATTCTGCTCCTGTTAACTACTTATCAGGAATTTGTTTCAGTGTTTCTAGTTCTGTTAACTTACCTCAACCTTTTCTCTAAGTTCTGAGGAAATAAATGTTATATCACCAGAAGCCTCTGAAATTATACACTAAAGAATGCATTATAGCATTAATGCATGTATGATGCTCTATGTTTTGTTTATAAGAGTCGGTGGGAAATTAACCTGATGTGCACTTATTAGATTATTATTATTATATACATGTTTTGGGGAGGTTTGAGTCCAACTGTGCAGTGCATCGTCTGAACTCCAACTGCATTTAACTTAAATTTTACCATGATATTTACCACTACTCAACACCACAGGAGAGGAGTGAAACCTTTATCTTTACATCAAACTGTTTTAATTAAATCACAGTTAACACCTTTCAGGCATGGTTTCCGTAAACACACTCAGCCTCGAATAACAAATCCTCTGTTTCACAAAACAAACACCTCAGTACACACTGACCTGTGGGAGGAGTCACTGCCCAGCTCCTGTTTGATGGATGGAGAGACGATGGCAGGATGAGGAACGCCGGTCTGTCTCAGAGATACAGGAGGAACGACACGAGGAGAAAAGGGACTGGATACCAGACTGAGAGAAAGTAGGAGAGAGAGAGAGAGAGAGAGAGAGAGAGAGAGAGAGAGAGAGAGNCAGAGATACAGGAGGAACGACACGAGGAGAAAAGGGACTGGATACCAGACTGAGAGAAAGTAGGAGAGAGAGAGAGAGAGAGAGAGAGTGAGGAACAAGAGAGAGAGAGAGAGAGAGAGAGAGAGAGAGAGAGAGAGAGACAGTGGAGATAAAGAGAGAGTAGAAAAGGTAAATAGAAAAAAAACAGAGAAATACAAAGAGAGAGAGTGAGCGCACTTTGATTACGTGTGAGCGGAGCATCTTGGGTCAAGAGTGTATCTGGCAGCTCTAATACGAGTGTAATGTAATATGATTTATCAATATTACGATAAACATGGTGCTATTGTGTTACCTGGACAGTGAAGGGGTCATACTGAGTGTTGGGTATGGCGGTCTAAATCCTGCAGCAGGAATAGAGTAAAGATGCTGACTCTGCCTGCACACACACACACAGAGCAGCAGGTATGAATGCAGTGACATATCAAAGCGACAGACATGTAAAAACAAAAAATAATAATTATAATAAAAAAATAATATATACACATAAATTATATATATATATATANTTTTATTTGTGTTTTTAAATATTAAATATAATATAAATAATATAACTAAAAACAGCTGTCAGTAATTAAAACTGCTAAACACATAGGACAAAACTGAGCTGACAGTTTGTATTAAATACATTTGCTAACTTTATTACAGTATATCAGCTACACGGCAAAAAGCTCACAGTTTAATGGCCAGCATCATTAAATACATGCAAATAGAGCTCACATATACTTCACCACTGCTGCTGTTATTTACTGAGATGGACTGTAGAAGAACAGAAGAATGTATAATGAATGTATAATGAGGCGTGTTATCTGCAGAGAACCCACTGGCTTCTTTTCCCTGGGAAAATCAATAAAACATGGAATTTGACCAGAGGGACACATATTTTGCATATGACTGTGTCCATCAGGCTGTGTCTAAGAAACATCAGAAGAAGAATCTGAAATATGCATTCCTGTCATGCAAATCACCTTATTGCTTATATATAATTGCTTTCATTATTGCTTATGTATATACTAATGTATATACACTAATGTATGTACTAGTTAATGTATACTAAATACAGTCAATGAACACACACACACACACACACATACACACACATAAATTATATATATATATATATATATATATATATATATATATATATATATATATATATATATATATATATATATA
>CM067490.1:7079955-7123897 GCA_034552555.1 Semaprochilodus insignis | reverse complement strand
TGTGTGTGTGTGTGTGTGTGTGTGTGTGTGTGTGTGTGTGTGTGTGTGTGAAAAGTTCTTCCAATTCCCCACTAAAATGGAGGGAAACAGCCCTGAGACAGTGTTACCACTGGCGAATTAAAGGAACAGTTTCTCAAAAAAGCTAATTTACCCAGTTCTTCCCCAAAATGTGGGGCATCAGCTTTCCAAATTCAACAAACAAATAACAGATTTAGATACAGACTTGTAAGACCCACTCATAAACAATAAGATAATAAAACAAGCTTTGAAATAAAACATAGGATAAAAGTTTTAATAACCCAAAAATGTATGAAAACAAACAAAAACAAATATTTAGCAAATTTAGCAAGTAATGTAAGCTTATACCCCACATGTCTAATAATCTGGTGGGAAAACTGAAGAACATTGATTTTTGGTTGAACTGTTGCTCTACATTGAGGGAATCGGTGCCTTACTGTGGCATGATCCAGCTGAGTGGCCCCACCGCTCCAGGGGAGAGGGGGTAATATGGGGAGAGCTCAGACGGGTGGGGCGTCCGGGGGATACCTGCAGGAATAAACAAAAACATAAACTTGTAAGTAAACACAAACAACACAAAAACCCCAACCTACAGTGTTAGTACTAACATTAGACCATGTCAGCCAAGTTTACGAGTCATCCCACATCCACCAGCCGTTCTGTTACCATGGCAACAAAACAGACTAATCTGGTCTGCATTTGGTCCGTAACAGTAATGACATTTCAGCTCGTGATCAACTGTCCATTAAAGAGCATTGTTACAGAATATAGCTACATCAGCTACCTGCTTGCTTATTAGCTAACAGTAGATCATAGCCTAAAAGAACATAACCAAAATCATAAACGTAATTACGTGAAGAGTCGAGAACACAGTGAGTAGATCATGCAGTGTTTCAGCTGCTAACTATAAGGCCTTTAGTTTTCTGAGGAGAACCCTAAACGCCAGTTCAATAACAGGAAATCCAAAATTGCAGTAATGAAGTATAAAGTACTCTTTGCTTTGGTTTGTAACCAGCTGTTGGCCAAGTTTTTGCAGTGATTTGTTCTGCTGCTGACACGCCTCACCCGACATGCCTGACCTGCACTAAAACGTGACATTCACTGGCCACGGTGGTGTAATTAAGGAATGCTGATTAATACCTGGAGGTGTTGCACGCGTTCTGCGCCTCTTACCTGTCTTTGGGTCCAGAATGTCAGGTGAGAGGTGGGGGGGTGTCCTGGGAGGGAAATGGTCGTTACTGTATGAAAGGAGGGGGGTGAGGGGGTGAACATGGTGAGGAGGCTGAGAGGGAGAGACAGAGAGAGGGTTGTAAATAGAAAGCACATTTTATATCTAGAATACATTCAACATTTGACAAAACAAAATCATGCATATCAAAACATAAACAAAGAAACAAACATACATACAACAAAACAGAGGAACAAAGCAAAATAAAGTTGTGAGTGAGTTTAAGTTACTTTATCCAATAGCAGAAAAAGCTACACCACATTGGTCACCCCTGTTATATTACCCATAAACCCCTGGAGTACTCACTAAAGGCCCTGCTGTGACGGAGTCTCTGATTGAAGATCCAGGAATATCAAGAAGAGGAAACTTCATTGGCACATACTGCTAGAGAGAGACAGCGAAGAGAGAGGAGAAAGAGAGAGAGAGAGAATGAATGAATCATTACTGTATGCTGATGACAGGCTCTTTATTCTGCAAAGGGAATTCACTATTTACTATCAGTGTCAAACAGAAACAGTTCTTTATTGTAAACTAAAATTTATCACAATAACCACAACAGCTGCCGCGCAAGAACCCACCGACTGGGGAAATCAGTGCTCTTAACAGTGTCAATATTAATGCCCCAGAGTCCAGTTTTGATTCTGTAGAGCGTAAAGCATATTAATGTCAGTCCGAGTACCCATACACATGCCTAATCAATGTAGTCACTAAAATCAGCAACACTGGTAATTTGTCAGTATTGTGCAGGTCTAGTGCACAGGCTCATTTCAAATGTAAATATTTAAACGGACACACACAGAGCACTGATTTGTGCATTTCTGTATCTCAGAAAGCCCATCAGCCCCCCAGGGTTAAAGGCCGTTAACATAATGACTCCACCAGCATAGACGTCCCACTGGGCCATCAGCTCTAATGAATGCTAACAGCTGCTAACAAACTGCTAATGGACGGCTGACTTATTCAGAGATCCAGAGATTACTTAACAACTTGGCACAAAACAGAAGTTGGCTTCCCTATTAGAATTTTCCCTTTCACCTTAAATTGTTCGGCAGCCAGAGGCACCCGACTACTGTAACTACCACTGCACCATTTAAGGTGGAAGGGAAAATTTAAACTAATCAAGCTGGTCAACAGGGACACAAATGTCACCAATATGTTGGAGGGTGAGCGCAGGATAGTTTAGGCATAGCGCCATGCTAGCTTTTTAGCTACCATTTACTTTTTTAAGCCTCCTCTAAGTGAATACAAACATCAACGCAATAAAGAACATTCCTGCTCACAAAGGAAAAATGCTGTCTGAACTTGACTGCAGTCTCTCCTTCAGTTGGTAGTTATATAATAATCCACTATTAATTGAGCATAAAGTCAAAAGCACACAAAAGACATTTCATACCTAATGCATTGTACACCTAATTCACACTGCATTCACTTAATAAGGATATTCATACACACGCAAGACTTGACAGGCACAACCCAGAAATGCACAACAGTACACAAAGACACTAATAAACAAACAAAACAACAAAGTTACAAAGACTAATTCACACGGCACTTAAGATTTAAAAATCATCTTTTTTCAAATTTTCTTTGGTTAAATCCTTTCTTATGGGCAGATCAGCTTCACCCACCAGCTCTGTAAAATCAGCTCAGACTATTGATTAGGATGTTAAAAGCACAGAGTAACTTGATACTGCACACCGGCTGTAATTTAGCTACAATTAACTCAGCTAGTATTCCAGGTTAGATAAGATAGTTGGTGAAATCTGCCTTTTGTGGATTCATTCAGGATACAGTGTGTAACAATTAAGAAATGTAAGCTGAGTGGGCTCTGACTGAAAACTAAAATATACATAAAACACAAGTCTAAAAAATCATATTACTACTACTACTACTACTACTACTACTACTACTATTAATACCAATAGTAATAACAATTACAAAAAAACCAAATAATTATTAGTATAATACACTGCGGTACGATACTAATAATTCATGGTAAAAAGTGCCAAGACAATTAGAGTTTAAGAGCCCATTGATAGTATGACTGTGTATAGTTAGCCCACACAGTGTAGGCTTTGGGTTTAAAAAAAAAAACAAAAAAAAAAAAGACTAATTAAAAAATCAGCCAAAAAAACAAAACAAAACAAAAAACAATTCAGCTGTAGAGAAAGTGGTACTTCACAAAATAGTGCTACTTATTCACTGATCCCATGCACCAGGATTGACTAAACATTCAGTCAACGGACAAAACATTAGACCAAATTCCCTTATTAAAAAAAATTAATAATAATAATAAGAATAATAATAATAATAAGCTTTTTATGGCCTCTGTCTGTTATAGTGTTTCAGAAACCTTTTCAGGCATATTTATTTATTTAGCACATTTCAGACAAGTTAGTATGCTTAAACACACAGTCAAAGAAATGCAATAGAATAATTAAGTTGTAAAAAGTGACTAGAATTAACCTAATTCTCAGAAATAAGTACATGAACAATATTAAGTACATTTAGCTGTGGACTTGTGGACTCTCTGTGAGTAAGAACTACTAGTCAATCTTAGCTCAAACAGGCCTGTTCTTACAGATAATCCACACACAGACCTGATTATGATGTTTCTGACACTGTATGACACACCATCAAATCATAGCACAGCTGGAGCAGGACATGCCCGAAATTGGGTGCAGAAATTAAGAGTAGGTGGAAGTTGAGTTCAGTGAAAAACAAAGTCACTCACCGCACTGGGCGATAAAGATCCCGATGGCATGTAGGGGTTAGTCAGGTCCGGAATCATAAAAAACGGATAACCAGCGTACGGGGGAGCTTTAAAGAACCCACCATCCTGCTGTCGTCTCAGAGCTTTAGGAGAAAGAGAGACACACAGTAAATAACAACACCACAACATAAACATTGACTTTCCTCAGTCTGCACAGATTTACCTTCAGCTAAATACTCTCTCTGTTTCTCATAACTGGTTTGTTCTGGTCGGGGTTGAGGTCGTCTGTCCGCCTGCTTTGGTTAAAGCACAATCAAAGAGGGAAACGTTTAGTTTCACAAGTCACAGAAACATGTTTAAAGGGCCCATATCACAGAAGGCCTATACACAAGAGATTTATGCTGCATGGAAACATTTTATGATTTTTAAATACATGCTGTTCAGTTCATCCATGAAAACTGAGCCTGTTTTTTCATTTTCATTAATTGTTTTTACCAGACAAATATTCACTATCATATTGAAAGTTTTTGTCATTCTATTTTAACCTATTTCTCATTACTAGAATGAGTCCACATAGGTTTCTCATTATAGATATTTATATTTTTTGATTTTTTTTTTAATTCCAAGTTTGTATTACTTGTTGAGCTGTTAAACCTCTCAATCTTCAAGGTTTTCTTTGTAAAGTCTTTGAAAGTGAAACAAAACACCAAAATGTGACACAACCTCACAGACTGTCAATGTGTCGTGGTAAAGGGATAGGAGAGAAGGAGGAGAAACGTAAATACTGCAAAAACGTATTGAATGTACAGTGATTTCTATTCAATATTTGGCATGTGTTGCATTGACTCCAGTTAACCAGGACTAATTTAGTTCCCTTTATAATAAAACTTGCAGGCAATTGGTTACAAGAAAAGCATATTGTAGGGAACTGAGACATAATTTATCACAATAATACAACCCTGACTCCAGAAAAGTTAGGAGGCAGTGTAAAATGTAAATAAATGTAATTAAAAACAGAATGCAATGATTTGCAAATCTCATAGACCCATATTTTATTCACAATAGAACATAGGAAACATATCAGATGTTGAAAGAGAGACATTTTACCATTTCACATTGCTGGAGATGAAAGAGTAAAATGTCTCACTTTCAACATCTAATAAAATATGGGTCTATGAGATTTGCAGATCATTGCATTCTGTTTTTAATTACATTTATTTACATTTTACATAGCATGTTAACTTTTCTGGGATTGGGGTTGTACATAAATATTGTCATATTAGCCAGCACTACAACATATGTTCCCAAAATACTATGTTTTGTAAAATATAATAAACTATAAAATATTTCTGCTAATAGTAAACAGGTTGGAAAAAGAAAACTTGAAAAACATTATTTACACATTCATCTTCAATCATGTTGGGTTGTACTGTGATTTAGTCACTTAGGATAAAAACTGTCAGTTGATTTATTTTTAAATCATTAATCCAAACATTATTGTTTGTTTATGTGACATATCCAAAAACAGGTTGGCGTCTAATATTCTGAGTCCAGGACTAACGTTTAGGGTCTTTTCTTTGCTATATTTTTACAATCATACATTTATATTTGCTTTTTTCAATCCATTGTTACCGTCAACGAACCCCGAGTTTAAATAAAGATTGTTTGATTTGACTGATAACCTACACACAAACGTCACAAGTGCACGTTATGAAAATGTCCCTACGGGCTCTTTAAAGTTCGAGTAAAAAAAGATTTCTTTTACCTCAGAGTCGGATGAGCTGCTGTTGTTTTCAGATTCGTTCACCAGAGAAGATTTTACATCGTCTAAATCTCTTTCTGCAGACACATTTTCGGATGTTTTCTCCTCTTGTTCTCCTTCGTCTTTAAACGATATCAGTTCGTCTTTCGCTCCAAGCTCATCTCCACTGAGCTGCGGCATTATGGAGCAAAAAATAATAATAAAGGAAACAAATGGCCAGAAATCTGAAGCAAAGTCGGATCTTTTCGAGCTGTAAATCCACAAAAATGCAGCGAGAACTTCTCTAAACCTAAAGAAGAAGACAAAGCCAAGTTACTTTCTCTCAAAACTAACTCTAGCCCGAGTGTAAATCAGCTGCAGCAGCTTTCCCATGGTGCGCTAACGCTAAAGCTAATGCTAATGCTAACGCTAAAGCTAGCATCCAGCGGGCTGCAGCAGGAGGATGGAGAAACCGCGCAGGAACCAAAGCACAGAAAGCCCCCAAAACCATCATATAATATCCATCCAGGATACAGCGAGTCCGTCTTCCTCCAATAGACGGGAAAGATTAGCTGGACAAAGGCGTCGAACACTGAGGGAGGAAAATAGCACCAGTTAAAGTTTGTAAAAGTTCCTCGGAGTGAGTGACGGGCGCTTTTCTCGCCCGCTCCTCAGTTCTTTAAGCGGACTTAACTCGTATTTCCTAAAAGAAAGCCTGGCTGATTTGAGTGGATTAGAGCAGTAAGCAGTGGTTTGTATCCTTGGAGAAAGCTGAAGTTCCTCCAGAAGGAGGAAACTGTTCCAGTGGAGGAGGAGGAGGAGTTTTATTCTCTGAGTTGGCCTCTCTTGTCGAATTTTTCCGTTCCACCTTAAATGGTTGCAGCTCCCTGCAACTATGCCACTGCTGCTCCGTTTAAGGTGGAACGGAAAATTTGATAAACCCTCCAGCAGAGGTCAGGCTCTGAATTTTACTGGACCGTAAACAACTTATTTACGTGGGAGAAAGTTTGAGTGTTCACCTGTTTTTCAGGACAGCTTCACAAATTATGTAAGGCACACACGTTAAATATATAATCGGGGATTCTTTTTAAAATGCCTCTTTTTAAAAAGTCTCATTTAAAACTGGAGGTGTCAGAGTAAGCATGACCACATGTACTCTCTCTATTGAGTAAGGTCTTAATATATTAGTTCTGCCAAAAATCCAGTCCCCCTCCGGAGACATGTTTGGTGTCTATATTATATATAGTTGAATAGATCTTTTTATAAATATACTGAACTGAATGGTTGTAGGCTTTATTAGCGGGGTTAAACTGCTGTACGGCGAATGGGCGGAGCTAAACTGCTGTAGGCTGAATAGGTGGGGCTAAACTGCTCTACACGGAGCAGGCGGGGCTAAACTGCTGTAGGCTGGATGGGCGGGGCCAAACTACTGAAAACTGAATGGGCGGCGCTAAGCTGCTGTACACTGAGCAGGCGGGGCTTAACTGCTGTAGGCTGAATGTAGCGTACATGCGGATATATATAATTGTCTTGTTTAAGGTAAAATTACATCTTGTAATGTGTTATTTTCTCAGAGCATCTAAAGAGATCATTTTGATCCAGACTGAGCTGCTATGCGTTCCTCATACTCATACCATAAAATGTTTAAAATGTGACGTTACAGGACAGACCGGTTCCGTCTGGTTCTACTGCAGCAGTAAAAACCTGATTTGAGGGTGAGGCTTATTCTGGTTGTCTGTATTTGTATGTGTGGTTTTTTTCCTTTATTTGTAACTGTTTTATGCATTAATACTAAACAACAACAAATCAAACCAAATCAGTTCTGTTTAATTCATCTGAAGTGTCTTCTTCTCCTCTTGCTCTGTTTCTCACCACGAGGACAGAACATTTTTCTCTAGAAAGCTTTTTCTGTCCTTCCTTCTCTTAAACGTCAGAAACTCGTTCAGCCTGATTTTTTGGGAGGCAGATCCTTGAGTCAGCAGACAGAAAGTTCACTCTGGTGACAGATCTGTGATTAAATCTGTATTAAATCCTGCTCTTGTAAACCTTGTATTAACTGAGGTTAACTTTATCAGCAGTTTCTCCGGCAGCATTATGGCTGTAAACCTGAGTAAAAACGGAGCTTCACTTTCAGCTGCTTATAATGAAGTGGTGGACGGAGATAAAGACACAAACTGGTAAGACTTCATCTTCCTCGTCCTCTCCACTTTATCTTGTAATCTGAGATAAATATCCTCTGCTAGTGGTGAGGTGAGTGAATGATTGTTTTTACAATTAGCATTTAATTCAGCTCTGAATGTTAATGTTACTGCAGTGTAGACTAAGCAAGACTGAAATCTTAATGAAAACACTAATGCTAAGGTAAACACTGACATTAATCTGAACACTACTACTAATATAAACCCTAATAATAATCTAAACACGAATATTAATCTGAACACTAACAGTGATTTAAATACTAATCTTATATTTAAATGATAACATTAATTTAAACACTAACTGTATTGTAAATGCTAATGATGAGCTAATGCTACACTAACACTAATGCTAATCAAAATGCTAATGATACTGTAATCTACATGCTACTGCTAGACTAAACTCTAAATAAACACTAACTAATGCTAATCTGAAGAGAGAACAGTTGAGTTTAAAGGCTCACCTAATTTAAACCAAGACTGAAGTCAGTGTTATTGATCAGACTGATCAGATCTCTGAGTTTTAACTGCTTATTAAACTGTTACAGGGCTTTATTCACATATGAAGGAAACAGCAACGATATTCAAGTAGCAGGAACAGGAGGTGAGGGAGTTTATGTGCTCCGCTGGAGCTGCTGGTCATTTTTCATGTTTGTTTTCTTTATTGGGAATCGTCCAGGCTTTTTTGCTGTTAGTTGTTAATGTTCAGTGACGTTGAGCTGTGAGTGGACACCGCTGTGCTGACCGTATGTTGCAGCTGGAGGTCTGGAGGAGATGGTTCAGGAGTTTAACAGTGGCAAGGTGATGTATGGATTCTGCAAAGTTCTGGACCCCAGCTCCGGAGTATCCAAAATGGTTCTGATAAACTGGGTGAGTGGACACAGTCAGTGCAGCAAAGACAAAAAAAAACCACAACTCACCTTCATTCTGGTTCAAGAAATGCTGGTCTGGGGCTGGTGGAAGTGCTTGTCTGTTAGGTTTCCATGAAAAGAACATATTCCTTTTATAAAGCCCCAGGAGAGGAGTATAGTTTAGTATAGTTTATGGTATAGGAGTATATTTTAACTTTATTGCATTTTATCCAGTTTTCTCGAGCATTCTACATCTAAGAGTTTTTAGTAAAAATATGTTTTTAAAATATGTTTTTTTAATCAGTAATCTGCAGTGTGATACATTTTATAGTGACCCTCCCAGCCCTGACTATACTAAAACCTTAGTTAGCAGTTATCTGCTACATTACACCAAAAAAAACAGCTGTTACCCACAATACTGTAGCAAAGATTAGGGCTGTCTCCCACTACATGAATATGAATATGAGATATTGCTCACTGGACTATACAAAAAACTGAAGAATGATACCCACTACACTATCAGGGGTTTTCCTGGCTCGAAATGAGACAGTGGTACCATCCTGAATATTTGCACACACGTGCACATGTATTCTACCTTCAGCAAACACCCAAGCAAATACTTCTCAAAACGCAACATTTTAGGAGTTCTAATAATTATATAATTGAAGAAAATGATCATGTTACATCAAATAAAAACAACATAAATACAACACAAAAACAGTTTGTTAATTGTGTTAACACAGTTAGAATAAACTATTGTTTTATTTACAGTTTACAGAGACCGTCTTGCAGTGTACTTAAATATCAAACAAAATATAAAAGCTTTTGTTTTCATTTACACATTTTACAACCAAACAAAATTGCCCTAACAGAGTAGTTCATTTTATAAAACATCTTCATTTGCTGTAAAGAGAATAGAGTATCATGTCACTAAAATATAATGAAAACTGGAAATAATAATATATATAACTATATATTAGAATAATGTCATTATTTAATTTAATTATTATAATAATTAAAATCACTAAAATTAATAATGAATGTTTCTGTGTCTGTTTAATTTGAGTGGCTACAGAACGTTGATGCTAAACACTCCTAACACTGCAGCTGGACGTGTCCCACCTTAAATGGTGCAGTGGTTACTGCAACTGCTGCAGCATTTAAGATGCAACAGGAACATTCGAACAAGAAGCTGGTGAATACGAAACTGACTTACCACCTCTTTTTTTTTCATCTTAATTTTTTTGGAACCTGAAGACAGGGCCAGTCAAATCACACGCAAATTACATTACTGGACGTCCTATGGTAATCCTTATCCAGCTTGAATAGGTCTTTAAACGCTTGTTAGAAACCTGAGTTTTGTTGATAGCTGGAGGCAACACAAGGCACCTCGTAATTCCCTGTTCAGGAAAAAACACAACTATACAAAAATAGAGCCAAAACCAAAACATTCTACCAAAAAGTAGAGCTGTTGCTCACTGCACTCTACCATAAAATTCGGGATGCTAGCCACTACACTATATCAGTAAATCAGAGCTGTTACCCACTACACTATACCTGTGGTCAAAAAATTTACAGCAGTTTCTTCACCTCAGTTTTTTAATGCTTGTGTGTGTGCAGACAGGTGAAGGAGTGAAAGGCGTGCGAAAGGGAATCTGTGCCAACCACGTCCAATCAATGGCCAACTTCCTCAGGGTGAGTTTAGAATTTTTACAGACATTAAAAGCACTCAGGATCAGCGCAGAATGAGTTGGGTACTATCACAGTGCTGTATTACAGCTTATATTGTTGTATTGGATTAGACTGTGTGTGTGTGTGTGTGTGTGTGTGTGTGTGTGTGTGTGTGTGTACAGGGAGCTCATCTGACTGTGAACGCTCGCTCGGAGGATGATGTCGATCCTGATGAGATCATGAATAAAGTCTCTAAAGCAGCTGGAGTGAATTACAGCATCCACAGTGAGAACTCTAACACTAACAGCTCCAATCATCATGAACCTCCTGGCTCTGTGGTGAGAACACACACACACACACACACACACACACATACACATTAACAGGATCTCACCATCTCTCTAAAGGCAGCATGGCTGGAGATACAAATATCATGCCAAATTAAAAGTTTGTTGTTACAAATTGTTTGAACATGGAGTAAAACGCTTTGTTTATGCAGGTTTTGGCTGAACAACTCAGCAGACAGCTAACAGGCCATCAGATTAACCTGAGGCTGCAGAATGTGAGAGCTGCACCATTTAAGGTGGAACCGAAAATTAGAATAGAAAACTGGCATGTAAGAGCCAAAGTGTGTACGGCTCTGCTCTTTTCTTTTTGGATCCTTTTGGTTGAAAGCCAGTTTCATCCTCCATAGTTCCTGTACTGATATATGCTGATATTCCAAAAAGTTCCAGTTGCACAAGTTACTCAGTACTGATAATACTGCTCTGACTGTTAGATTTGTTATATTGGTCAGTGTTTGTGTTTCTGTAGGGGTCAGTCTACCAGAAGATCAGTGCTGCAGATGAAATTAAAGACATCGATAAGGAGAGTTTCTGGGCTCAGGCAGAGGTAACGCAACCCCATCAGTCTGTGAGAACTGCATGCTTTTTGGTTTGTGGTGTATCTGTCTGTCTGTCTGACTGTCTGTCTTTCTCTCCCTCAGCGTGAGGAGAAGAGCCGGAGGCTGCAAGAGCGAAAGAAAGCAGAGGAGGAGCGACAGCGATTAGAGAATGAGATAAAAAAGAAGGAGGCTCGAGATTCTGCCGAGAGAGAGCGCCAACAGAGAGAGAGACACAAACAGATAGAGCAGCAGAGGTGAGAAGAAAACAAACTTAAAGAGGAGCAGAAGTGAGAGACAAAGACTGTTAGAGCAGCAGAGGTGAGAGAGGGACAGAGCAGCAGAGCTGAGAGAGATACAATAGAGCAGCAGAGGTGAGAGAGGGACAGATAGAGAAGCAGAGGTGAGAAAGGGACAGAGAGCAGCAGAGGTGAGAGAGAGACAGCTAGAGAAGCAGAGGTGAGAGAGGGACAGACAGAGCAGCAGAGGTGAGAGAGGGACAGACAGAGCAGCAGAGATGAGAGAGAGACAGCTAGAGGAGCAGAGGTGAGAGAGATAGAGCAGCAGAAGTGAGAGAGAGACAGCTAGAGGAGCAGAGGTGAGAGAGATAGAGATAGAGCAGCAGAGGTGAGAAGAAAACAAACTTAAAGAGGAGCAGAAGTGAGAGACAAAGACTGTTAGAGCAGCAGAGGTGAGAGAGGGACAGAGCAGCAGAGCTGAGAGAGATACAGTAGATTGTTTATAAAATGTATTTTAGGACATCAGACTATATTTTGTCACTAAAATACTTACATAGAATTAAATTCTAGAAGGGAAAATATGAATTATATAAGTGTGCTGTGTGCTGCAGTGTTTAATTGTGCCTGCATGTTTACTGGGAGAGGATTAATGAAGAAGATATGTAGTGTTTTTGTCTGCAGTAAAGATCTAAGATTTTTCTTTCCCAGAAATTATGAAAAGAATCAGGAAGTGACGCGTCAGGAGAGTCAGGAACAGGTAAGAGCTCAAATTCAGAGTTTCTGAGTTTTACTGAGTCTAAAAACTGAATAAATCTGTTCACCTTAAATAGATGTCATGCCAAAGAGAAGCAGCAACACATTTAGCAGCACTTAGGCTGTTCTTTTACTCAAGCTGTGAGCTGGAAAGGTCATTTTTAATATTTCGCTGCAGTTGTTATTTCTTTACAGTAACAGTATTTTTACAACACAACAGGTTTCGGATATTCTACAGTCTTCTGAGAATTGAATTTGTCCTCTGGTGTTCAGTCGTGTTTCTGTCTTTGTAGCGGTCGGTCAACCAGAAGATCAGTGCTGCAGACGAAATGAAAGACATCGATAAGGAGAGTTTCTGGGCTCAGGCAGAGGTAATGCAACCCTGTTAGTCTTTGAGGACTGTGTGGTTTATGGTTTATCTCTGTCTCTCTGACTGTTTGTCTGTCTGTCTCAGCGCGAAGAGAAGAACCGGCGGTTGCAGGAGCGAAAGAGAGCAGAGGAGGAGCGGCGTCAATTAGAGGAAGAGAGAAAACAGCAGGATGCTCGAGAGTCGGCCGAGCGAGAACGAAGACAGAGAGAAAGACACAAACAGATAGATCAGCAGAGGTGAGAGAGAAACAGACAGATAGAGCAGCAAAGATGAGAGAGAAACAGATAGAGCACCAGAAATGAGAACGGGACAAATAAACCAGCAGAGGTGCGCCCGAAGTAAGATCAAGTGCTGGTGAAGGAGTAGTGGTGAACTAATCTGTGGTCATGGATTTGATGAATGAGTAGCAGGAGCTTTATGGAGCTTAACAAAGTAAACCCACAATTAATCATCCAGTTAAATGGGACTCTTCCAGTCAAACTGGTGCTTACCAACGAAATTTTGTAAGCAGCATTACATGAATTAAACAAATCAAAGTGATTTTGTGAACTGAAAAGGCCAGAGCCTGAGCACTGAACACCCAGAACAGAGGAAACGCTAATTATAGAAACGTTTAAAGACAGAATTGAAATTTTTTTTCTCCACTGACTCACATACAGAAAGACTCTATGATACACAGTGAGACAGGAGACTAACTGCACCAGACACACCCATTCACAAACTGTTGCAAACTGCAAATGCCTAAAACAAGGGTGCCCAAATTTTTGGTCTTAAGGGGCCAAAGTGCAGTGTCTGTGGTGGGCCGAGGGCCAAAAGACAAAACTATATGCAAATAAAGAAAGTAGGTTGGTTTTAAATTGAGTTACACTACATATATCAGTCACAACTGCACCATGTTCTGTTACTAAAATACATTTCTTAAAGACAGATACAGATTAAGGCAAAATATAACTAAGATAGCTGTAGAAAAATGACAGTCAAATTCAGTGTGCAACGTTTATGCTGCATACAGGTTGCATGGTCACAGAACTGCTGGTTTGAATTTTAAAAGCAATCTGCTTAATTGCTGCATATGAAAAATGAGGCATTAAAGGAGTAAATATTTAGTGGTTTTTCTGTAGTAAAGATTTGATTCTTCTCCAGATCTTTTGAGAAGAAGCAGGAGATTAAGGAGCGTCAGGAACGTGAGGAACAGGTAAGAGCTCAAACTGTTATCTCTAAGTACACTTAGTCTATGTATGGATATATAGTGTATAGTGTGTCATACGGTGTCACAAACCACATAGGCAGGTCTGTTAGTGAAGTTGACTTTCTATTTGGCAGCTTCTTAGTGAAATCTTCTAATTCACCTAATATTGCAGGTGTGCCAGGAAGTCACTGCTGCATCATTTAAGATGAAAACAGAAAATCTGGACAAGATGGCAAATAGGAAGCCAACTTTACCTATATGTTAGAGGAATGTGTAGTGATTTAGGCCTCCGGTTAGGATATGTATAATTGGTGGAGTATAAACTTCCATTACTTTTTTAGTTACATTAGCCTACTTTAGCTTGAGTGCTAACAAACATCATGTTTGATCAACTACATTAGGTAGATTAAAGGGGGTGGGTATTGGATTTTGGAAGAATTGTGGCTTTAATAGATGAAATGTGAACTGTGTTGATTCAGGAGGAGCGGGAGCGACAGGCCACCAAGCAGAAAGGAATAAGAAGCGCCAAGTCAGTTCAGACAGCTAATGTGAGTGAACGCATGCAGTGAATTAGAGAGTAAATTGAGATAGGTACTAAAGCAGTGTGGTTGTTTCTGCAGGAGGCTGCAACCATCATCTCTCAGAGAGCTGTGAACCCCAGAGATCTGTTCAGACAAAAGGAGAAAAGTCTGGCCACTAACGGAGCTCCAAACTCCCCCAGCCAGCCAGGCAAGACATCTTTAATAATCAGCAGATACTTACATACACTTAAAGACATTTCTGTGGTGGATTTATCCACTAAAGAGATACATAAAACTCCAGCAGCTCTTACAGGATTCTTTTGTCATTTAAATACACTGCTAAGATGTGTCAATCTAAAGTACACACACAAAAAAACCCTGCTGATGCCTGCAAGTTCAGTTGTGTATGTGCAGTACTTCAGTCAAACACCAGGAGGCAGCAGTGCTTAGCCGTCAGGAAAGCAAAAGAAGACGTGTTCAACAAATCATACTGATGAGTTCATTTCCCAAATATCAGGCAGGGATGACAAATTTGTAATGCCAATCACTTTGAGAGACAGTGATTAGACAGCAACACAAATAGGTTTTATCCATCCCGTTCCACCTCCTCAACCCGTCTGACTGGTTCCACAAGGGACTCCTTTAGAAAGGTAAACCGCAGACGTGCCAAGCTTTGGAGAAGATTTGCGTTAATAGTGTTTGCAGCTTGCTTGTTCATCAGGGAATTTAAATAGGCAAAGAAACATCAAGTTATTTTGTCTGTAAATCGTAGATTGTTAAACATGATTTTTCATAGTACTGCCAAGTTCACATGTTTGTGGTAGACTGCAAATCTGGCAAACCGGATATTCCGTTGTTTTCAAAGTGCCACAACAAGTGTTCCACAGACTGTAAACGGAATGCTCCGTCAGGAGTCCGGTTTTCCCAACTTTTGCTGTCTAACAAAGCGCTGGAAAATTCCAGATTAGCCCAGCATTATATAACAACAACAACAAAGTAATATAGTGTCCTCCTTCCTTTCCCTATATAAACCCTATTCCCTATATAAATTCCCTATATAAACAAGCACAAAGCTGAAACCATCCTTTAATAATCTTCCTTTTTGCATGTAATGCTGTCACCTTGCCAACATTTGTGTGGCTTCATGCCAGTGTCAGCTCACACGGCTATTTGTATATACCTATGTCTTTTTGGTTCCTTCCAGAGTTGATGGTTGACAGCTGTGATATGTATGATTCATCCAGTAACACTGTGAAAATCATGTGTGATTAAACTCCACAGCAGCACTCTGTACAGTGGGAAACTGCCCTTTTCTGTAATGCCATTATACTCTTAATGAAAAAAGAGTAGTAAAGCTGAGAACCTTAAAGTGTGTTTTTTTTTCTACCCAGTAGTTTACAAACTACTCCTATCAATCCATTAATACAGGTTACTTCAGAATACTACACAGACATTACAGATTATTATAAAACAGTATTACAGTATTCTGCAGTACTGAAAATATTATACATTCTACAGTGCTGATGTCTGTTTTTGCAGGACGTCTGAAGAGCCCATTTTTTGCACAGCAGTCCTTTAGCAGTAACACATACACCCACAAAACCCAACCCACCCCATCTTCTCCGGCTGCCACCTCCCCTATCAACACTGCTCCAACTGTACCTGTCCCAACTGCGACTACCCCAACTCAACCTGGCTCAGCTTTTCCACAGCAGGATACTGGTATTCAATACTTCTCATCAATAAATATGATAATAATAAAAATATATTAATAAGCCATTTTATTCAGTAATAATCAGTCTGCTTTATCTCACTGCTGTTATTTGTTGTTTTTGTTGTTGTTTGTTTCTTGTTTATTCTCAGAGCCGTTCTCTGACGACCCATTCAACACTATACACAATGAAGAATCGGACGATGAGTGGCAAGGTTCTCCATACATTCTCAGTTTGTGTAATGCGTAATGCAGTGTCTCTGTTTGACGTCAGTCTAATTTCCTGATTGATGTGCAGATTCCGATGAAGAGGATTTATACGAGGATGAGGCCCCAGAGGAGAACATCTATGATCAGGTTCCCCATAGCGGTGAAACGGTAAAATTATTGTGGTTATCAGGATTATCGTGGTATTGTCAAACTGCACTAAAACATTTCACCAAGTGTTATATTGAAAGCCACAAATAAAATTAGCAGCAGTATGTTTGAATAATTATAATAGTAATAATGACAATAATAATAACATAGCCAAAACACTGGCAAAAGTGTGAAAACCACATTAAAGGTGTATTAAAACCAGCACCAAATGGCTATGAGAAGTACAGCTCAGACATGATAGCATTCAAACATCTTATGTGTTTTTAATTTCATACAGACTCAGCTTAATAGTACTGTTTCCTCCTGATAAGCTGATAGATAGATAGATAGATAGATAGATAGATAGATAGATAGATAGATAGATGAACTGCTGCACTAATTAAGGTGGATCAGTAAAATCTGAGAGAAGCTGGTGAATAAAAAGCTGAGTAACTTTGTAGTTATAATGCTGGTGGGCTTTTTCGAATAAGGTGATTTAAGCGATGAAATTTGATTTAAGCGATTAAAATATTCTATTATGTAGTGCGCTACCTGTAACAGGGAACCTTAGAATTGTGCTAAGGTAGCACAATTCATCAGAACACATTCACTATAAACCAGTAGGTGGAGGTGGTGGAGGTCAAGAAGAGGACAAAGTGATTGTCTTTCTGCATTTTCTGCAAACAGGGTAACCATCTTCAATCAAATCTCCACCTGCACTTCTGTAAAAAAACAAAATATACCCATACTTCAGACGTACTTCTCTAAGGAGGGTGGAAAAACTCCAGAGTGCTCTCTCTGCTTTCCATCATGTTCCCCGATGGAATGCAGTGAGGGCACTCTGGAGTTCCCTGCGTTCCCCGATTGCAAAACAAACCCGTGGTGCATGCTTCACATGCGCCTGGAAGACTTTGCTTTCTTTGATTGATGCTGGACAATATTTATGAGTTTTTCAAAGTGTGGTAATCCACCACAGTCTTAGTGGTAAATGGTAATACTTACTTTCAGGAATGTTGCTGTGGTTTATTGTGAAACATTAACTGTCTTATCATTTTATAGCTTTATACCAAACTGTCAGACCAGACGAGTTCCAAATCATATACAATTTACACATCTGCATTGTAGCATTTAGTTGTTTGCCACTGTGTGCCTTCCTGTTTCAGAACACTGACCACATTTCCACATAATTTCACATATCAATAAACATAGGAAGTGTTGATAATACGTACATTGCAGAAGTAAATTGTGTTTAAATAAAAAGCATGTACATATTTATTAGCTGCAACAGTGTTCTCAAAGTGACTCAAACTAAATGGGCTGATGTTGATGTTCACTATTAGACTGAGGAGTTGTCTGCAGCGTCTGAAGGTCTGGGCATCCGTGTGCGGGCGCTGTACGATTATCAGGCTGGTCAGTGTTAATCTTATTCATTGAAGTCGTCTACAATTAACTGAGAATATTTTTAGCCTTTAATGCATTTTTAGCTAAAATGAAATCTGTTTTTGTCTTCAGTGGATGACACAGAGATCACCTTTGATCCCAGTGATATAATCACTGACGTAGAGATGCTGGATGAGGGCTGGTGGCGAGGCTGCGCTCCTAATGGGCATTACGGGATGTTTCCTGCCAATTATGTGGAGCTTATTTAAATCTGTTTTTCTGGAACATTCTTCTGTAAATTCCTCCAAATCTGCAGTTTGATCTGTTCATAGCGTTTGTTAACAGCTGTTTAATTACACTCTGAAACAATAAATTTATTTTTAAAATTATTAATCGGGCTGCCGTCACATGTTCCAGCCAATAATCATGTTTTACTGTATTTCTGGCCATATAAATATGTATAATAAACTTTTCAAACACTCTGATTTATTTATTTATTTATTCATGCTCAATCTGTGTTCAACAATACTAAGATTATTCCCTGAAATATATACAGCTATAGATAAAGATATAAATAACATAAAACAAGGCTTACAAACCGCTGATTAGACCTATCTGAGAACTGTGTGGTCGTGGCTAATCAGCACCCTAACTGACAGCTCTCTGTCTAACCCTACGTTCGCACTAGCAGGCGATGAGTCGCTGACATCGCTCACAACACGGAGGTTGCGTGTTGTGGGTGTGTTCGAGGCCACTCGCGTTGTCGTGTGTGGGCGTGTACAAGGTCCAGGAAAGCTAGCCAGTTTTGAAGCACATATTTGTATGGAATTTGTATGAAAAGTGAAATGCTTGCATTCGTGGCCACCTTGCTTTATTGGCCGGTTAGCATACCTAGCTAGCTATCGAGTGACCTAACTGACCAGGCACCAACAATATCTAGTATTTTCTTCCACACTTTTCCTCAGACGTTAATGTACTAAAATGCATAATATAATATAGGAAAAGCTGAAACAGCTGTTAGGAGTTGTTCCTCCATGTTTAGACGGAACACAAAGATTAGAGAGCAGAAGCTGGGGACCTCGGACCCCCTGTTTAGGATTGGCCTGAAGAATTTGTTGGAGCCAACTATTTACAGTGTCACTTCACCGCGTCATGATTCATTTGCATAAAGTTGGGAACGTCAATTCGAGTTGGCGCTTATGGGTAAATCACAGCTACAAATTGGATTCTCACATAGGAAATGACTTGTCGCTCTGTGGCTTGCTGGTGTGGTACAGTTGCGCGAAGGAACACACAAAGCCTGGATAAAGGAGTGAACAGGTGACAGGCAGCTACAGGCAGGTGGTCTAGCTTGCTAGCATTCGGTTATGCTACTTTTGCTGCCTCTGAAACTGGTTTGTGTGGCCAGTAACTGACAACCCTGGAATACATTCTTGAGTCGCAGTCCACATTCTCTGGCAGCGTGCGGTTTTAGACGCAGCCAAAGTCTGTCCTTCTGTAGAGCACCCCCTGTCCAGAACCATGTAGGCCCTCTGGCTCTTTGTATGTAGTGCTCCAATCTCTGTTTACGGTTTTAAGGTTCACGGCATTAGGGATCAGAGGACGCATGGGAGGGCGCATGCGTCCTACGTGACGCAACTGTCCGTATATCCTCCACTGCGCATGCTTGTGGCTCCCTCAGAGTAATGATGGCGGCGCGCGTTCTGGTCCGTTCAGCTGTGCGCACGGCTCTGGTGGCCGGTCGTACCGCGCACGTGAGACGCGTGAGCGGAGGTAATATCTGTTCATTGACCAATATTCTCATTATTATCGGTGATGCTGGTTATTGCTAATTACGAACGCTGTGGGATTCTGGTTGAAACCGGGCCAAGGGCACGATGACCCTGTTAGCGTTAGCATTAGCGTCCTTCTGATAAACACTGCTGTTCCGCTAATTTGTTTAAATTAAGGTTATTTATAGTTTACACAGTTTAATAACACGTGTAAGATATATTTTATGGGACTTTCTGCCGCTAAACGTATATAAACGTCTGGAAAAGCCGTCAGTCATTTGTGTTTTTAGCTTGAGCAGCTAACTTTGAAATTAGCCGGATATTATTTATTGTTGTTTCAATTTCCTGTCATTGTGAAATGCAGGAATTCCTTCTGATGAACAGCAGGCAACTGGACTGGAGAAAGCTATTTTGCACTCCATGAAGACAGGCTCGGTAAGTTTATATTATTATTATTATTATTATTACTATTTTTTATTTGTTATTGGTGCTATTATTAGTAGTATTAAAATATTAGTAAATTAGCCTTTAAGTGCTGAAATTTCAGTTCAAGTTTCAAGGTGCAGTAATTACGGTCTGACGCCTCAGATTTGGCATTGCAGGAAATGCAGTGTTAACTGTATTTTCCGTGTTCATTCCTTTAGGACCCCTACAGCATGCTGAAGCCTAAGCAGTACTCCGGCTCCAAGCAGGATCCTCACATTGTCCCCTCCGTCACCAACAAGAGAATTGTGGGCTGCGTCTGTAAGTCTGTTTTCACCCTGTCTTCTTGTGTTTATTCCTGTCCTGTCAAGGTGTCAAATACGAAAGAACTGTCTTCTGTGTCTTAGGCGAGGAGGATAATACGGGCATTGTGTGGTTCTGGCTCCATGAGGGAGACGCTCAGCGTTGTCCGTCCTGTGGATCGCATTACAAACTGGTGCCCCACGAGCTGCCTCACTGACCAAGAGATCCAGACAGGGAGAGAGAGAGAGCAAGCCTTGAAATTCCAGTAACAGAAACGAGAAAACCTCATTTGCATTTACATTGTTAGTGTATAATGCTCATAATACTTGAGAGGTCATTCCTCATGGTGTGGGAAACAATACAACTCCAAAAAATGCAGTTTACATAAATTATACTGTACTGTGTACTTTACACTTGGACCAGTTATACCTAATAAACAATATAAACCTTAACGTGTCTTGATCTGATTTTCTTTGTACATAACGTTTAGATAGCATTTTACATTCTCAGAAATGAGAGTGAATGATTGTAACGTAAAAGCTCACAATCTGCAGCTGATATTAAAGAGGAATTCCTCCCACTTTTCAAAATCCCTGGTTAAATTAAATATATAAGATAATAAAGTCATTCAGAGTGGTTTGGTGCAAAATGCTTCCTTGTACGGAATCATAATTGTTCGTGGTGGTGATAGGAAACAGATATCCACCTCTAGAAGCTGCCACACAGAAATGTCTTACATAAAATGGGTTATATTAAATATTCTGCCTGATGTCTGAGATGATAGTTTGCCTAATAAAAATGTATTTAAGATTTTCCACAAGTTTACCATCAACATTGCATATCAAACTCGGAAGACGCATGGGTTCGCTGGTGGGTTTTGATATTAAATAAAAGGGCGACATTTGTGTTGTAGTTTTGGTGACCCAGTCACCTCTACAATTAACCATTTGTAATACGGAATGACTGCGAAAAATCGGTGGAAGGTTGCTTTACTCGATGTGCGTTCAAATATAACATGGTGTAGGTGCTCTCTAGGCCAGTGTTTGTAACCCCATAATGACAGAACTGAAGGGATGCACGGTGACACTGGCGTCATATCAGTATCAGCAGATGTTTTAAAAAAAACATTATTAAGATCTTCAGATAAGGTTCATATTTCAGACTGATTATGTAATGCATTTATTGTACTACAGATAAGCAGAATGTTTAGGTGAAGCTGGGTTACTGCACTAAAGCATACTGTTATTTGTGACTCAGCAATGCCAGTGATGTGCAGGAAAAATATTGGACATTGGCTCATAATTCCCATATCAGTGCATCTGTAATCTACCGCCAGCGTTTGTGAAGACAGACTTGAACTTTACTTCCAAATTTAATGTAGGGGTCCCCAAATGTGATTAAGGGGCAACCAGTGGTGAAATATGGTGCCACACAAATTAGTTTGTAACATGGTGAGAATTCTGTGACGTACACTTGTTGAATGAAATGATGAATTATTTCACAAAAGTAGATCATCACAATTTAATTAAGCAATAACTGAAATAAAATAACAGAAGATTTACAACTGAGATAATCTTTGTGATCAAGACCTCAAGAAAAACTGTGCAAAACATTGGTTTTGAATGAAGTTCTGACTAATTAGGTTCTGAATCTTGAAGTCTTTTAGAGTGTGGAAGCTCAGTGGAGTGGGCGCTCTGGGCCTCGTCACTGGTTTGTGCTCCATTGTGCTCTTCTTCATCATTCGTTTCCACCATCCTCCTCCTCTGCTGAGTCACTGTGTCCGTCTCTCTCGGGGTAGTTGAGGATGCGTCGGTTGGCCTGAATGAGGAACTGCTGCTGCTTAAAATAAACTTTCAGCACTCCTTTTATCACCACAAACGCAATTCCACCCTAAAACATACAAATACAGGATAGAGCACATCAGTGTTAACTATGCTCATACCAGAGATAACCACGCACACTACTGTAGCATCCACCTTAACAACACCCTCACCACAGTTGGCCCTGTAAAACCAGGATTAACCATGCTCACAACTGAAAATCAGTTAACCACGGCCACTGCTGTAAAAGCTATAGTAACCATGTCTAGTACTGTGACCTCAGCATTAACCCAGACTCACTACTGCAATACCAGCAATAACCATGCCCGTGATTAACCTTGGTTAGCCACCCAATACTCGTAACGGTTAGCTGTGATTAAGCAGGTGCTTACCAGCACGGTGCGCTGCAGACTGGAGGGAACCCTTCGGAAGAGAAGCCGGCCCACCAGGCTAGCGATGGAGGGGAATACTAGCGCTCCACACAGTGTCCGGGACACAGAGATATGGTCACCTCCATAGCCACCATCAGCTGGCACACGGGGGAGAGGCCGACCAATACCTGCTTACAAAAACCCAAGGACCTGCTTCAGTCATAGAGTAACTAACTAACTTGATGAGTCAGGGTAAAACTAACCACTTAACCAACCCGTTAAGTCAGGGTAAAACTAATTAAACTGCTGAGTCAGAGTAAATCAAACTAACAAACTTGAGTTGGAATAAAATAAACTAGTCATGTTAGTAAATGACTAACTACCTAACCTGCTGAGTAAGGGTAAAAACCACAAGGCAATAAACAATGTGAAGAAATGTGCTAAACGTAATAAAATAAAATGACCAAAAAAAATTATTTTATCTCAAAGACAAGTGCAATTTACACACTACTATACACACTGTTACACCAGATCAATTGAACTTCTAGGAATAAATCGTATTTGATGTTAATTACTTTACCACAGCAGACTGAAACTGTAGACTGGATGTTAAATATCTGCTGATCTGAATTGTGAACCTAATACTCACCTGGGACAATGCTGCTTAACACCTGCAGTTTGGCAGAATGACGCTGCCATAGTCGCACAGCATAATCTTCCCAACGAATCATCTTCCCCAGCACCAGCATTACAGGGATTGTGGGTAAACCCATAAGTAGAAAGAGGGGGTCCGCACGCTCCATAACATCCAAGCCCTTCTTATGACCCACCACCTAAACAGACACCAGGGTTAAACTCAGGACAAAGTCCTACTGAAATTACTATTTCTGCCACTGCGGTTCATAATGCTGAGGGATGATATGAACGTTTTCTTTGACAATATCAGTAAATCTAATTATCGCTGTGTAGTGAAAATATACTGTAAATATTTAAACAGCTTACGTTAAAGCCTGAAATCATTTCACTAGAGGGATTATACAGTATCTATAGATGTCATTATTAAAGCTTTAATAATTCTCTATAAGACCAAATAAACTATGTTTTTAAAAAAATATGAAGTTATATCGAACACTGCTGCAGTTTACTTTTTGGATTATAACTGTGTAAATGAATTTCTACTGACATGTGCTGTTTACTTACACTAACGTTTTCTACACCATCGTTAGAATCATTATCATCTGTGATGGTTATCATGGAGTTTCATACTGCAGAATATCATATGCTAGTAATTTTCCATACGTCATGCTTTTTTTGGTTCACATCGCACTGAGTTTATAGCATCAGTACCCCTCAGGCCCCTACAGAACCTGACCTGCATGACGGTGACAGCTCCGTAGGTGACCGCTGACCAGTACACTGTGCCCACCACCACGCCAGCTGCAGCAAACGGACTGAACCGGGACAGAACTCGATCTACCTGCTGCAGGAAATACACCAGAGGACCTGAAAAAGATGAAAGACCACAAACATTTAAAAAGAAGCTTGTTACTACCATTAAAGTGCTCATATATTTTGGTTTGAACACATTTTGGGTTTCATTTGAGTTCCATTTAGAACATCTGTGTTGATTTACATACTTGAAAGTCAAATTCGTTATCAACAGACAATTCTGCATCACTTACAATTAAACAGGCTGTTTTGTTATGTTACTAATAGCAAGTTGTTTTCTTTGTTAATGATGCATGTAACGGTATGTGTTCACCTTTTTCTTGTCACAGTCCATTGTGCCATCATGGGGCAGAGCGCTACACTGAAATTAACAGGAGGCAAAGTTGCAAGGGGACATGTAACGTAAATTAACACTGTTCTGATTGGCTGTGCTATATTATATCTAATTCAAAAGGCAGTCTGAGCTGCACCGCTACTAATAACTTCAGAATGAATGGGTGAGGCTAAGATGCTGGAGGCTGACAGGGTGGAGCCAAGATACTACCAGCTGATTGGGTGGGGCCAAGATGATGTAGGTTAACTGGGCAGGCTGGAAACACATCAACCCTTTTAATTAAAAAAAGTAATAATAATAGTCATACTGTAAGTCATAGTTTAATCTTTTAAAAGTCATATTAATGACCTAATATTCACACTACAGTTTGGATGGATATTCTAATTCACTTCAGAAACGATGCAGCGGAACCTGGAGTTTAGAAGAACGTCACTGCCACTGAATGTATGTGGAAATACATACATATATGCTGCACTGATATTTTGGAGCAGTCAATATCTTGGGCTGAATTCAGTACAGTTACAGAGTGGCCTTAAAGAAGGTACTATCCAAAATGATACAGTTTAGGAAAATAGCACTGAGCAAGTGTGGTAGGATTATATAACTGAGATAACTGGCGAAATAAAGAACTCGGTGGTGTGATTGGTTTTTTCTCTGGTTTCGGGTAAAGCTTATTGCATCTAATAACCCATACAGAGCATCTTAACTTGATGTGAACTGTAGTCTGTCACACTGACATACCACTAGCACTATGAAAATTGATCATGAAGTGGCATTACCTCAGGGGGAGGCTTGGGAACCTGTGTTGAGAGGTGTTATCTTGTGAGTGAAGTTGATAAGCATTGAAAAGACATCCCCTGAAGTAGCGCCACTTCAAAATCAATTTACATACTCTTATCCCATAACTTTTGGTGTATTTACATGATTATTTATGATTGTTAGTCCTGAGTAAGCATGCACTTCACAAACAGCATCCCTGAATCTGTATGAATTGTTTACATTAGATTAACACCTACTTACTGTGTTTTGGAGGTTTTATTGCATTTTATGTACACAAGAATTACAAGTGATTCACACACTGATGATGTATGTAAAATTAATGTGTTTCTATCAGAGATCATGCTAAACTCATGTCGGTTTATAATGTCAGGTGACTGAATACTTTTACTGCCACCTAGACAGCTAACTAAAACGTTCACAGTTGTTAAATAGAAGTAAAAGGAACAGGGAGCAATTCATGCACCCCAGACAATTATGTATTGCTTTTTGCACGTCATATGTACACAGGTGTAAGCAATTGACATTAATTATGCTAATTTTCTTCAACACTCTGATTGAGATCTAAATACTGTAAGTGACTACAAAATCACTTTATATGTATTTATATCTTGTATGTTTCTTTACGACATTTAATCTAACATTAATATTAAGAATAAGTTTGTCCTGAAAAGACTGAGAACTGACCCATTTTGGGAAAGACTATACGGTACTCTGTACCGCACTGTGGACAGCTGACTGCTCCACCACTGTTGCCTTTCTGTTTCTCATCCAGCCAGCGCTGAAGACAGGCCTGGTGGATCCACTTGGTGCAGCCTTTGCAGCGACATGGACTGACCCACTCAGCCACACGGTCCTCTCGCTCGGTTGCAAAACACACCCAGCAGTGCCTGAGGACGGAAACACACAGTGAGCAGATATATATACATACATATATGTATGTGTGTGTGTCTGTGTATTACATGACAAAATACTATTAGATGAACAATCTACCTTTCAGGAGGTTCATCTGTAGAGGCCATGATCATTCACGTCAGGACATCAGGCTGTATGATCATCAGTCTTGTCACAGCAGCTGCTTTACTTTATTACCTATCCTACCTACAGACAATAAATAATTAGGCCTAATATATTCACATAATACATTCCCATTTAAGCATCGTAACATGAGCCATAACCTGAAACAACCTTATCACAGCAAGGAAAATGAACGACTTTATCAGTTAAATAAACGTTGACTGCAGTCAGTTTGATCTTAAAAACGAGATTGAAGCCTTCGTAGTCGAATTTTCCATTCCACCTTAAACGGTGCAATAGTTGCAGAATGAAACTCGAATGCCAGAGTGTGACTGCGGGCACCATTTAAGGTGGGACAGACGATTAGAAGCTGCTGAGTAAGAGGCTATCTCGTAAGTTTAACCTCTGCCATAAGTCTGAAAATCAGTCAGCGAGTTTTAATCGATTATAATAATCGTACACCTCATACGCAACCTCAGACACGACATCTTACCTCTAAAAGAGAGATTTATAAGATGTAAGGTGTTTGTAAACCGTTGTTTACTGAGCCACAGCCGCTTCCGCTTTAACAGCTGCACGAAGGAAAGTTACATCAACACAAAATAAAAGTCCAGAACGGATACACATACATAAAGTACAAATCAAAATAAACGGATTAAAATAAATAGGTGAAAATAAAATACATTAAATTATACAGATAAAATTACACAGAACAAAACGAACAAGCCAATATTAATGTCCAATAATTAGCGTTTGGGATGTACACTAATGTACCGAATGATGGTACAGAAACAGAGCACAAAAAATACCAATATTTGATCAAGGTTAATAATAGTTTTGTGCACGAAACAGGAACATCTCTTCGAGAATGAAAATGTTAACTGTGAAAATGTAAATAAAAATTTCTAGCATCTACGGCTTGTAACACGACTCGAGACACGAGTCTACCGGTTGCCATAAAATCCATTAAAAATAACGACAGTTAATTCATTATTAATCTTTGTCTGAACCAGACAAAGTCAAAAATGGCATGTTGTTTTTTATTCAGTCGTTGATGTATGAGGGGGCAGTCCAGAATGTATGGCCATCTGATGCATGTTTTCAAATAAAATAAATTATTTAGTAAATAATTCGTATTTAATGGTGTTGGGAAAGATTATGTAATTAAGAGTTCTTTATTTTTGCATTTTAAAAAGGCACTGAAATTAGCCCTGTTAATGTCATAGCTAAAATCACCCATTACATTTCACATATCCATTAAAATTATCCCTACACCTGCTAGTGCAATAAGTCTGTTAGTACCATAGATCTCCTGGTGTCTTAGATCTGCTAGTATCATAGACCGTTTACCACCATGGGTACATTAGTGACACAACTCTTTAAGTACCATAGACCTACTAGTGTCATAGACCTGCTAGTACCATAGACCTTTCAGCGCCATAGACATATAAGTGAAATGACCTTTTTAGTGCTATGGATGTGTTAGTGCCATATACCTTTTAGTGGCATAGACCTGGTAGTGTTGTAGGTCTGTTATTGCCATAGACCTGTTAGTGTCATAGACCTGCTTGTGACATTAGGCTAGCACCATAGTCCTGCTAGTGCCATATACCTGGTAATGCCATATACATGTCAGGTCCATAGACCTGTTAAAGCCATATACACGTCAGCTCCACAGACCTGCTAATACCATAGACATATTAGTGACAACACTTTTAGTGTCACAGACTTGCTAGTGCCATTGATCTGTTACATAGTGACATAGACCCACTGGTGCTATAGGTCTGTTAGTACTGTAGACCTGCTAGTGCCATAGGCGTGTTAGTACCACAGGTCTGTAGTTTCAAATTCCTGTTGGTATTAAAGAGACTTTAGTGTAATAGACCTGCCAGTGCCATTGACCTCTTAGCAAAATAGACACATTAGTCACGTAGCCCTTTTAGTGCTACGGACCTGCTAGCGCCATAGAGCTATTATCACCATTATGTTAGTGCTGTAAATACTTTCATGGAAAAAAAAAGTCTTTTGTTGCTCCACATATGTGATCTATGTCAATATTTTTTAAAACATTATTTATTTTTCATGCGCCCTGAAATGATTTCTGCACCGCCCTCCTCTTTCAGCACGAGACGGATCATCTGGAAATTCAATTGGCTGCTGAATCTGTCAGTCAAGGCCGGTTGGGTTGTGCCCTGTGTAGTTAGGTTGCCACATCGCCGGCCAGCCTGGGGTTTTGCTGAGCTGCTGATTTTCATGAATAATAAACTTTAGAGCGGGATTTCTCTAAAATAGCCGAGTGAAGAAAGAACCGATCTGCAGATTCAGAATGGAATCCTACGATATTATAGCCAACCAGCCGGTTGTGATTGATAATGTGAGTATGATGTCACCCATCCACACCCTGCGATAGCATTAGCATAGCGGCTAAACTGCGGGACAATGGCAGTGCTGAGTTAGCTTAGCCTATCTTAGATTAGCGCTGGTAGCTCAGCTGTGCTGTTTGTGTTTGTCCTTGTTTGTGTTATCAGCAGTGAAAACCGTTATTCGGCAGCTCTTCGTCTCAGTTCAGATTTTTCGCTGCATTTTAGAATATTAATGTCACGGACTGATTGTTTTTCAGCTGCTGAATGGAGGAAATAACAACACCAGCTACCTTCTTATTGGCTGGCTTCTTCTTCGAATTGTCAGTTCCACCTTAAATGGTGCAGCAGTTCTGTTCTGGTGCCTGCAAAAGCAGGAGAATGCAATTGGCGCACGGCTTAAGGTGGAACGGACAATGCTTGAAGGAAGCGGTTACTGCTAAAATGGCTGGCCGGTCTGGACCCCGCCTTGTATACTGTAACCTAATTTATTAATTTTATAAAGTCGAGAGAAGACAAAACTGACAGTGCTGGTAAAATCACAGGAATGCAGTTTGATGTTGCTGAGATTGCTGACGAATTGCCCCGAGAGGTTTCTTACATCAGACACTATGTACATTAGTCAGCTGCGACTGTAATGTGTTTTAAAGGGGAATGTCATCGATGTTACAATTCACCTATCTGATTTAGTGTTGGAGATTTGGTGTGAAATGGTCTTCATCATTGTGGTGGTGGTGATGGGAAACAGGGGTCGCCATGTCTACAATACAGATTTTACAGACATTTTATTGTATTTACTATTCAAAACCACGTATACACGCCCTACGCATACAGTCTGCGTTTTATATGTGATGTTGATGAAGGTACAATAGTGGAAACTAGAATAGTGGATATTTTGCCTAACAACGCCCTGCATGGTTCCCTCTGCCATGAGTAGATTTTAAAAAATAGGGCCAAAATCCTCTCAGTACTATCATACAACAATGTCTCAGACATCATAACCATTTCATGTAATAACTTTCTGTGAGGGATCTTTTCAAGGTGCACATCTGCTTCCTATCACCACCATTGTGAACCATTCTGACAGTAAGTTTCTCTAGAATGGAGCAGTTCACACCAAACCACTCTGAATGACTTTGTTTACATCTTAACCATTTAATTATGTGGACATTTTGAAATTGACATTTTTGGTTGAGTTCTCCTTTGAGTTCTGGTAAATTGCAGCAGTCTGGTAGACTGTGTTACATGTTTATATTTCCTGCATATATATATATATTTTTTTTATTTTTTTACCTCTCCTGGAATTAAAGTACAAAGAACTGTGTAATGGATATCAACACAAGTGATTCTCCGTGTAAATGCATATTTGTGTTAAGAGACACCCCCACCCCCGGCTCATCTCATGACTAGAACAAAAACAAGTGGAGCTCAGAGAGTGAAGAGTTTAACGTTAGAGCAGAATCAATAAGGCCGTTGTACTATCTCCTACAGTAGGGATGGGCGATATGAGAATATTGTTATTGTGATAAATTCCAGCACAGTGTGATTTCTGATCAAATCGTGTATATAGTCAGTACCTAAAAACACTAAGTGCATGCTTCCATTACAGAGAGAGTATAATTAGTTTATTAGGTCTACTTTGGTGAATGAAACTCTGCATAAACTCTGCTGTATTTTTTGTTTGCGGCGCTGCTGCTTCTGTTTTGTTCCAACTTATCAAACGTCTGAAAAGCTAAGTACTGATAGAACTTCATTGATCCTGGGGGAAATTGTGCTGCAGCAGCAATAACAAATAAAACGTATATCAATTATCTGACATAAACATGTAGAAAAGGTCATATACATGTACAGTTCGAAGTTGTGATGCTTATTGCGAATCAAGAAAATATCTTAAATTATTGTGAAATTTCATGATCACCTCTACAGTACATCCAGATCTACGTTTTCATTTCTGATTTATTTCATTTTTCTTGCAGGGCTCCGGGGCTATCAAAGCCGGATTTGCAGGAGACCAGATTCCCAAATACTGTTTTCCAAATTAGTAAGTTGTCTTATTATTCCTGCTTTTATTTCAGTCACACATCTTACTGATACAGTTAGTGTCCTTATAAAATCCAGAGTAATATTGTATATTTTATATTAAATTGATAGCAGTTTTATATGTTAGAGTTTTGGCAGCAGTATGAATAAAATTAATATTGTACAGAATAAATATGCACTGACTGAGCTTCATATCTACAGCTCTCTCATTTCGTTAAACCAGCCCAATGGATAAATAGTAAATAGTAAATGTATAGCTTTCTGACCAGTCAAGAGACAGCCTTTCTGACCAGTCACGAGGCAGCCTTTCTGACCAGTCACGAGGCAGCCTTTCTGACCAGTCAGGAGACCGCCTTTCTGACCAGTCAAGGGACAGCCTTTCTGACCAGTCAAGGGACAGCCTTTCTGACCAGTCAAGAGACAGCCTTTCTGACCAGTCAAGAGACAGCCTTTCTGACCAGTCAAGGGACAGCCTTTCTGACCAGTCAAGGGACAGCCTTTCTGACCAGTCAAGGGACAGCCTTTCTGACCAGTCAAGGGACAGCCTACTAAAAGGAAGCAGCTACAAACTTTGACAGAATTTGCACCTCTGGTTTGTTCCATGTCATTTCTCAACCTGCTGTGTGCTGTGATCTAATCTCAGTGTGGGACGACCCAAACATGTGCGGGTGATGGCTGGTGCCCTCGAGGGGGACCTTTTCATCGGCCCTAAAGCTGAGGTACCTCGCACTGTAATGTTTTATTGTTAATGTTTATGTTTATTGTATTCACACTGCAAACAGCTGATGTATTCTTTCAAATGCTTTAAAGGTACAGTAGGCAATTTTAATCCAATACGCTCTTTGTCAAATTCAGTGAATTTCTCTTTGGGGCTGCTATCTGTCTGTTCTATGTGTGTGCTGGAAAAAAATATCTGGTGTTTGTAATCCGCCCTGTCCTCATGCATGGGACAGGGGCTAAGGGGAGTGACTGAGTTCATAATAAGGAGTAGAGATGGTTAGCGGGGCTGTGTTATCAGCGAGCCGTTTCAGCGGTGGAGACATTAGGCTGAAATTGGCCTCGTATTCTTGTTAGGATTTTTTCCATTCCACTTTAACTGGTGCAGCAGTTACATTTGGGCGTCTCTGGCTAGAATCTTGTTTCAAATTGAATGGTGGAGTAGTTACATTCTGACTGCACCATTTAAGGTGGAACAGGAAAACTTTGGTTGTTAAAAGGCATGAAACAGATTGAATTTCAGGGCAATATTGGGTAAGGTGAGCATTTCTCACACAACAGAGATTAATTCTTTTTTTTTCCCTCTAATGTTCTGTCGGTTCTGTGTATGTATGTGTGCTGCAGGAACACAGGGGTCTGCTGTCTGTGCGCTATCCGATGGAACACGGCATTGTTAAAGACTGGAATGATATGGAGCGGATCTGGCAGTATGTTTACTCCAAGGAGCAGCTGCAGACGTTCTCTGAGGAGGTGCTGATTCTTCTGCTTTTGTCTAGAATTTTGTCCTGTAATGGTTGTAAGATTTATGAAATGATGACGTGATATGGTGATGACAAAATTCCTTTTAATGATTTGATTCTTTCATCCTTTTGGACTTGTGAATGCACTTTAGTAAAATAATCTCTTTGTTTGGAAATAATGTACTGTATACTGCGTACTGCACCAGTATATACTGTATACTGCATACTGCACCAGTATATACTGCATACCGTATACTGCACCAGTATATAGTGTATACCGTATACTGCACCAGTATATACTGTATATCGTATACTGCACCAGTATATACTGTATACTGTATACTGCACCAGTATATACTGCATACCGTATACTGCACCAGTATATATATTCAATAAAGACCTCTGTTGCAGCTAAATTCTACCAACACAGGTCTTTATTGAAATGAAGGAAATAACGAATAACGTCCCCAACTAATCAGCTACTAAATTAGATGGACACTAATTTAGAGGCGTTTAATCGTTGCACCCCTGTTGCAATTTGAGATGCAGTATGTGATGATAAGAGCTCTGGTGGTGTTCTGGGATATTTGGTTGGGGCAGAACATCATCTGGGTCTCTGTGGCATACTGGAGAAATTCTTGTTTGTCTCACTCTGCATTGCATTAAGTTTATATTAAGATTTTAAGTTCTTATGAGTTTGTAGAGAGAAAATTTTGATATGTTGGGATGTTAGGATGGTGGTACGTAGGGAAGGGAAACACGGTGCACACACCTGCCCATGCATCCCAGCTTTCAAGGAGTGTGGATTTTGCGACTAATTAGGTTTTTCCTCCTTCTGTAGCACCCAGTTCTCCTGACTGAAGCTCCTCTGAACCCTAGCAAGAACCGAGAGCGTGCAGCAGAGGTGTTCTTCGAGACATTCAACGTTCCAGCCTTGTTCATCTCCATGCAGGCCGTCCTAAGTCTGTGAGTCCGGCTCACTCTTTCCTCTCACCCAACCCTTCGCCTCATTCTTGATCGCTCTTTTGCTTTACTCAGAACTTACCCAGGTGTCTTCCTCTGCAGGTATGCCACCGGCCGCACCACAGGAGTGGTTCTGGACGCTGGAGATGGAGTGACTCACGCTGTCCCTATCTATGAGGGTTTCGCCATACCTCACTCCATCATGCGTGTGGATATTGCCGGCCGGGACGTTTCCCGCTACCTGCGGCTGCTCCTGCGGAAGGAAGGATACGACTTCCACACATCTGCCGAGTTTGAGGTGGTGCGCACCATGAAGGAGGTACGACGTTAGGCGAGCGTGGATGATAGTATGGATTTTTTTTAGGGCTAAAGTGAATAGCTTTTACCAGTCTTCAAATATTCATTGACGTTTTGAGCGAGTACTGCAATACACCTTGTAAAGCAGGTTAGATTGTTGGGCAGATATCCTTAGGCAGTTCCCTTAAAAAGGCAATCACTTTGGATTTCTGGTCAGAGACAGGGATAGTCGCACACAAAGTCCAGTTTGCATATATTAAACGTGTTCGAAAGACATTTGCTGCTATAACTTAAAGTTCTGAATATGAAACATAGAACTGCATGCCAACATAGTGATTGAGCACTTGATTTATTTAGTATGTATTTATTAAGTAGTTATTAAGTAGTTATTAAGTCTTAAACTACAGTTCACGTACTTGCTGATGTTGATATAACTACCATGTAATTATCACCTGGGCTTGTAATATTACTGGATAATTCATAATAGTAATAACTATATACTGCACAGACAGCGGGCAGCACTGTTAACATCCAGCAGTTCCCCACGTTTGTTTGGTTGGAAACCAAAGTATTTCTAAACTTGAGCACTGACCATCCGTCTGGACAAACGTGTCTGTTTTATTCCATACTGCATAACAGATCTCATCTACCACTCTCAGTTGATCTGGCTCATTAACGTATTACGTATTAGTGAAGGTTAGACATGTGTGTAGTTAATTAGTTGATGTTCTGTGTAGCTTGTGAAAGAGAACATAAGTACAGTCGTTTGTGCCACTGATATTGGCACTTATGTAAATGAAAATATTCAATAACATCAGTAATGATAACTCCAGGCAACATTTCACCATAGTTCAATGATGAACACGGAACAAGGTGAACCTTCAGGACATCCAAACCATCTGTTAACGCAAATGTATTGTATGTAATGTATATCACATACATTAATTCATGGTAGACCTTGTCATATCTGACCCATAAACATTTTACATTTATTACTAACACTAATTCATGCTTGCTGAGAGAGTGCTGTAATCTGTGTAGTAATAGCCAAGGTTTGCATGATCTGATGTGACTTGATATGTAGATATTCAGTAGCAAAGCATTTTAACATTTAAAATGTAACGTACCTCGCGGTTGTACAAAAAAATATGACTTATTAAAGTTTGCGCTTTGTCTTTTGCACTTTGAGGTAGAAATTAAGGCCAAACTAATCCGATGCAGTCAGTCTAGAAGGTCTTCTGAAAACTTTGATTTAAGGCAAATTTACACTTTAAAATCCAGCTTGTAGAGAGAAGCTGAGTCTCATGTTCTGTTGTTATTCTGTGTTAATATTAATAAACGATGTTGTGTTTTTTTCAGAGAGCCTGTTATCTCTCCCTGAACCCTCAGAAGGATGAAAGTCTGGAAACGGAGAAAGCTCAGTACACTCTGCCAGATGGAAGTACTGTAGATGTAAGATGTTTACATGATTACTGCTTTACGTTATTTACATTAATCACAGCAGGGAAATGGTTTAGTCACTCACTGTTAAAGCTGCAGGTGTCCATGTGTAGTAATGAGCAGGTTTTAGTGACAGATGCTGAACTAATGTTAAAGCTAAGACTGGAGCTAGTCAGTGTGATAATAGCTGCTGAGGGGGACTTAACATCTGTTCGATCGTTCAGCAAAGTTTATTCAAACAACACAGACAACGACGTCAGTATTTATCTGTACATGGAATGTTTTAATAACGAATGTGAACGCTGTACAGTCCTGTTTAATATGATTTTTGTGCAGCTAAGCTGAGAGAGACTGACTAATATCATAACTGTAATAACTGATTTTAGTGGTGTTCTCTATCATTAGAAATGATATTAAATGATGTTTAGTAAATACAGTAACCCTAATCTTACCTAAGAGTGTGTTAATAGTTTAGTCATTCAGTCATTTTCAGCTTCAGGAATGAAATAAAAACAGCTCCACCCTCCAGACGAACAGGATAGTATTGTATGTTGCTCTGGAGCATCTTTCACCGTTTCTCACTCTTAATAAATCTGACTGCATTAGACGTTCCCATCGTACAAGTGTTCTGAGGAGGAAGCAGTGTTTATAGATTATTATAAATGGCTAAGAAGGATCCACCATTATTACAGTCAGGAACACTCTGTTAGACTCGGGATACGGCATCATAATTAAGTTTTAATATTGCTGTATTTGCGCATGCGCTCAACGAGTGCGAACTGTTACCAACAGGTTCCAGTGTCCTGTTTACTGATGTCTTTGACGGATCTAAATGTTCACTTTAGTCCTGGTTTCTGTTGAAACAGTTGAACAGTTTTGTGACAGAAGCTCTTTCTGTGCTCCAATAATGAAGCCACTTTTAAAGTCACCTTGGATCTTTTCCTATGGATCTTGGTCTGAAGTTGAGGTCAGTTGACCTGCTCAGTTTTTTTTATACCTGACACGCAGAGCTGGTCAGATGTTAACTGCTTAATTGCATCATCAGCAGTTCACCTGCCTGGAGAGCATTTCTCCTCTCATTTCCTCCTGTCTTAAAGTCGCATCATCTGTAGATAAGAAGGTCAGCGTGTGTCTGTGTGCTTGTTTTTCCTGCAGATTGGGCCAGCACGGTTCCGAGCTCCAGAGCTCCTCTTCAGGCCGGATCTGATAGGAGACGAGAGCGAGGGCATTCATGAAGTTTTGGCCTTCGCCATTCAGAAATCAGACATGGACCTGCGGCGCACACTCTTCTCCAACATCGTCCTGTCTGGAGGATCCACACTTTTCAAAGGTAAGCAGTTCACCTGCACTTTATGTATACATTCGTTTACACTCTAATACAAATATGCAGAGTTTCTCAAGAGAACAGCTGGTGTGTAATGGAAGGCGAAGTGTAATTAAGGTGGTGTTAATCATTTTATAGCACTTTTATTTTTGTATCCGGAAAGCTCCCAACACTGTACAAAAAAACCCCAAATGGCTTCTAATGCATTTTAAAAGCACACCGTCATATATATTTTGTTGCGATTATAATAAAACCTTGTATCTCTGTTTTTGTTGTTTTTGAATTTTAAGAACTGTAAGCTTTTTACACTGTGTGAGGTTTTCATGGTGAACAGACTAACAGGAATGATCCAAAGTGAAGTAGAATCGTTTCTTAGTACATTAGGTATTAACTTGCCTTGAAATTTAAGGCCGTTTTTTCTTCTTTATTTATTTATTTATTTATGTATGTATGTATGTATGTATTTATTTATTTATTTTTGTTATTGTAATATTATAGAAATAATTTAATATTTCTGATGCTCTGACCGTAAGATAACAACATTTGCCACAAGCTAACACACAAGCCACAAAATACAGTTGAATAAAATATGATACTTTCTACTTACCTTTCTTTTATAAGTGATTTGATATATAGATTTGGTTATAATATAAATATAATTGGTTGGTTTAATTGTTTGTTCTTTCAGGGTTTGGAGATCGGTTGTTAAGTGAAGTGAAGAAGTTAGCACCCAAAGATGTTAAAATAAAGGTGAGAGATTTTTTTTTTTTTTAAAGTAAACATTTTTTGTGTTCTGTTTTTGTTGGAGAAGTTTTCTTAGTGAGTTTTTTGTCTAACCTGTTGTTATTTATTTATTTATTCTTTCTTCAGATCTCAGCACCGCAGGAGAGACTTTATTCTACATGGATCGGGTGAGAAGTTCAAATAGTTTCTGGGAGATGTTTAAACTTCGTTACTTAATTGTCTGAAGAGGGTTATCAGAATCCACAGAGGACTTCTAATACAGTTAAATATAATAACAATTATTTAAACTCAAGTCCACATTCACTTCAACTAAGTTCTGTTACCTTTGTGAATTACAAAAGTCTCTGAATTATTTAATGCTTTAACAAAACAAGACATGTAGCTGTAGCACAGAAACGTCCTATATCTGTTTAGTCTCCATGACCACTTCTGTTAATCTTATCTGAGCTCCAGATAACTAATAGTATTACAGAAACCTCCGAGCTCCACTAAGTTTTCTAAATACTGTCCTAATTTTAGGATGAACCCTAACAGTGTCCTAACTTTTGTTGCTCCTGAACACACTACAGTGTGATTGTTTTTAGGAGAGTGGTGAACCATGACTATTAGAGCTGAGGTTTCAGCTCGGGCTCAAAACATGAAGAAAAAATGCTACCTTCTGTTGTTAATGCTAAGCTAACAGTGAGTGATATGCATGAACTCTTTCTGAAGAAGCTCAAGTTACTTTATATTCTGTTTTTTTGTTCCACCGTGCAGCTGCTGCACCACTTGAGGTGGAACAGATGAAATGCTGACATTTGAAGCTTCTAAAAGATATTACATGCTTTACTTAACGATTGCAACAGACATACTAGCACATAGTTTATCTCTACTTATCCGACTCTGGTATAGGGCTGTCTCCACTGTTTTCTGCATATCATAACCCTCCGATAAGGCTGCTGCTCGCATTCAGTCAGTGACGTATCTAGAACTCCCACGTGGCCTGGAGTTATGGTTTATCCTCACAAAAATCGTTCCACACGTTGTAAATCAAAGTGCATCTAGTTGATTTCTCTTGTCTCCTCCTAATTATGCTAATGGGTAATCTAACATGTTAGGCTTCTCATCAGTTCCTGAAGGTCCTGACTGATAGAAGAGCTTGCTTAGCTATATCTGCCTAAACACCACAGAGAAGGCAGTGCTGGTTGGATAGTTTTCTGTTCAAGAATTTTATGAATTTGTTTCCATCCAGAGCTTGACAATAAAATAGAGTAGTGCTGCAATACATTAGAGCATAATTCTATTGAATAAAAGTAACAAAAAAAAACATGATTTTGTTTTAGATACATTAAAGTATCTGTTGAAACACAGGCATACTCAATTTAAGGCTTAAAATACAAGCATTATTCAGTTGAATAAAAATGACATACTATGACATAAGTAATACTGGTTTTATAAAGAAAATAAAGATGAAAGGTATCACCCTACAGAGGACACGAATGGCTAACAGTCGGCCTCTACCTGTGAATCATTAAAGAACTTCGTCTTTTCAGGATAAAAGACACTCTTAATTCAAGTACCCTTGACCAGACTGTAAATCTGATGGAGCAGTGTGAAAACGACTAAAGATCATTCTTAGAATGCTCTTTATAGAGCACAGGTTTAAGACATGCACAAGTAACAGGAAAAAGCTTCAAAATAATATGGAAGTGTTGGATATCCCTGTGAGTGCTGTTGGATTAGTTGTGAGGAAATGGAAGCTGTATCCTAATGACCCAGGAACTGCCGCCACAAGGCTGTCTGTCTCAACTCAGCATTACAGCAAGATGAGGACTCCATAGAGGAAACCTCAGAGAGGCCAACAGTCACTCTGAAGAAGATGGAGTGAAGGTTCACCAGTCACCGATATCAAGAGCTCTGTGTACACCTGGGCTTTATGGGAGGGTGGCTACAGAAAATTACACCAAAGCATGTCTGTAACCAAGCTCAGTTGTGGAATATGGTTTGTGGTCAGATGAAAGAAAAATGGACCTTTCCAGTCAAAATTCTGAATAATGTGTTTAATGCAAACTTAATACACCATTCCTCAACCAACATTTCAACAGTGCAGTTTGGGAGTGGCAGCATCATAGTGTTGATGATGTGTTTTTGAAAAGTTCTGCATCAGATTGATGACGTGTTCTTAAACCACAGAATTGTTCACACTTTTGTGCACTTGAATATGTGCAGATTCTGGTCTTGCCTTAGAACAAATCCCTTATAAGAAACATTGGTGGATGTCAGAATCATCAGGAAAGCTGCATAATTGTAAGAATTGTAAGAAAGGTTGGTGAATGAGGCCGAATGATCCCAAACACAAGACCAAAGCTACACGAGTTTCTGAACTACAAAAAGGTGGATGTTCTACAATGTCCAAGCCAAAGTCCAATATCTCAGTCCAGTCAAGAATCAAGAATCATCATCCAGCTGCCCTGAAAAAGGGTGGCAATCTCACACTAACAGTGTGTGGAGTACAGGTGGGAATCACCAAATGGCCCACCATACAATATCACAATATTATTGCCATTTTAAACATGTTGGGGTATACTGACTATTGTCATGAAATATATTGTGACTAATTACCTTTTTAACTGCAGATTATGTCCCTAAATGAATGTTTGGTGTCCATGCCTTGATACAATATTGCCATGCAAAATATCACACTAATATGCTGTAACGATTTTTCCCACACCGCTAGTGCAGAGCACAGTTAAAGCTGTTATTGCAACAAAATGTGGTTCTACAAAATCCTTGTCTGAAGAGGTTGAATATTTATACAGTCAGCATTTTCAGTTTTTCGTTTTTATAAGACATGAAAAATAATGAATTTTGTTTTTGAAAATGTAATTTTGGCATGTAAATGTAATTTTAAAAAAGCTGGTGGGAACAGTCTGTAGTGTCCCATGTAATCCAGATTAATCTGATTACATTTAAAGGGGTTGAATACTTTTGCAAAGTACCGTATATCACTGTTACATTTATTCATTCTGCAGAATTGCTTCAGGAGTGAGTGTGATGTGTTCTCTCTTCACTCTCATTACCTCAGTCTCTTATTTTGTTATTTGGTATTTTGAAAATAGAATTGTGTGTACCAGACATAATTAATAATTGGTCTCACTAAATGGAATAGAATTCTCTAGGCTGAGATAAGTAACTGTACGATGAGATAATTATTAAACTAGGATTGGCTCCTGTAATAAGTATTTGCGAAAACCTTGTTATGTAGGACATTTCTGTGATTAGTCTGTGAACGTTTCTCCTGTGAGGGCACTGTAGGGATTTTGTTGCTCGTCTCTAGTCTCTTGTTGTGTTGCCTGAATTGATCATGTATCCTGTATTTGTTTTTGCATAGGGGATCTATCTTGGCATCTCTGGACACCTTTAAGAAAATGTGGGTTTCTAAGAAGGAGTATGAAGAGGACCGCACTCGTGCCATCCACAGGAAAACGTTTTAATGGGCCCCGTCAAGGACCCCCCCTCCACCCCCACCCCTCTGTCTCTCTTTTCCCTGATCCCTCCCAACTTCTGCCTGCTCATTGGGACCCTTTAGGTCCTGTCCCCTGCAGCTGTGGCATGCCCTGTGTAGCCCTACCCCCTGACGCCCCGCCCCCTACTCATTGGGACTGGGCAGAAGTGGGTTGGAATCTGTATCCATCAAACACGAACAGCTTTTCAGGGCGTCAGTCACTCGTAACTTTCATTTCAGTCACTGAAGGAAACGCTTTGGTATTTATTACACTATTTACAGCCCTGTACTGTAATCATATCCACCACAGGGCTTCGGTTCTGTAGCGCTTCATTTTCCCCGTTGTGATACGCTAAGTTAGCGCTCACGCAGGAGCAGGAAAACCCCGAGCAGTTCTGATTAAACCAGACGGAGTGATTGTGTCACTCGATTGTAAAGAATATTCATTCCAAAACTGGAGAGGAGGATGATATTTTTCTTCTGTAACGCAGTCGTCTCCGCTCGCCGCCGCCCTGTGGACGTGTATAAAAGTTCTGTTAGTATGGTTCCTCATTAGGTCGCCGTTGCTCGTTGTGTTTTTGGGGTTGATCAGTTGACACTTAAATCCCTAGGTTTGCTCTATGTAGGCAGATTCTACTGTATATCCTATGCTTCAGAAGTCAGGAAAGGATTAACTAACAGACATAATGGACGTATGTATCGTATTTGTAAGTTAACCCTTACCTGACTTATGCAGCACAGGATATAGCCATGCAAACTGCTTACAACATGCAAACTAATGCTACTGAGGGTTAAATAAAAGAGAAGTTTAAGGGAACTGAACCGCGCACACTCTTCAGAGGTAGGTAAACGGCATCAATTTAGGACAGATGTGACGTGTAATGTTTAGTTTTTGTGGACACACACTTTGTGTTAAAATGATAGTAATTGGCTTTTCTCTGAGTTTTGAACAGTAGCCCCCCCACAGTGTCTAGGCTTTTTTATTTTTCCTCCAAACCTCATGAACCGTTTGATTTCCTGTCTGTTCATCTCCACACAGTATAGTCATACTTGACATTTTGGATAGACGAAGAGAAGAATGTGAAAGGGTTCATTTGAACACATCGAAGCTCCTGTAAAAACACAGCTCATCCAAATAAGGTGCATTGTGTGGGAAAAAAAAATCAAGTTTATCTGGTCACAGAAGCATGACCTGAAGCTTAACAGTTTTGGCGGTCCTTTTACAAAAAATGTGACAAAATAAAGGAAACGGCTGACAGTGTTCAGTAGTTGAATTAAAAGAGCTCAATATCAGTAACACTGTTTTAGAGTTTCTGAGGGTAAATTGCACTCTAACACTATAAAACATCTTAGGTTTACATCAGCATGTTAAACGGAGAAACTAAAGTCACTGAACTGAATGACTGAGGGAAATAAAACTGAACTGTTGGGTTCCAATAATAAATAAAGACAGCACAAACAAACAGCCTGGCACAGCGAAGACAACAACTGATTTACTGAGAGATGGAAGGAGAACCCGATGATGGCCTTATTTCCAACAGCTGGTTTAAATGTGTCAAGTTCAAGGAAACATGAATACTATGTCTGCTCTTTCCATGATTTTGTCAGTGTTGGCTAGAAGAGCTGGTTTGTTGTGGGATTTGATTTGTCAGTGTCCATTTTCTCATTAAAATTGGTTGTAGTGTCCTTATCAGAAAGTCAAAAGGTTTTCGCTCTCTTTTTTGTTATTGTTTTTTAAAGATATAATAATCATCAGCCTTGTGTACAGTGGATTGCTATTCAAAAATAAAGAAAAAAACAAAAGGACTAAAATGTACAATATTGTTCCTTCAGCTGTTGCTTTTATTTTCCATTTTGTAAATTCAGTATGATAAATAAATTAATGACTGCTGTCTGAACACTGTTGTTTGTTCTCTCTGTGTGGTTTTAGGGTTTTAAACATTAGCATGTTTTTCAGGAAGTGCTACAGAAAAAGCTCATCTGAGGGAAAAACTCTGAGTTGTTTATTGAATTTGTCTTTTGGGTTTTTGCAGGGACAGTGCTGTAATTTTTTTTAAAAGGATCATATGGACCATATGAGTTTTTCCCACTTAATTAAATAAGCTTGATTTAGCTTGTAATGTATAAGCATTATTAAGAGTTTTAAATAAACTATAAAAATCATTAGTGATCTTCTGATCCACTAATGATTGAGAGATTTATTCTGGCAGCATGAGTAAAACCATTGTATTCAAAGTTAATTCACAAGTGCTACAAATAAAACCACCCAAGACAATAATATCAACACCAACAATAATAATCAGACTTCACTGCCAAAAAGTGAGCATTACATTTATTGCATTTTCTTCCTTTACAGAAATAAAAGTTTTACTTGACACATTTAAAATTTGCCCTCCGGCGTCCATCCAGTGGCTGTCAAAATAGTTTTAGGTTTATTATTTTGAAACTTCTGTTGAAGCTTTGGGTCTTTTATTTTGAAATTCTCCAAGTGCGGAAGAAGCGCTCTGTGAGAATTACATATCGGGTGCTTTTTCTCTGGTTTAGACAAAAGTGAGAATATATTTTAGAATAATAGGGAATGTAATTTAGATCTATCTGCATTTGTGCGTTTTAGTTTGTGAATGTAGTGTGTACGGGTGTTTTTAGCGCTGAAATAATCAATAATGCGGAGAGTGACTCTGTTTGTTAACGGAACTTCCCGAAATGGAAAGGTAAATAAACCTGAAATATTAGAATGTATGAAGACTTCCGTTACATAAAAAGGTTTGTTGCTGAACTCTAAAATCGGTACGACGCCTAAATTTGCTTTTTATTCGCTTCTTATTAGAATTTTTCGTTCCACCTTAAAAGGGCTGCAGCAGTAGCGCCTGGGGCACAATTTACACTGACAAGGTGAACTGGAATAAGAGGCCGGCTGATGGGTCAGTAACTGTGTAACTGTTTGCAGGTGGTTGCGGCTTACGGCTCTCTGGCTGATTTATTATCTTTAGCGAGTGTTAAACTGGGGATTAAAGCTGTGAGCATTTTTAACTCTAAAGGTGGACTGATAGACGACATCGCTCTGCTCAGGTAAGAAACACCTAAACTACCTGTCCTGATTAGCCAAATAGTTCATTACAGTGTTCTGTATAGAGTTTATCTAGTAACAATAAATAAAGTCAATAAATTCAGTGTTTTATTGTTTGATTTAGAGATGACGATGTGCTTTATGTATCTGAAGGAGACACTTTTCATGGTGAGTTCATGGTGGATCTTTATCGCCCTCCTCCCAGTTATAAAATAAATATCTTTTGTAATGTAGAAGCCCCTAATTTATTTATCTATTGTTGCATTTTTACAAGCCCCTCTTCGCGATCCGGAAGTGCCACACTTTAACGCGCACACTGATTGGCTGACGCTGAATGTGGGCGGCCGCTGCTTCACTACAACCCGGTAAACCTTTAAAGGAAAATTCCAGTGATTTTGAAAACTCGTCTTTAATTAAATAGTTAATATGTAAACAAAGTCGTCCAGAGAGGTTTAATCTGAAATGTCCTGTGCTAGACAAAGAGTGTCCAAATTGTTCTCATTGGTGGCGATAGGAACCAGACCTCCACCTCTAAAAGTTTACTCACACTTACTACATGAAATGGTTATGAAAATGCTGCCTGACGTCTAAGACATTGTTTTTTAATAGCTTTAAAAAGATTTTGGCCTGAAAATCCATTCGTGGTGGAGGGATACATTCAGGGCATTGTGAGACAATATATA
>CM067490.1:7033788-7079455 GCA_034552555.1 Semaprochilodus insignis | reverse complement strand
CTCTGGGTTATGGGCCCAGCACGCTTCCGCTGCGCCACTCTGCTAGTGGAGCACCCCAGATGGGACTCGAGCCCACAATCCCTGGCTTAGGAGGCCAGTGCCTCATCCATTAGGCCACTGGGGCTCGAGAGCACCTGCCGGATGCCTTTTTCAAAACGTGCCATATATTTGGCCTACCATTTCAACTTCTCAAGACACCAGCACACATCAGGATTTCTCAACACATACATTACAGATGAAAATACTGACAGGACCCCTGAACTGACAAGCATTGTCACACATAAAGCTGGGCAAGCTGGGCTCTGCAGTTTGTGTGTCTGTTTACTGTCGAGTTAAGAAAGAGCAAGGCAAAGAACAATAGGAAACGTTCAGTTGATGGCACAGCACAGGGAGCTTGTTCCGAGTCATCTCAAAGTAGCTAAACTTTTGGAAGAAAACAGATGTGCATTCATTATAAGACAGGCTTAGCAGAGGATGGTTTCGATCCATCGACCTCTGGGTTATGGGCCCAGCACGCTTCCGCTGCGCCACTCTGCTAGTGGAGCACCCCAGATGGGACTCGAACCCACAATCCCTGGCTTAGGAGGCCAGTGCCTTATCCATTAGGCCACTGGGGCTCGAGAGCACCTGCCGGATGCCTTTTTCAAAACGTGCCATATATTTGGCCTACCATTTCAACTTCTCAAGACACCAGCACACATGAGGATTTCTCAACACATACATTACAGATGAAAATACTGACAGGACCCCTGAACTGACAAGCATTGTCACACATAAAGCTGGGCAAGCTGGCCTCTACAGCTTTACAGAGTTAAGAAAGAGCAAGGCAAAGAACAACAGGAAACATTCAGTCCTGCTGCAGTACTCTGCTAGTGGAGCACCCCAGATGGGACTCAAACCCACAATCCCTGGCTTAGGAGGCCAGTGCCTTATCCATTAGGCCACTGGACCTTGAGAGCACCTGCCGGATGCCTTTTTCAAAACGTGCCATATGTTTGGCCTACCATTTCAACTTCTCAAGACACAAGCACACATGAGGATTTCTCAACACATACATTACAGATGTTAAAACTACCCCTGAACTGGCAAGCATTGTCACACATAAAGCTGGGCAAGCTGGGCTCTACAGTTTGTGTGTCTGTTAACTGTAGAGTTAAGAAAGAGCAAGGCAAAGAACAATAGGAAATGTTCTCCATGGAGCTGCTGCAGAAATTACATCGAAACGTCTTCATAATGTTCCATAGCCTTAAACACCGAGCTACAAAAGACATGCTTTAGAGTCTGCCGCAACAGTTACTGAGAGTAAGAAGTACAAGCTGATTCAGCCTTAAACAGAGCTAAACTCTGTTTACTGCTGCTGCAGCTGCTCACATCCAGTAGTCTCGGTGTCTTTCTGTAACATGGCAATGATTTCTGTAGCCTAGTACACTCATCATGAAAAAGAAAAAAAAAAAAACCCAGGAGGAATCAACCGATAGGAATGAAACTTAGTGGGTAGGTTTGGCATCATAAGACATGCAAATGATTCAAGTTTCACACTCAGCCACACATGTGATGTAACCATGGATAGGCCTTATCTCTGTACCTGACTGACTATAAAAGGTCACACAGTTCCACATGCTTTCCAGTCTGACTTCTGCTATTGTGTCGGTAGCATCCTTTGCAAGCGGAGTATACCTCGGAGAAGAGTTCAAAAGCAATCCGAGCAGTTGGAAGAGCTAGAGAGGGGTCACATTGTAGGGTCCCGGGATGCAGGATTGTCTTATTGACACACTGTGCACCATACCGTCCGTGCGGATACTACCATAGCATGCTGTTGGTGGCAGTGGATAGAAGAAGACATTATCCTTAATATTAAGGATCTGGGAGACCTTCATGAACCAGAGAGAGAGAAAACCAATGAAATGTCTGACATGTGCAGAGTTACCTAACAGCCATGACTGCAGACGTTCATTCCTATAAAATATTTGCTTTCCTTTTATAACGTTACAGAAATCGCTGGTATGCTGTAAACCTGAAACTGTTCCATGTTAGTCAGCTTGTGCTAACAGCTAATGAGAACAAGCTTGTTTGGGAATATAGTTACTGTCAGCAATGGCCTCATTTTAAATTTTCATTCCATTTGGTCAGATATGCAGCCTAGCATTTTGATTTTAGTTTTGGCATGTATTATGCATTTCACAAAGAAAAGGCAAGCCTTAAATGAAGTTTAGATGTTCAGAGTCATCACAAAGTACTTGCCAGGCGCGTCACAACAAACAGTTCATCTTGGCGCTGACCACGGTGCCTCCACACACACACACACACACACACACACACGCACACACACACACACACACACACACACACAGATTTGTTGGTCGTCTCCACCAAAACAAAAGTGGGACTCGTCACTGAAGATTCACGCACAACAGGACGTCAGTCTGCCCATATAAAGGCAGCAGGATTGTTTTGGTTTTTTTTTGAAAAAGTTCTTTGTGGCAGATACTTGTTTTTTACTTTGTTTTTTGCTGGCTAGCTGGCAAATACAGAAGGAAGCCAGATAAACATTATTACTCCTAGAAAGCCGAAGATCTTTACCTAGTCAGAACCAGAATAGTCTTGGTAATAGGAACTAGATGTTTATTGTGTCTAAAAGCTACATCACGATTACAGTAAATGATTATGAATATGTAATTGAAGCCTGAAACATCACTTTGCAATAGTTTTGAAATAATCTTCTGGCTTAAAAGATAATTTTATAAATCCAATTATGGTGCACAGGTAAATGCAGATTGTTATAATATTTATTTTTCTGATTTATTGTTGTTTTTACCATAAGCAACATTACATACACAATGTTACATACACAAGGTCAGCAAGCAAACTTGAATCATTCACATGCCTCATGATGTCAAACCTACCCACCAAGTTTCAATCCTGCCATTAGACTCCTTCTGGGTGAAACTGTTTTTTCGATGATGAGTGTATTTTTCTTGGACAGACTGAGGGGGTGGCCTGACATAAACTCCGAGTCAATAGGCGGCGCTATTTCCCTTCAGTGCTCGTGCGCAGGGGTCTGTTTCCTAGAGGAAGAGTCTTGAGCGCAGAAGATGGGGACACGTTTGAAGGTTAGATACCCTGATTGTTCAATTTAGCATGTCTGTATCTTTGTCCTAGTGAATACCTTTACAGTACCGGTTAAGTGCTGGTGGGCTGTGTTTGTGTCAGATCTGGTTGAACGGGGTTTTCAGTCTCAACTTCTCTCTCTCTATCCAGACTTCACCCATGCTAGCCGCAGACAGTTCACCTGTCCTGTTTTTTGGATGTAATGTGTGGCTTTATAGCTGTATTCATGGCTGAGATGGTCTTTGCTTTTGTTATTAAACATATGGGGGTTGGAACGCTTCTGCCTGAGAGAGAGAGAGAGAGAGAGACTGATTTCGGGGTAGCAAATGAGGAGAGGAGTGAGCAAAAGCACATAAGCAACACATTCGGACTAAACCAAGTAGCACTACTACGGTCCACTTATACATAAGTTCTGTGATAGCGTTGCATAGAGTGCAGAAGGATATAAATAGGAATGGTAGGTTTATACAACAACCCTCTCTTCTTCCCCACTCTGCTCTCTTCTTCTGCGGAGAGAGAGAGGTCACAGAGGAATATGTAAATACAGTGACCGTATCTTAAAAGCACAGCATAACTTTGACTGTAACAGTGTGTTCATGATGGCTAGTAAAAAGATACTGAACTGATAATTAACTGGAACATTCTCCATTTGAAGGAGGAATTCAGGTTAATACGTTTCTTAAAAAACAGTTTATTTCATCCCCAAGACAAACCACTTTAGTGTGTCAATGTACATCTGTTATCATATGATAAATGGACAGCTGATAAATGTGGTTTGAAATATGTTACAGTGAAATGCAGATTTGTGGTCAGTTTGTCTCTGGAGTTCCTCCTTAATGAGGCGTGCTTTTTTATTAGAAGTGTATTTTCAGTTTTAATTTAATTTAGTATTTAAGTGTAGTTTCTTTATTTAGCAGTGTTCAGATGATTCATGGTTTCAGCATCAGTCACTGGTGTTATATGAATGTGGCGTTATGTGAATATACTAGTGTTATATGAATATGGTGTGACACCAGTGATGTTCTGGTTAAACCTGAGGACTCATTGTCTGACAGGTGACCAAGTGCAATTATTTAAAATCAGTGATATACATAATTTATGGGATTGTTTTGACAACTTTTCAAATAATTGCTTCCTCTCTGTTGAGCCCTGCCTTCAAGGGAGCAGTTCAGTAGAGTTTAATGTGTTATGTTTAAATAAGTTATGTTGTACATGTTATGTTAAAATAAGAGTCCAGTTGGCACCATGGACCAAAATCTCTGTGACCAATGTAAACGTTGTAAAAAAAAAAATGCATCTCTGTGACAACAATGAAAAAAATCTTTTCTGTATACAGCTCTGGAAAAATTTAAGAGACCACCTCAAAATGATCAGTTTCTCTAGTTGTACAGTTCTGGGTTTCTGTTTGACCAAAATGAGCAGTTCTGTTTTATTCTATACACTACTGGAAACATGTCTCCCAAATTCCAGATCAAATATTGTATTATAGATCTGTTTATTTAGAAAATCACTAATGACGCCTCCAGAAGCTCGCTGTGCGTTTCAGCCCAGCCACTGCTCGCCAGTCTTTCTGTAGGTCACTTGAGGTCATCTTACGGTGGTTAAGTGTGTGGTGCTCATCGCGGTCAGTAGAGAGTGGTTTTGGCCCTCTGCCAGTCTGTAGCTGTGTTGTCCTGTGTGTTTTCTGCTTGACCTTGTTCTTATGAACCAGACGCTCACTGTATCTGCCAGTAAAGCTAGAACCGAACCTTCTGTTCCTCACTAAGAACCTGCTGTACATGTGGAGATGCTGATGGAGTGGTCTCTTATTTATTTCCAGAGCGCTCTCTCTCTCTCTATGTATGTATGTATATATATATATGTGTGTGTGTGTGTGTGTATATATATATATATTAGTATGATGTTAGTACTGTATATACTGTAATAAGCATGATTGTGCACTCTGGTAGCTCTGTCTCAGAAATGGGTTAACACTTTTTTTGAATGGTTAAATGTATGTTCTCCTAGAGTCAGTGTTGAAAAATGGTGAAAATAAGTATAGTTTCAAGGGAGAAGAACTCTCACCCTTTTGTGAAATCACCCAGTTACTATTTTGGGACAAAATAATAGCTTTATATAGCTATACTAGCTCAAACTTGAAACTTTACTGTTTAAAACATTTTAACATGGCTATCATTAGATTTGCTAACTATTTTTTCTTTGTTTAAAACACTGTGTATTTTGCAGGTACTTCGGACATTTAAAGCTCTACATCGAACACGGATGGCTGTGTTTAAAGATGATGACAGGGCTTTAACAGGTTGGTAAAATTTTGTAGAATAAGTACATGCTTTTCTACTCGTTTACACCACAGGCCAGGCACTGTTCGCTTAAGTTGGCTATTTTTGAACCTTGGTAGTCATTGTGCACTTAAATTTCTTTATTTTTAATGCTAGAGATGTAAAGAGGCTTGATGTGAACTATATAATTGTAAAGAAACCTACCACCTCAGATTTTCTTGCAGTGGTGGGGATAGGAACCAGGGGTCTCCATGCCTACAACACAAATCTATTTTATTTACTATTCAGAACCGAACCACCAGTGTGCCATTGTGTATGTAATGTTGGTTATGGTAAAAACAACAATAAATCAGAAAAATAAATATTATAACAATCTGCATTTACCTGTGCACCATAATTGGATTTATAAAATTGTTTTAAGACAAAAGATTATTTCAGAACAAAGTGCAAAGTGATGTTTCAGACTTGAATTACATATTCATAATCATTTACTGTAATCGTGATGTAGCTTTTAGACACAATAAACATCTAGTTCCTATTACCAAGACTATTCTGGTTCTGACTAGGTAAAGATCTTTGGCTTTCTAGGATTAATAATGTTTATCTGGCTTCCTTCTGTATTTGCCAGCTAGCCAGCAAAAAATAAAAACTCAAGTATCTGCCACAAAGAACTTTTTCAAAAAAAAAACAAAAAACCCAAAAAAACAATCCTGCTGCCTTTATATGGGCAGACAAATTGGCAAATATATCAAAATACTTGATTTTTTGACACACTGAGACATTACACTAGTAGTGCCACATTTAAATATTGCCAATATTGTCAAAAACTCTTAAGTACGATGATTTTTACTCAATATTTCTCATTCTATACTACATTTAAACCAGTTCAGTTATGTTTTGCCTTTAATGAAACATGCTTTGTCATTGATTTTCAAATATTGATGATACACAATTTGTTTTCTTTTCTACATATTTTGTGTATCATGATGATAAAATTAATCATGATAACAATAAAATATTGTCATATTGCCAAACAGCTACCTTCAAGACTCATGGGACTATTGTGGCACCACTGTAGGACGCAAGTAGGCACTTTTGCAAGAGATGCTCCTTTAATTACATATCCATTGGAGAAGCTTCTTCTTCTTCTTATTGACAGTGAAAATAAAGATGTCTTTACCAAAATACAAGTTTTAATTAGTTTAAAATGTATAATCAGTAAGGATTTATTGAAGGAGAGATTTGGAGAATTCGTCTGGTATCATTGCAGTCAGGATTTTGAGATCTGCTGTCCTTCTTGATTGTTGGGTAGCTTGATTTGTTCTTCTTTCCCACTGTGCAGCTGCCAGATTAAAGATAAATGAAGAGTTTAAGAAAAACAAGAATGAAACATCAGATGAAAATATACAACAGGTATGTCCCTGCAGATATTCCCCTAAATTCCATATTTATGTTTATTTAAGTTGCATTTTAAGTGCTTTTCAGACACGACTGGTCCACAGGATGTTGAGATGATGCATTTTTGTCTTTATTATAAATTCAGTGAATCTCCATCAGAGCTTGACAAACTTTTCATCTGAACCCTTGACCTTGTTAAAATTCCCCCCAACCTTTTTTTCTGCAGATGATTAAGAAGGGCAGAGCTGTGGAGACGATCCTGCGTGAAAATGTTTTGCAGGCAGAGCATGTTGGAGAGAATAAACTTGGTATGCTTTTTTGCTGATACAGTACCGTGTACAAGAGGAATGTGATTAGTGCCTATTATAAACTGTCTGTATTGTTTTCATTCACAGTGCTGCGACCTCGAGAGACTCTTCTTTTAGATAACGTACCTTACTCCGACACACCCAGGAAAAAAGCGTGACGCTGTGGATTTATGGGCCCTAATCTTCAGTCTCTGCTTGACACTCAGAAAGTTTTAGGGGTGTCCTGTGTGTGTGGGCAGCTTCTCTTGACAGTGAGGATGAATCAGTACATCATTAAAAAAATGGAAAAAAAACAAAAAAAGAAACAGGAAAATCCATCCTGAGTTACGCAATGACATATGTAATAAACTAATTTCACAATTTCATCAGTTCTTGCTGTGAAATTGGCCTGAGACTGTTCATTTTAGTCCTGCCCTGTTGTATTTATAAGACATCTCACAGATGTTATCAGACAGAGTCAGATCTCCCTCTAAGATGAATGACTTTTCAAGGAAAGGTTGTAGCTGAATGTTCTCAGTATATGTTCATTTAAATGTGTTCACTGTTTGCTTTCAGTGTGTTTCAGTATGTGTGCATTTAAATGTATTTGTAAATGTATTTGTGCAAATATTTACAGGTATTCCAAAAGCAAAAGATGACCGGGCAAATAATGATGCATTGTAATAAGGAAGGGAGAATCTGTTTATTTATTTAATATGGACGGAGTTCAGTTTTTTGCTACTGTAGGTAGAGGAATTTGAAATTGAGGTAAATCAGGTGTGTGAGATGAGACTAACAGTTCTTAGTGTGGGTCACCAGGAGTGTGATGGAGAAACCCCTGGAGTACAACAATTGCTGAAAGTGGTGGATTACTCACGGTTGACTGTGAAGATAACCACAGATGTTGTATATGTAATAAAGTAGCTGCGTGGTATATTTGTAAATAATTTCTTATTTTTGAATAAATTGTATTGTGATCATTTCTAGTATGACTGGCATATACACATATATACACATATAACATATATACACCTATACATATATATCACAAAATATATTGAGTGGGACAGCCTATATATATATATATATATGTGTGTGTGTGTGTGTGTGTGTGTGTGTGTTTACAGCTCTGACTTTGAACCGAAAGCGGAGTCATATAAAATGAAACATATGGAATATATATATATCTCAATGGGGAAAAAAATCATGCAGAATATCTTTCCTCATATGGACCGGGTAATGTGTTAGGAACAAAAGGATGCCACATCGTTTGATGGAAATGAAAGTGATCACCCTGAAATTCAAAGACACCCTGAAAATCAAAGCAAAAAAATGATGCAGCAGGCTAGTCCATTTAACCAAATTGCAGCATGCCTGACAAGGGGGGGGGGGTTGCAGAAAATGGTATCAGTTCCTTCATCCTCCAAGAACTGCCTGCATACTCTCACCACATGAGGTCAGGCATTGTCGTGCACCAGGAGGAACACACTGCACCAGCGTAGGGTCTGACAATGGGTCCAAGGATTTCATCCTGATACCTAATAGCAGTCAGGGTGACGTTGTCTAGCCTGTAGAGGTCTATGCGTCCTTCCAGAGATGTGCCTCCCCAGACCATCACTGACCCACCACCAAACCGGTCATGCTGAATGATGTTGCAGGCGGCATAACATTCTCCTCGGCGCCTCCAGACCCTGTCACGTCTGTCACATGTGCTCAGGTGAAACCTGCTCTCATCTGTGAAAAGCACAGGGTGCCAGTGGCGGATCTGCCAATTCTGGTGTTCTATGGCAAATGCCAATCGGGCTCTACAGTGCTGGGCAGTGAGCACAGGGCCCACTACAGGACATGCGGGAGTTGGACTACCTGTACAATGCATTGAATGCAGCTGCTCGGCCATGGAAACCCATTCCATGAAGCTCCTTACGTACTGTCTTTGAGCTAATCTGAAAGCCACATGAAAGTTGGCGACCTCTGCGCACTAAGTGCCTCAGCATCTGCTGACCCCGCTCTCTGTCATTTTCTGTGGTCTACCACTTCATGGCTGAGTCGCTGTCGTTCCCAGTCGCTTCCACTTTGTTATAATACCACTGACAGTTGACTGTGGAATATTTAGTAGTGAGGTAATTTCATGACCGGACTTGTGGCACAGGTGGCATCCTATTACGGTACCACGCTGGAATTCACTGAGCTTCTGAGAGCGACCCGTTCTTTCACATATGTGTGTAGAAGCAGTCTGCATGCCTAGGTGCCTGTGGCCATGGAAGTGATTGGAACACATGAATTCAATGATTTGGATGGGTGAGTGAATACGTTTGGCAATATAGTGTAGCTAGTATAGCTACTAGCAAGCTCCAAATAACTAGCATAGCTAACTAAATAGTATGAAGATCGAGCTTATTTACTTTTTTAGGCTGATTTTGTTTCTGTCTGTGTCTGTTTCCACATGTGGTGTCACTGCGGTGTCACACTGTAAACCAGCCAATGAGAGCAGAGCTCATCAAATTACTCATGAGCTCAATAACAAAAGGGAAAACAGCTCAATCTAGGACTAAATAACTGGGAGCAAATGGTCGTGTAAAACCACATCTGGGCCTTTTTAACCCCGACCAAAGTCATATAACTTCTATGTAGAACCTCAGAGAACAAATTGACGTGCTGACTAAATCCCTTCTATAGGACCTTTAAATTAATATTCCTGTCGTGTCTCTTTTCAGCTGCGGTACAGTTGGCTGGTTGTACCGTTGAGGAGTCATCGGCAGGGGGCGCTGTTTCCCCGTCCTGTCTCACGGCGGACTGTAAGCGGTGATGGGAGTGTTTTAGCCGCGTCAAGTCTTTTCTGTGTGTTCTCTCGGCTGCGGTCACTTCGGCTAATACAGGGTTTCTGTCGTGTAGTGTAGTCTGCGCACGGTGTGTTTCAGCGTTTGGTTTGGTGTGAGCGCGTCGGCTCCTTATTTTTCTGCCCTCCGGTGAGCTGAAAATCTCCGCGCTGCTGCTCAGGCAGACCGCTCAGCCCGAGCGCAGGTGGAAATTAGCAAAACCTGCACAGAGGAGGAGGAAAACGGCGGAACGGCTGATGAATGAGAAGCGCCTTAATCAGAATTAGCTAGTCAGGTAAGTACTTGTTCAGTCTGGGTGTTCAGTGTGTGGTGTGGGATGTTTGAGGAGGTCTTTATTGTAACTGAGGGATGAATTTCAGTATTTGTAGAATTTGTGCTGTGGGTTAACGTATCAGTCAAACCTTAGCATCATTCAAAACGCCTTGACGGTCCTGCTAGTATTTGTTAGCAGAGAGAGAGAGGGCTAGCTTGCCTCGAGCTCCATTCTGTATGTGTTGAATAGTAATGGGGAGACGGGTAAAGCTATTTCGATGATGGTCGGTGGTGCCACTGTTGGGTGTCACCAGCCCTTGTGCTTCTTTGCAGCTGAATTTTATCACTCTGAAAACCCTACAGGCCACAGCTGGACTTTGCAGTAGTCTGAGGGCAGCCGTAGTGTCATTGACAGTCTGAGCGGTGAGGAGAAAGCAACCGAATGAGCTACACCGGGCAAGGTTAACCTGAAGAGGTTTCCCATCTACCCTGAATGTAATTTAGCGCCATACAGCATGAATTCAGCATTAGGGTTCGTGGTCAAGCATGTGGTTTTAACCTGTCAGGCATCGATGCTGGATGAATCAGTGGAGCTGTCCCTGAAGAATTCACCTGTTTAATACCGGCCAAGTGATAAATGGCTCATGTAGATTCTGCGGATCATCTTTATTCCAGCGAAGATGTTTGCGGGAAGAGTCCGAAGCATGAAGCACTACGAGGACTGTAGTGCTTTGTCTGGATTCGCAGGCACTGGAAGTGATGTAATAGGATTACTCTCATGTGCAGCTGTGATTTGTCAAGTCACCAGTATGGTGCTGGTGGCCCGTGCATCCTTCTTGTCTGATTTGTGTTGCATTTTTAAATGTAAACATTGGCAGCCCAAGAATTTTGCTTGTAGAGGTTACAACGAATGGAGGAAATAAGAGGGTTAAGTGATTGGTATCCTGTCGATGGAAGTGATGGATGATGTTGAGCACCGCCTGGTGTGGGTCATCTCTTTACAGATCTGTCTACATACTCTGCTGACCTCTGTTCCGAGGCCTGTAGGACCTTTTTTATCCTCTTGAAGTAAAAACAACTTTAGCTAATATTTGTTAAGGGTTCCACAAGTTCAGTGTTGACTAATCACTGATGACATCATGAAGGGAATGCTTACCAACAAGTGACTTTAAACATCCTCGATGAAGCCAGGGGTCAGTAGAGCATGATGTGCATTTTCCAACAAGCCCTGGGTCGCATTGCTAGCTTTCCAGAGATATGGACCCGGAATCTCACAAATTTGTATCCGACTAGGCATGCCCGCCTGCAGCTGAAGTCCGGAGAGCCAAAGACATTTAAAGGGCTGTAACCCGGTAAAAATAAGAGTAACCAATTTAAAACTTCACAGGATTATAGGGCGCTATGCCCCCTCTCCAAAGACACATAACTGGAGACTTATCTCCAGAAACCGGAGATAGCAATGTTCAATATTTGATCTCTGGAATGCTGAAAATTGGCAGTGAAATGTTAGAAAGCCAAACTCTGCAGGTCACTAAAGCATGATGTGCACTTGTTAACGAGTCCTGGGTTACACTGCTAGCCTTCAGGAAACCAGAGATAGTAAACCAGAAATTCCCAGGCTTATCACCTGTTGTCTTCTCTGAAGCATCCATGTTGTTAGTGTCATAATCACATCAGTAACTAGTTGACGTCAAGCATGAAACACCATTGCCGAACAGTAAAGTCGAAAGGTCCACTAGTTTGTGCAACCCCTAATAATTGTGTGAGATTTATGCAGAGGTGTTTGCTTGATGACGGCTATGTACAATTAAGTTTTCTTGTAAGTAAAAAAAAAATAAGGTTAAAATAACATTACAGATTTCCAGTCACTAATGTTTTTCACCCCATTGCATCTGAAAGGTTTATTCATGGTAATGTTTCTACTCCTGACTGGAAAACCATGTCTCACATGATGAGTAGAGGTCTAGACTTGATTTCTATGGTCTCATTGAGTGCTGCGTAATTACAGCAAAAAGTCTGAACTCAAACGATCGAATCATTTTGTCATCACGCAATGAATTCCTTTCAGACATGCCAACAAAAGATTAGTGAAATGAAGACAATGGTTCTTCTGTTCTTTTCTTTCTGCTTGTTATCTTGGCATGCAGTGTGAAAGAACTGTTATACACCTGCCATTAAGTATGCAAGCAGTATATGTCCTGCGTTCAAACAAACAGAATTTACTAGAACCGCCAGGCCTGAACCTGAAGGAATGTAGTACTCTTTGGTGCTGGAGAAGCTTGATTAGATTTCAGGTTTGTGTGAAGACGGTTCAGCCGCATGAAGTGCATTCATTAACAACAACACTCAACCTGTTCCTGACTTTACCAATGGACGCTTGTTTGTGTACAGCAAAAAACATGTACTGTATATAAACGGACACATTATCACCATAACGGTCGAGATTAGCCAAACTGAATGAGGTCATATCTGCCGTTCTTAGCTGTAGTGCCTCAGGGTGCCTTTTAATGTCTCTGTTGGAGAACTCAGCAGCTGTTCATAACTTGGAATGCTGAAACCTTTCCCTGCTCTGGTACCGTCTGGGAAAGTCAGGGATTACTTTGCCTCGTGATCTAATTGTTGCTAGTTTTCAGTGTTAATTAAACTTGCAGACATTAAGCTTCGTTCACACTGCTATCTTAGAACCTATGGATGTGACAAATGTTGTTGTGCAAATTGAGAGAAAGTCATACGCCCAAACAGTATTCTGGCAGTGTAATCTAGCCGTGCCATCGCATCAGAAAGTGGTACTTTCAGCTTTGCCTATAGGTTTAACCCATCATTTCAACTTGTCAGGGTTATCATTTCAGGATCCAGTTCATAACCACATCAAAATAACATTGTTTGTTGTAGGGTGCAGACATTGTTAGAGCTTCTAAATGTTCTGTTCATAAGCCATTGTGGTCCATATATACAAACTAAGCTGGAAATACAACACATTTACATAATCACGTTAAGACATGTCTGTATATCTATTCAGCCTGCAGCAATTTAGTCTGTTGTTGTATGGCACCAGTGTGGTGTACTGACGTAGACAATACATCATCCAGCGGTGTTTGAACTAGAGTATGGCAATAATGTAATGTCACAGTACTTCAAGCAGTTTTACTATTCAGTGTGTACTTCTAAGAACTGTGAATACAATGATTTGTATTCAACTTTGCCACACCATACATCTTTTTGCGATCAAACATGCAGTAGGAGAGTTTTTCTGAGTACATGGCAATGTCGTCGATATACTCAAAGAAGCATATTGTGACATGCTGTAAAGCAATATCAATAAAAATCCTAATTTGAGCTATAGGTTCTTAGGGACATTCCCACAAAGTTAGAAGGTAAACCGTCAGATTTGCTCTCTACAGTAACATAGTCATGGGAGGACGTGTCATCTGGACACACAGTCAGGGAAGTACTTAAGTCAGCATAGTCTCATTCTTGTCAGCCATCATGACTACGGCAACACCAATGACCTTTAGATAAGTTCCTTATTAAAACCACCCTCATGCCTTTCAGCTCTGGGATCAGGAGCTGTGATGGTGCAGTTTAATATGATAATGTTCTGTTTAAAACATTAGCTGAATTAATTTGAGTGCCGTACTTATCATGTCATAATATAACTAGTTTAATGATCAATATAATCTTGTACCCTGGTGATCATTTTATGAGTTGCCCTAAGTGGCTAAAATAGAATGACGAGAATAGAACTTTCTATAAAGGCAGTCATAAATGCGTGCAGCCTAACAAATTGTGTATACTTTTCTTATCTCTTTGGAAGCGTTATGCTGAAAGCTCCACTGTGTGTAAATTCTTAACATCATGCCAGACTTTATCAGCTTGTTGTACCTGGTCGTTGTTAGACATATTTAAGGTTTATTAAGGTATTTATATGTTTAGCAAGGGGGCTAAAGCACGGCTGACATTGCAAATTTTAATTAATAAATTAATTTATTTATTTTTGGATGTTGCATGCAATTGCACATTTCCTCCAGAGACCCCCAATCTTACATAATGTAGCTTGTTCACTATGATGTCACACCCAATTTGTGTCCAACTAGGCGGCTTTGCAAGGTTGCCCGCCTGCAGCTTCGGTCCAGAGAGCCAGAGATGTTTAGAGGGCTGTTACCCGGTAAAAATAAGAGTAACCTTACAGAATTATAGGGCGCTGTGCCCTATAACCGGAGATAGTGATGTTCAATATTTGTTCTCTGGAGAGCTGTAGATTGACACTAAAATGTTAGAAAGCCAAACTCCACAGGTCACTAGAGTGTGCAGTGCACTTCACAGTGAGTCCTAGATTGCACTGCTAGCCTTCAGGAAACCAGGGATAGTAAACCAGAAAAGTCTGAAGTCAAACGATCGAATCGCACCCGATTTAAGGAACTTGCTTGTTTGCTGTTTTGAAAAATGTATTGAATTGGGACAGCACTGTATTGTTTTGAACCGGATTATAAATATTGTGAATGGTTAATTTTTTTAAGACATGGACACAGTGATGTAAGCCACCACGTGAAGACGGAGCATTCCATTTTCTTGAGAGCATGTTGCTTTGTGTCGTTAAGCACTGTGTTTGTAGTCAACACGGCAGGGCTCCCAGTAACTCTCTAATCTAATTTAGACTCCATATGTTTCTGTTTAGGAGATCTTCCCATGTTTAAGACATCTAGTCTTCGTAATGATCAGGGATTCCGCATGTAATTGCACCTTGGAAGTCGTCCCTCAAAGAGCTGGAGCTTTAATTTCATTTTGGCTGCTTGTGAGCTGCACGTGCCTGTGTAGAGCATGTGTTTACAATTTCAGCTCCAGTGACATTTCTGAGATTTTTCCCAAGAGGCGACCTGCTCCAGCCAATCATCACAAGGACAAGAACGGCTCAAGTCCCGTTTGCTCAGTGATTGCAAGCAGGACTGTAATACCTCTGTAGCCTAACATCGCAGTTAGGGCTGAGATACACCCGTTTAGCTACATGGTTGAAGTGGTTTCAGTCACATTATAAAGTGTGTATTGTTCCCTGGTCTATTCATTACAAGCGGAGCATGATGAGTGTGTTTTATATCAGTGTTCTGAGAGTGACTGAAAGCAGGCTGAGGAAGTGGCTTTAAACTCTAGAGCCTCACATCTGGAAACCCGTGCTCGTCATATTGGCCTGGAAAAACACCCAGAGCATTACGTATTCACACCCTGTCTGTCAAACGAGTCAAAATCCTGACTTCAGGCCAACTGGGGTCTGCGCACTGTAACGTGACTGAATTTTGTATCAGTGTCGTCTGGTTATTTTCATGAGCAGCTCCTGATGGTGTGCTGACTATTATCCAGTTGAAGGATGCTGCTGAAACGAAAACCGTAGAAGGATATTGCTATGTTGTAAATGGACTGAAGACTAGACATGTAACTCGGGTTTGAGTATTTAATATCCATTCAAAAATCCATCGGTTATGTTCCAATGAATTAGCATGTAATATCAAAAGAGTACATTTGGATATCTTGTAGACCTGGCAGTTTGAATGTATAATGTCCACCTGCATGCAGGATATAGATGTTACTATTTATGACTCCATATATTATGGAAATGGGGGAAAAAAGAGCATATCCGTTTATCAGAAGTTGTTATGTTCAGCAACTGGTGAAATTCCCTGCTTAAAAATGCATATGTCAAGTCAAGTGGTCGTTATTGACAACTCTGAATATGACTTATATAAATTGGTTCTTAAGGCCTCATGATGCAACATGCAACAGCAGCACATTACACAGGAATACATAAAGTGCAGACAGTAAGGTAAGTGCAGAATATACAGTATATACAGAGGACAGATCATGCTAGCTGGCTAAATAGTTTCTTGCATCATGGCACGTGATGCACAATCATGTGCGCCAGTAAGGAGAAGCATCAAGGAAAGCGAAGCTGTAGTCTAGTTATAGGTTGTTATTATATTAATAGGGTAGCTTGTTCACAAAACTACCACATAAATACATAAATTCATAGGAATACCACATGCACACATTTTTGGAGGTAAATAATAAGCTAGTGGACTTTTCTGGAACAGTAGAGGGTAATTACATTTTCAGTTCTGTTAGGGCGCCCAGCAAAATATCCTCCCTAGCTCCTCCAACCTCTCTTTATGTCTTAGAATTAAACAGGCTATTACATGTAAATGACCACTGTTCTGATCGGCTGCCTCTGTACTCTGCCTCATCGAAAAAGCACTCAGAGTAGAAACACTCCTTATAACTTCAGCATGAATGGGCAGAGCTGAGCTGCTGTAGCCCGGGTAGGAGGGCATATGCAAATGCATTGGTTTTCGCGAAAGAGTGAATGAGAAATGTGGCGCTTCGACAGCTTAAGTCCTCTTTGAATGGCACTAAATTTACGTGAGGTCCTGGGTTGATTTTCCTGAGGTGCTCCTCCCTAATTTTATGGCAGCCCGCATCAATCATATCAGCATTCGCTAAGCAAATTGCAGGCCGCTTTACCTACTGTTTTACACCGAACCCTGATTTCCATTGTCAGTTTTCCATGATATGGGCCGTTTCAATATTCAAGCTTTATTTCAGCTCGTCTGGCTGTTTTCATGTATGAACCTGCAGTGCTTTCGGACACGGTGAGAATTTGAGTGAAAGCGGGAAATTAAGAAGCAAAGAATCCACTTAAACTGCTGTAATTAAACATCACAAATATCTGATTACTCACGCGTTAAGACATGACTGTCAGACCAAGGCTCATAAGCACGAGGCACTGGTCATCAAAGACTCGTAATTCAGATCAGCAGTGTAGATCTGGACCTTCATGACGCAGATGCAGCCACTGTAGTCGCTTCCCTCTTCACTGAACCTGCCAATTACAGACAAGGTTTTCAGTCTCCATGGTGATGCATTCCTCTCTTAATGAAGAGTTGCTTCTGGAGTGGAGCTGAGCTGAATCTGCAGATAGTTGGAATAGCACTTTTCTTCTTTTAATGAAAAAGCCTATACGCTTCCACAGATCAGCGCTGTAGCCTCCTGTTGATTCATTCTACTGTCATCACGCCCCAGGCTTCGTTTAGCAAGCTCAGGTCTCAGCAAGGAGTAGTATCAGTCAGTAGTGACTGAATTAGGCAAGCGGTGGACAATCATGGTGCTGAACTATTGCACAAGAGCACGTAATGACCCAATCTGATTTGTATTTTATGATCTAGTTGAGTGTGGTGGGTATTTCTAGATGAGGCCCTGTTGATAGACTTTGGGAAATCCCCAGCAGCCCTCTCCTGATGCTGCAGCCATGCACAGATGTACACTTAGTGGCATTTGTGGCTAAGGCAGCATGTCATGCAAGCTGCAAGGCGAAATAAATGCATGAAGTTGTTGTTCTTGTTTTCCAGTGAGGGGTACAGATTGAGCTATCTGTCTGCTGTTTTCGCTGCACTTGTCTGAGCCAGTAGTATCTGCATCCGTGTGTCATGGTAATGCACAAAGTGCCAAAGGTGTTACTAGCGGCTACCTTTTTGAGTTTTATCTCTGTCTGAAGCAAAGGGCTATTGTATTAATCACTGACCTTACCGAAGATATTATTCAGCATATTATCCCCCATAACAAAGATTTTCAGTATGGTAATTGATAGAATGGTTTTGTTGGGTAGAAAGCCAAGTTCTGAATCTGATTCTAAGTTTAGGTTTAATTCTGTTGTGTACACAAGGTCCCTGTTAGGACTTTCAATTGGCCCCATACATGTATTTGTATGTTTCCGGTGCACTGGATTATTTTCTTTTGATGTAACAGTAGAAGGAGGTCGCTTGGGTGGGAAAATCTGCATGCTTTTCTTGCTTAGTTAATTCACCTTTGTTGTAAGGATAGACAGTTTAATTCAGCATTTTACTAGAATTTTAAGGAATGAAAAATACTGTATTAATAACAAAAATGGCAAAAAAGGGAATTTTTGAGTAGCTACTGACAGTGCCGAACCATGCCTGTAGAGTGATGTTGAAGTCCTTCCCAACAAGAAGCTTTAGCTACCTAGATAGCACAGAGGAAAGCCTTTTTCCCATTACTCAGTTTTAACTTTGTCACAGCAGTAATATAATCACGGTATTGATAAAATGTTCAAACAGCACTGCTGCACAAACTGAAATCATTTTACCAAGTTTTATATTGAAAACCACAAATAGAATTAGTAGCACTTTGATCTTTTTGGAAACATTTACATAATAACACGGACAATGCACCTTATGTAAACATACAGTGACTGTCCAAAAAGACCCAGAATATCTCAGTTATCAATTTGAACTTTTCTTCATCACTTCAGCATGCCAGCTGGCCTTTATACTGTGTAGAAATGTCACGATGAAGATTAGATTTAAGCCACTTTACCTTGACTTACTTTGAGAGTAACAAAGATTTTTGCTCTGTCCTGTAAAGATGCAGTTTTGGAGATACTTGTTTTTCATTGGACACCGACGATATGAAAACCATATTAAATTACGAATTATGAAATTACATTTCGACAAGCTAGCACAATTCATCAGTACACTTTTGCTAAAAGGTAGTCGGTGGTGGGCATGAAGAGGACTTCTCTTAGCGTGTCCTGCAGCTCTTCTACCAACCAAAATACGACCAGTATTCAGACTTGCTTTTCTTAGACAGCTGAACAATCTCTGGAGCACCATTACTGGCTTCTGCCATGCTTCTGTTGACACCAAACAAACCCATGTTGCAAGCTGCACCTGTGCGGTAGTCGGCCATGGTCATAATGATAATTAATAGTTGTAATGATGACACTAACTGTCTGAAATGTTGCTCTTGTTTACTGTGTTTCGTCAGTCATCACCTTCAACTCATTTACACTCCCAGGTTCTTACTAACATGACAGCTTGGTGAGCAGACAAACCCAAAACCACCAGCAAACATAAAACAAACAAACAAAAGAAGACTTTGTAACAGTCTGATCTCTGAGGAGTGTGCTTGGGTGATCACATTTAAGTCATTTACTAGGGATGTCTGGTCTTCAGCGCTTGTCTAGTTTACATAAAAAGCTTCTGTAATGTAGATTGACCTTCAGAGTTATATTAGTTTATTAACAGAGAGCTTTATGTGTATATTGTTTGGGATTTCATTTCCACATCACTTGCTGTAATTTGCTTATACGCATTAGTGCTGACGTGGACATTCCCAGAATACTCTGCATTACTCACAAGCAGAGTTATTAAAATGAGCGAGCCAGCACTTTTTAGTTCAGCCAGGAAGCGTAGTACAGCTGTTCGGTACTGTTAGGGGTTTGACAGGGAAGTTTAGAGACGGGCCTTACTGGTGTTAATGGGGTATTCCATTGGTTTTTGAAGTCTGTATAATTTGTTAATATGTGAACTGCACTTGTCTAGAGAAACATGCCAAGTCATAATGCTTCACAGCGGTGATGGATAAGAACCAGACACCTGAAGAGTTGAATACCTCTAAATGCTCCCTCAAAGTTGTTAAATGAAATGCTTATGAATATGATTGACAATTGTTTGAGATTTGAAAGATTTGGCTTAAACTGTGTTTTTAAAGCAGCGCATTCAAGGCAGAGAGGTGCACGTAGGGTGCTGTAAGACAAAATAGCCAAAATAACCCAAAAAACACATATTAACACATGGACATTATATGTTTAAAAAGATATATATTTAAATAGACCTAAAGATTTACTGTGGTTATGGATAGTAAAGTAAAATAGCTGTGTTGGTGTTGTCATGACCTCTGATTGCTCTGAACACCACTGTAAAGAAATGTGTGTCATTAAGTTTCTCCATAACAAATCCCTCTGAATGACAACCAATGAATTATGTAGAAATTTTAGATTTCGCATGGACGGGACCAGTTTCTGAACATGACCACATCAGTGTTCAGCCACTCCTTAATCAAATAATTGCAGAGTTGGGCCAGATTGGGTGGATGCGTTCCCTGGCACGATTCAGAGTAGGATTTCCTGTAGACAGGGATTGTAGCCACTGCTGGTAGACCTGTAGGAACGTACACTCCCATACACCTTCAAATTCAGCTACTTCCTTCACACTATGGCCTTTGGCACGCCCAAATGCAGTCACTCCTTTTAGCCAATCATTAACATCTGCTTTGGAGCAAACCTAGCTAGCTACTGAAAGTTGTGTACTATGATACTATGGATTTTCTCTTACATAGCGTGTTCTGTCACCTTGCTTACAATATTGCAGTCTATCATGATATATTGAACTGTAACCCCTGTGTTATGATGTGTATAGTGTCGCCCTAATAGCTTGTGTGTTAGTGTACAGCTACTTTTGGTCTGTAATTAAAAAAAAGTGATTATTACTGAAATCGTTACCCATATTGGTTTAAAAGAATACCTGATCCTAAACATCTCCATCCTTATGTGTCACCGTGAACACTGCACAGTGAAACCTCCTGTGTCTTTATTGCTATGTTGGCATTTTATCCACATTCCACAGCCCACCGTCATATACTGTACCAGCTGATGGGACTGCCAACTTCTGTTTCACCCTTTCCTTCTTTCTTTCTTTCTTTCATTCTTTTATTATTTCATTATTTGTGACTGTCTGTCTTTTTTCTGTCAGACTGCCTCTTCTGTCTGTGTCTGTCTTTCTTCTTTTTGTTAGTCTGCCTCTTTTTTCTTTCTTTCTTTTTTCCTTGTTACTCTCTCTCATATTTCCTCTATATCTCATTTCCCCTCACTGTTCGTTCGTTCTTTCTTTCTTTCCTTCTTTCTTTCTTGCTTTCTTTCATTCTTTTATTATTTCATTGTTTCTGACTGTCTGTCTTTTTTCTGTCAGTCTGCCTCTTTCTGTCTGTCTGTCTGTCTGTCTTTCTTCTTTTTGTTAGTCTGCCTCTTCTCTTTTTTCATTCTTTCTTATTTCCTTCTGTTACTCTCTCTCATATTTCCTCTGTATCTCTTTATTTCCCTCACTGTTCTTTCTTTCTTTCTTTCTTTCTTTCTTTTCTTCTTTCTTTTTTTCTTTATTTCTCTAATGCCTTCTGTATTTCCCTCATTGTTCTTGCTTTCTTTTTTGCATAAATATTTCTACATTTTCAGTTCTCGTTCGCTTTAAAGCACTTCTAACAAAGAGGTAGCATAGCTGTTTTGTGAAGAGGTTGTTCTAATGGCTAAGACATAAAGCCAAAGCTTCAGGCGCATCTATCTGTGTGTAGTTGTGGAAACCCTGTGACTCCACCGTCTTGTGATTCCGTTCCCATAAATGACCAGCTTGTCTGGAGTGGCGCTGACCAAAAAAACTCATGGATGATGTCACCAGAGTGGCCCCTGGCACAATGAGCAGAGAGCTGTTGGAAGAGGTCCAGATCCCTTCCTGTTGGGTCTTGCACAGATGCTGTAGATCTAGCAAGGATGGCTTGTTCCTGTAGAAGATCACGTAACAGTATACTGTGTAAAGCTATGTTTTTGTGTTCATGCAACATGGAGTCTGTGTTGTATGCACAAAATCAGAGTCAATAAGTGTTGTGCAAAAACCTCTCCAATGTGAAGCCTAGTCTGGTAAGCTTGTGTAATGGTAGGTATGTTTTGGGGAACTGTGCCTTTATTCTAAGACGATGTTTGTTCTCCTCTTAGTTTCCATTTTCTTGTGCCACTTCCCTGTCTGGCTTAAACAGAATGCTAAGCTTGGACGGAAAAAGGGCTGACAATGTTTCTTGGTTGGGTGAGGGTAAGTAGCTCAGGATGGCTACAGCAGGGTATGTGATCTATGTGCATTTTAAGAATGTCTCCTCTGTAGGAATGACCTTGTCTGGTAACATGCATGACATAGGATAGACATAAATAACAGGATCAATAGGCCTTTATGTGTGTTCAGTGTGCAGTTGCTGTCGGCTCTAATGTACTGCTATCACAGTTTCTTAGCACATCATCCATCTCGAAGGGATGTTATTGTTTTCTGAAGGTGCTGCGATTGTTACTGGCATTACATAAGTGCACCGTTACTTCTTACATAAGGAAAGAGGGAAGGCTGAGACATACACATTCAGTGCTCAGTGTGCTCAAAGGCACAGAGGCGTTATGTCACCCAGCAGATGTGTGGTTTATCATGTGGAAACACTGCACAGTGAAACCTCCTGCATCTTTACTGCTGTGTTGGCATTTTATCCACATTCCACTGCCCACCGGCATATACTGTACCTGCTGATGGGACTGCCAACTTCTGTTTCTTTCTTTCTTTCATTCTTTCATTTTTTTCTGTCAGTCTGCCTCTTTCTGTCTGTATGTGTCTTGTCTGTGTCTTTTTTCTTTCTGCTAGTTTGCCTCTTTCTTTCTTTTTTTCTGTCTGTTACTCTCTCTCATTCGCTCTCTCTCTCATATTTCCTATATATCTCTGTATTTCCCTCATTGTTCTTTCTTTGTCTCACAGTTCTTTCTTTCTTTCTTTCTTTCTTTCTTTCTCTGGCCAACTTCAGTGTTCTAAAGGTAAAAAGATTCTGAGTAAAATATGGAAATTTTTGACTTTCTAAAAGGGAGCACCGTCTAGGACAGAAATGAGAGAAGAAAGGGAATAAAAACAAATGCCTGTCAGGTTTAGAAAGAGGAGATAGAATTTTCTTCCAGAATACACATGCAGTGGAGAAGGATGAATCAAATGAGAGAGAGAGAGAGAGAGAGAGAGAGAGAGAGAGAGAGAGAAAGAAAGGAAAAAAAGAGGAAAGCAGGTCAGGATAACTGGACTGAACACAGACGAATGAAAATGAAGAGAACAGAGAGGGTTCCCTCTCCTTCGCTTGGCAGGCTCAGCCCAGGGGAAGTGAGAGGAAGAGCATTGAGGCCACTGCAGATGGCCAGGCTGCTTTTGTGAGGAGCTGTATAATGAGTACTGTACCGCCACAGTGCTGCCCTCACATGCAGCTGATTGTGGCAGGCTTGTGGATGTGTCTTTGCCAGATGCAAGAAAGACGACTGAATGGATGACTGTTGTTCACTATTCCAGTCTGACTCTGCCAAAGACGTCCCAGAGCAGTAGAACATGCAGATTGCTAAAGCCTACGTTACACTAAAAGTCTCCACAGAGCAGTTCTAGAGGGTAATGGTGTTTTCTGACTCCTAAATCACCTGATCTCTTCATCCTGCTTTTCTTTATTTGATTATTAATGAATTTCATCTTTGTAACATGCTTGTTTTGCAACAAGCAAATGATCAACTTCAAACTTCAACTCTTGAGCTGCAAAAACGTGTAGATGGTTTCAGAAGCCATGTGTTATGTAAGAGTGAATTACTGGCTCTTCTTGCCATCTTGTGAAAGATTAGTAGATTACGTTTCTGCCATATGGTCGTCTTAAGCTCCCAACAGCAAATGTGACCTGTGAAAAGTGCTGCATCTGCAGAAATCTCAATGGAGGACACAAAGAGCTGCTATCAAGTGATAAATGCCTGTCGGTTGTTGCAGCTGGAACCTAATTGATCAAATAAACCCCTAAAATCATCATAATTATTTGGCTGTTTGGCTGCTTTGTGTTACAAAGGAAAAATCTGTCATTTTTAACGTCAGGTTCTGTTTGTGTGTTCCTGATTGTAATATGAGTGTCTTACAGAGCAAGTAAATGCCTTCTGACCAGGTAAATAACGTTTTAGATATAATATTCTCAGAAGTTTGAAACTTTTAAACAATACTGTGTATATATGTGTAGTTACTTGTAAGGTTGTTAAAGTATGAGAATTTCACTGCAATATATGGTATATAGTATTTTTCAGTTATTAATAGCATAATTTAACTGTAGTAGTTGGTGGAGCTGCAAATATAGATTGTAATTTATGGGGTCAAAACGCGGTCAGCAATTGGTCCTGCTGGCTGCCATAGATATGTGGCCTGAGGTAAAAGCCGCAGCAAAAAATAAAATTACCTACTGAAAGTTCTCCTCTGTAGAATGAGTATGCAGATTTTTCATGAGAACTGACATAGAGAGCAGGCTTTTAGATGGAATTAAGGAAAGTCCACATCTCACTGTGCAGCATGATGAGTCAACTGATTTTAGCTCTTCAGAAATGAAAGACAAAACAACTGAACATAGAAAGTGTTGTGCTTTCTAGTTATAAACAGGTGTGCTGTGAGGTTGAAAAGCTTGAGAACTCCTGCACTCGACAATAAAGAGCAAAGCATAACGCCTATAATGAGTTTGAGCTATGAATAAGGACTCAATCCCAGATCTCACTGGACTGGACCAGTTTGTGCTTTTATGCATAGTGAAAATGCAAACTGAGGATTAATATTGCTTGGGAAACGCTGATATCACAGTGAGAGCTGGAGAAGTGTTTCACCACAGACTGGCAGCTGACCTGAAATAGTGTAGTGATTGACGACGTCTAGATCCGTACACTACACACATGATATAATTTTCCTGTATTGTACACGCAGCTCCACTGTGTCCACACATGCACATCTCTTCACCTTGTTTCTCCACTCTTCTAGTTTGCCGATTAGCTGTTTGAGTCACTCATTAAATACATCTCTGGCCTGCTCACCATGAGACCATATAAAGCAGGTCTCATGGTTAGATTTGTACACTCATGCATTAACTAAAAGCAATCCTCCTAGTACCGTTACTTAGTGGGGAAACAAAGAATAATAAGGGATAGACCATGGTCCAGTGGTCTTTCGTGTCTTGTCTTTCTGCAGCAGAGCTAAGCATGCCTCTTACAGCGACAGTACACCTCTTAATGGTCAGATTCTTTGTTTGGTAGGTGGTGTTGTTGTTGTGGTTTTTTTTAGTACCGGTAAGAAGCAAATGTGCATGAAGTGATAACCATCAATTTGCACACCATGCTGTACCAGGAAACCGATATACTGCTGCGCCCATAGTTACATGTGAACTGCAGTGAAAAAGGCAGAGCTCAGAATCAGACCACCCTATTCCAAACAGCTTCAAGAAACTCATAAAATGAAAAATCATCAAATGTAGATCTCCGAAGAGGACTTTTCTATATATCTTTTCTCTGTATCTTCAGTTGCAGTTTTAAAGAGGTAGTGATAACATTGTCTAAGAAAGTCATGCCAGCATTGTAAAATGCAGTGAGCCTAAAATCAACTTTGGAATGTTGCTTATCGCAGGAATGTTCTTCTCAACATTGTAAGCAGCCTTTCTAGGTATGCTTCTCTTCAGTATCACCAACTCTGTCAACACACTTGCCCAATCCACTCTTCCCACTGCTCTGTATCTGAATAATGATGGTGGTGGTATTTAGCCAGTCTTGTAGATTTGAAAGTACAGCTGCTTTGTGACCGCATTGGTTGTATCCATTTTTCAATTGGCCAAACCAACAAATAAAGGCTTTGTGTCCAAACTGTGAATTGATAGTGACTTGCAGGTCTTTAATTAATTCATTTTAAACGAATGTTTAATGAGCGTAGCTTTTACTTCCAAATGTTCATAATTTTGTTATTGAACAGTTTCATTTGGCAGTTACGTGTTCTGTATTTGACCGCTGTAGGAACCGAAAGTTTTATCGTTTGTGTGCCCTCTTTTGCTCAGACATGCAGCTGTCACAATGTGTGACCCATTTGTATGGAAATTGCGGGTTAAGCATGCCTCCAATCGCTGCTAGGACTATTTTAAGAGTGGGGAGGCTATGGGGGGTTTCTATTGTGATGTCTTACAACCCCCCCCCCCTTTCTCAATGGTTAGTGGCTACCGTGGCAACAAGCCCCAGGATGGAGGAATTGGGCGGGCAGGGGGCTGGCCTCCAGCAACAAGGCAGGCAGTTGTCCTGTTTAGTGCTATGGCAAATGAGCCTGGCAAAAGGGAGAGCCGGGTTTTCCCCCTCTGAAGAATAAAAACAATGTATGTTTCCACATCTCATATCAGGCGTTTCTCCTGAGCTGCCCTTTTTATCCTAATCTCTTACAGTTTCTTTGATGCTCCACTCCACTTTAACCCTTTGAGCCCTTAAACTCAATGGCCTTAATGGCCTGTACACAGTTACTCACAGTCGCTGAATTGCTGTAAGATTAATAAATGAATAATAAGCAGTTTAACCGGTTAACACTGGCCCTTTGAAGTGTTAGTTCTTCTACAAGGGGTAATTCAGGAGCTATTTTTGGCCGAACAGCAGAAACCTGAGCCTTAATGCTCTTAAGTGATGCTGGGTGGAGGATAAAGGGTTTTTTGGTAACCCCAAAATTCTTCTTTATTTTACTTTGAATTGGATTTGTAAATGTTTCTCATCACTGGCATGGTTATGCAAGAGACAGACCAAACTGTAGAGTGCTCTCCTAAATGTGGGAAGATAGCATTGCTTACATAAACAGCCTCTAGTGTGCCTGCAGATGACAAGCAGAAGGCGGAGCTAGGGGCGAGGCTTAGCTCAGGAGTGTGCAGGAGCTCAGTCTTCGGGCCGGGGGGGTCGTGGGTGGTGGGGGCGTTTGTGATGGAGCGGGTGAATGCCGCTTGGCCACTGATCCGTAACTGAGTGAGGGACAAAGGCCTCCTGCAGAGCGGAGTGCACTCGGAGCCTGGTGCTCCTTAGCCCTCTCTCATACTGAGGCTGCATGCAACCTTCTGCTAATCACTCCGGTTTCAGCCATCTACGGTGAGTAGTGATGTCTTGTCGTCTTTTTATTCACATACATTTGTGCCCGACTTTCTATTTGAGCTCCACCAAGACTAGTTCCTTATGTGTCATATCTTCTAAGAAGTTCTAGACATGATGGCCTTGGTCCTTAAGCATCATCATCATCATAGTTGATGCTGTATTTCAGACATCTTTGTGAAGATCCTGTGATGCAACCAGAGCCTGAGGGGTTGTCTGTAGGATGGATTCTCCCTTGCTTTCTCACTCTCTTTCTTTCCATCCCACTCGCTCATCTTTTGCCTCAGCGTCGGAAACATGCCTGTGTGTATTGTGTACGTGTTTGCCTCTGGCTTCTTGCATAGCAAACCATCTCTTGCGGAAAATTCTCCTTTCACCCGGATTGTTCTTCGGTGTGGTTCACCACTAATAGGCCATGCTGTATGTACATCTCCGGTGCACCCATCCTCACATCCAGTCCAGGAAAAAATTCTTCCCACTCCTCATCCTTCAGGAGCTACCGAGTGCCAGTCCTAGGTTAGCACTAATGTGTCACGGGCTGGTCGCCCATTCATGGTCATGAGTGATGAGCTGCCCCTCTCCTCTTCCACTCTCTTCGTAAATGAATGCCGTCTTGGGTCGCTTTTGTTAGCTGATAGAATGAGGTTTGGTGTGCGTTTGAGCAGTGCTCAAAGTAATGTTCTTTCTCAAAGGGAACTTTTCAGAATGCCCTGTGTTTCATATTTCAGGTGCTGAGATGTAAACAAAGTCATTCAGAGTGGTTTGGTGTTAAATGGTAACAGTGGTTCTGAACCAGTGGTTGCAATATTTACAAATGAGCTTAGAGTTTTTGAAAATGCTAAAATGTTGGTTTTCTAGGAGTACTGTGCTCAGGCTGTATTCAGACTGCCAGCCCAAATTAGATTTTTGGCCTATCCAGATTGTATCCAGAAACATTTTGATAGTCCGGACAGCAGAAAATCTAAAATCTGATTATTCCAAACCGAGTCCACATCTCATTGTAAGGTGGTTTGAAATGCGATTCCAATCTGATTTCCACAGACGCATCTCAATCTGGATGCACTGGCTGCTCAAATAAGATTTCCAAGTGTCTTTTGTGTCACTTGCAACATGGCAAACGACGACGGTGTCAAATCCAAAGTGATGAAAGCGCTGGGAATCGAGAAGAGCAGCAAAGAGTTCCTGAACTGCGACTCGACAAAGTGCTTGTTTGGAGGGTGAAATGCTGCACCTCCATCTTTCAAGCATCCCTGTACGAATGGCAGGTCGCGAGGGCGACAACATAGTTACTGATGCCTATGTCATACCCGCAGCAACTCCTGCAGATAGATTGATGATGTCTGGACACGCAAATCTGATCTGATTGCTTACAAATAACATTGCGGACAGCCATTGTAAGAGATCTGATTTGAGAAACAAATCCAATTTGCCTGCAGTCTGAACACAGACCAGGTGTTCTTTTACCTTATAGCAATGTTAAAACAATGCAGTGTAATAATAACCATTTCATAAATTCACTTTCCGAGAGGGAGCTTTTATAAGCATCAAACACCTTGGAGTTCTGGGCCGTGCCACAAACACTATGAACAATTCTGACTCTACTCTTCTGACAGCAACTTTTACTTCAAACCACACTAGAAGACTTTATTTACATCCTAACCATTTAATTATGTAGAACAGTCAATGTAATTTTCCTAGTGGCTACTTATCTAGGTCCTTAGTAGAACCTTTACTCACATCATGTGGTTTTGTTCATACTTGATCTCTGAGCTTATTACAGAGTCTATAATGATAGATTTGCTAAATAACCAACAACATCATTGATTGTTGCTCCTTTTTCTAGAACTCTGAAAGCCATATTTTTGTTGGCTTCAACTTTCTAATCCTTTATTAGCTGCTTGGGGTGGTTTAGGGTCAGGCGTAGCATTCCGGAGGTCCGGGTCTTCTTTCATACCCAGCCAAAGCGTCAGTATCCTATCTTTTCCTAGATTAGACCAGGATGGAGGTAGAATGTGAGGGGGGAATCAGAAGCAGTCGTATCAATGGAGGAATCAAAGGAGACGGAAAGAGGCAGCTAATTTTAGCAGAGGAAGCTTGAGCGCAGGGAGCAGCTCTGCTCCAGAACTCATTTCCATACATATTTGGCCCACGTGTCTGAGACCCAGCTCTGTCCACAAAGCCTCTCTTCAAAGCCCAGGATGTGAGGCTTGAGTGCCCAGAACGGTCTTCATTCGAATGAATGGCACACTTGACGCCCTGTATACAGTACGGTGCAAGCGAGACCACCCTCCATTTATTTTATTTCCAGTCAAAACAGACGCTGGCATCAGGGAGAAAAGCAGAAAACATGTATTATACAGAGTTATACGAAAACCTCAACATCTAAATATAGTCATTTTTTCAGTGTTTAGTGTCTGCACTCTTTACTTTCATTACAGACTTGCTTTCAAGTTTGCAAAGAAAATGATAGGGATTTTCCACACCTCCAAAGTTCAGTTTTAGAAGCTGGTTGCATTTTCTGTTTCTCAAGTCTGTTGTTTGGAAACTCCAGTTTTTCACTGATTTCTCTTTTGGCTTTCCGCTTCCTGGTGCAGATCGGTAGAGCCTGCCATTATGATGCATCAGCTGCCGGGCTTTAGACTGTGATTCAGTGTGTCTGCTATGTAGAAATTAGTATGTACACTTGTTCCCCTCACTCACCTTAATTCCCATGAGAAAACTTGCCACTTGTGAACACTTCGGAAGTTTGTCAGCCAAACCTGCGGCTAGCTTAAGGCCATGATGCAATTCACACTGCGCAGTTTCATCTGACTCTGCTACTTGGAATGTAAGAATTCCATACCGGCATGTTTGCTATTAATGTTTCCCACAGTAGTTCTCTAAAACTGCGCTATTGAGAACATGTTTGCTTGGAGGCTGATCACGGCACTCCCAAAGGCACTGCTGTAAGATGTGGTGAGGTGGAGATGAGCCAGCAATGGTTCAGTCATTGACGTCTCAGACCTGGCCGTGACAGTTGGTGACTGCTACAGCTGTAAAAACAAAAAACCCAAAGATAAATAAAGAGTCTGGAATAGGTGATTCAGTTTAGTGATTTTGGAATGCTATCATAATCAGGGATTAATTGATTAGAATAGTAATGATCAATAGTGTATCCTCTTTACCTCTTTACTTTTGGCCAAAATAGACTTTGCATGCAGTATTATACCCCTTTTCTTTTTTGGACTTTGTTCATGGGTGAGAACAGAATCTAAGCACACTCTAGAGCACAAAGGTGTGAACAATTTTACAGCTTAAGAACACATGATTCTGATGTAGGCTTTCTTATAACCTTTCTCAAGACCAAGTCTAAGAAGAAACTTGGGGATAATGTTGGTGAGTAAGGCCCGATATTCGTAGGAGTAGGAAATATGTTCTTTCGAAAGAACTGTCCGTATTAAAAAGTCAGAGAATTAATTACTAGAGATGATCTTTATCCCTTAAACTATAAGGTACAGGGGTCAAATCCTGAACTTGAAAATCGACCATCTTGCAGAGTTTAGCTCCAGGTTTAATTAAAAACCACTGACACAAAGAATGAAGGCCTGGATATTAGACCCAGGTTATGCATGAATTCTCAAGGGTGGTACATCTCCAGGATCAAGACTGGGCATCCCTGCTATAAGGTATTAATAGTGTAAAAATGAGTCTGGTTTATTATGGATGCACCGAAATCAACATTTTTGGCCAAAATGAAACATTTGGCCGAAGCCCGAAGGGTGACTACCGAAATCCCAGATAGCAAGTGGATGTGGGTCACATCTGGCAAAGATATGGCACTGCTGGCCCAGTGTCAGCCCTGGCAATCTGCTGTGAGCCAAAGATGGCCCACATATTTACCACATGCATTTGGCCCACCTGTCCCAAAACTGATCTGGTCCACTTCTTGTTCTCTTCGAGAGGAAAAAAGCGTGCGCAAGAGAGATAGAGTACATGTGCATGCACGCACTGAGAAGTTGCTGACTGTCTGTCGCAATGCATGTTAAAGCTAACAACTCTGTTCTGTTCTTTACTCTTTCTGGAGTTCCGTTTGGCTCGAATGCTTGAAATTGAATAACACTACGTCTATGCCCAGGAACTAGGAAAAGTTAACAGCATCATTAAAAATGTCATTGTTCGGTTTAAATGATTCAGTCTTTTCACTTATTCTTTTCACTTATCTATAATTTTGGTTGCTGAACATATGGTGCATTCCTACCATTTATTCTACACCAAAACCTCAAAGTCTGTAATTATGTGAATATGTGATTGTGAGTAGCTTCAAGTTTGATAAGTTATGGTTTTTAATATACTTAACTTCAGCACTCCCTGTAATTCTACTACATATATGCTGAAAAGCCAGTCAGAATTAGCGTTTATATAACTGGAACACATCGACACACAGTGCATAGAATTCCATGCAGTTCCTCCATGTTGCTTCGTCCTCTCCTGATGTAATTTAGTACTCTGTTGCCCTGTGGGAAAAGAAGGGAGGTCATCACTGAAGCCAACAGGTAGTCCTTCTCTGACATACAAATGCTGAAGGCAACAGCGGCTCAACTAAAGCCATCCCAGCAGGCCTTTTCACTACTCCACACCCACACCCGCTGCAAATGAGTAGTGTGGGGCAGCAGACTGCTCTTGCTCAGAAAAGCCATTGTGGTATGTGGGAGTCATTACTGTTCAGAGTCCGCAGCTCCAGCCATTAATCCTCCACACAGCGCACACAGGCCAGCACGAGGATGGGGGGATAGTGGGGAGGGTGAGCATTACTTCAGCACACCTCCACACACAGGCTTGCACTCGAGAGCCAAAACTCAATCATTCTTCCTCATTAAAAATCCATTCACAAAACAGTGCACTCTGAAAGTGCTTTTCCAAACCCAAAGCAGGTGCAGTGCACACCTGCCCCACATAAAAATACAGGGGGGGAATAAATGACCCTGTTTTTAAGAGTCTGAGACGTTTGTCTAGACTCTTTATATTCTTGGGCCTGTCCAGAGCAGGATTTAAATCTCACATAACAACAATTTGAGTTTTTTAGTAAACAGTTTAAAGCGTAAGAAGATCTTAAATTTCACCACAGTGTGATTTACTCGCATTAGTTACGGTTAGAAATTGTTAGGAATGCACAATGATGTTGGAATCATATCGAAATGGGCTGATAATTGGTTCCGTGTCAAAACGATCTTTAGATGTGAGTGATATTTCAAACTGATATTTGATGACATAATAATGGGAATGGTGTTGTGATGCATGATTTCGATCCCAGGGTACTGTGCTATCTTGTGGAAAAGGGGTATAATGACATTCTTACCAGTCACATAGTCATATATTTGTAGCTTTGTAGTGTTTAGTGTGGAAGAAATGGGATACGTTCTTATACCATTAGGGTTAATGCCTTACAGCAGGGGTGACCAATCCTAGTGCGGAACATCTACCACTCTGAAGAGCTCATACCCAACCTGGCTGTCATATTCAGATAGCTCTAAAGACCTTGTTCTTGAGAAAGATCATAAGAAAAAGCATTCGTCAGATTCCTGATGTGTGATTAACCAATCAAATGTTCATACCTTTGTGCTTTTTAAAGTGAGTAGATTCTGTTCTTACCTTATCCCAAATAAGGAAATGCTGGTGAATGTCAAAGTCTTCTTGAAAACTGTGTGTTTTAACAAGAGCTTAAGAACTGTTGGTGAGTGCAGAGGTAATGATTAAGATGATGTTACTAGAACCTTGTAGATCTGGCTTGTAACTCGTACAGTACAGCATAGTGTGTTTACAAATCCAAATCCAGAACTATCAAGGCCTTGGTTGAGTACCTGTGTCAGATTTCCATTGCACAACATGAAAGTAGGCCTAAGTTCTCTTTATTTTGTGTGGCCACGTGATTTCTCACACAAATCTAACATTAACAGTAAATACAGTAGGGGTGATGGAGAAGCTTCACGGTCTGATTTTCCATTTAATTATCGTTTAGTTTTTTTTGTGATAGTCACACATAGCAGTTCTGGGTGGCCGTACTGTTTACTGTTCTGATATTGTTTATAAGGCTGCATGGCACCATAGATAAGCTTGTCAACTAACATACCCCTACATAAATGTTTGAAAACGCTTATTCACATAGCCAGCATCTGTTATAAAGTTTGCTTTTTACTAACTTTGACCAAAATTGGCCTTTATTACCTTTTTTTATTCCAACAGGCATCATCTGTTTTAGCATTTATACACATTTATGTAGGGTTAAGTCAGTTGTTATGACATATAGGCGTCATGTAGGTTGTAGGTATGTAGGTGTATATTACTGTTTTTTTTAATGGTGGTCATGGTTGTCTGACTCCAGTAAAACTAAAGTTCTCCAGTAACAGAGCTTGATGATTCTGTGCTGATTGAGTTTGACCAATCAGTGGTTTGCACCGTTACTAGCTCCGCACATACTTTTTGGCTAGGTGTGCTTGCCACCCCAGTGAGAAAGGTAGCTAAATTCAGCATGGCTTCTCGGGTAGAGTGTTTCATTTGACACTGAAAACAATACGAAAATGCATGAGGCAAGAGAGAAAACGCGAGCTGCAAACAGGGGTTTGGCAAAACTTCGCCTTGTGTCTGTGTGTGTGAGGGGTTTATAAGCAGACCGGGTGATGAGAAGCAGGTGGGACAAATTAGTACTCAGGCGAGTTCAAACGTGAGTGATTGGCTGACTGGTGACATGTGAGTATGACGTCATTGGATAGTGCACTCTGGGAAATGCAGTCCGGGAGATCGGCAGCGTCAGGGAGACCCGGAGGCGTGACAGGTATCCACAATGGTATAAGATTTGGCATTGACATGGGCAGATAATTTGATAAATTGATACATTGTTATTAATAAACTACAGTATGTACCATTTCCTGCTCCAGGTTTTTCTCTGGTTTATGTTTACAGTGTTGCATAAGGTTTCCCTTTGTGTCACTGAAACTGAAGAAAACCAAACACAACCGGCAGTTTCGGGTTGTAGGACCTTCTGTTAACGTACAGTAGCAGTGCTCAGGAAGCATTAGTTCACTTCAAGATCATTAGATCCGTTATATATTTGGAAGGTATTGTGTTGTCGAATTATGTTAGTACGTCTCAGCACTGCTCAGGTGTTTCATTGCTCTGGGGTTGTGCTGTGTTTGTTCATGCTCCAGCAGTCTCATTCTGAAGCCATGGTGTGTATGTTCTGCTGCCTTCGTGTGTGTGTGTGTGTGTGTGTGTGTGTGTGTGTGTGTGTGTGTGTGTGTGTGTGTGTGTATATATGTGTGTGTGTGTATATATGTGTGTGTGTGTATATATGTGTGTGTGTGTATATATATGTGTGTGTATATATATGTGTGTGTGTGTGTGTGTGTGTGCTGGAGCACACTCTGCAGCCAGCGCTCATCCATCATGTTCCTGTGCTTGTGCCGAGGAGCTTGTACGTCTCTGTTCTGCTCTCGCGCTGCATTATTAATGCACTTCCTGTTTACGATGTGATTATACAGAAGTCTAATGGGGAACTGAAGCAGGGAACGTGCCTGAATGATTCTTAATGCGCTTGAATAAAAAAGAAAGAAAAGCAGGTTGTCTGAAAGACGACATCATTTCTGCACTATAAACCCATGGTACATTAAACCTACAGTACTCAGCCATGCCAGAGCTGTTGGACCAGCTGTGGGGAACTGAAGGCCGGAGTCCAGCACAGTTCGGTGATTTCCCTGCTCTGGCACACCAGCTAAACCAAGACATTAGCTGACGAGTTGAATCAGGTGTGCTTGGACAGGAAAATCACTAAACTGTATAGGAATCCGGTCCTGGAGTTTCCCACCCCTGTCCTAGACCATAAACACTGTCACCTTCAGATAATCAGCACTTAAGGCTTTCATCTTTGAGAGAGAGAGAGACAGAGAGAGAGTAGAAAATCAAGCTCCGGTCTTGTATTTAACAAAATGTATGTGTACTTAATGTCTATTTTGACAAGACATTAATCAATGAAATGTTTGCTTTTGCATTTACCGAAAATGCCATAGGAATAAGAATAGTCTTTGTTAATGCTGATGTTTATTTTACTGGGGAACGACTTAAACACTATTTAAAACACTGTTAGAGAAAAGTGTTTGGAGTCAAAGTGTTTGGGTTTGCTGTATACAGTTTGTGTTTGTAGGTGACAGTCCTAACCTTTTTTTTAAGCTGCACTTGTTGGCTCAAGCTAAAGTTGTAGATGGAAGCTCAGCCTTGTGTGTTTTGTATATCATGGACCAAATCCAGCGATCTGTAAATGGCCCCCTGTTAGTTGTGAATGGGCTCCTGTTTTCCAGGAGGCTGCCCTCCTGCAGGCTCATGTGAAGGTGCGTATTAGTGTAATTGCACAGCAATGAGCATCAACACCAATTAATTTCCCTTTAAAGTTGCAGACGTAACCAGCTCTTAATTAGCACTGGCGGCGTGAAGTGCTGAAAGCAGGAGACAGCTGCAGCGTTTCAGTGTTGTCAGTTTACAGTACACTTGTGTCTAGGCAAAGTAAATTGCTGACCTCAAAGCGATTCAATTCAATTATGATTCCCTTAGTGATGCACAATGATTTTGGATGTGTTTGCTTTAAGACATTTTTGAATGTTGGATATTTACATTCGACCAGTATTATGAAATCGATGTTTGATCTGCTGTGCTAAAATATTTACATTTTATTCAGTTTTACTGTTGTTACCCAGAACAAGATGCTATTTCTTAATAATGCTAATACAGTTAGATGCTGTTTAATTTCTATTTTAGATGTATACATGAAAAATATTGAATAACAGCATCAATCCACAGTCCCCATATCAATGTACCCCTCTTTAAGATATTTAGATCTGATATTTATTAGATGGTTGGTTCAGTCTCATATTTGATTTTATATAATTGTTGTACTTTGGAGGAGCAGATTGTTTCAAGTGAGATGACGCTGGGCTATTGTGCTGTAAATGTCTATTTTTTTTAAAATTATTTTTCCTGTATTTCATCGATATCACCCTGCCAAGAACAAACGTACTTCAATGCGTGCCGAGCTAAAAGTCAAAGAGTGTTTATTAGACAAGTTGATAATCAAAGTCAGCAGCAAATACAGAGCAACAATGGGCGAGGCTGAAGGAGAAGAGAGAGACAGGCAAGGGTCGAGAGCCAGAGGGTCAGATAAACAGGCAACCAAACCAGAGGGAAAATCCAGGNATCAGTACAGCGAACAAAACCATAAGGGAGAATCCGTGAGCGAGAGAGAGTCAGAGAACGAAGAAGAGTCGAGACCGAAAATAGTAACCAGATAGAGCGAGTGGGAACGCTCAGTAAGCAAACAGTTTGGCGATACTTTGCAAAGAGGGGTATATATATATGGAAGGGGAAACGAGATGCAGGTGAAACAATCAGAATTCAGGTGAGCCAGATCTAGGAAGTGGAGTGTGAATGGAGAGTTTGGGACACGTGGTCATGATGTCATCACGGGATGAACTCTGGGAGATGGAGTCTGGGAGATCGGAGGCAGCGGGGAAACCCGGAAGCGTGACACGTCCAAAAATCCTTCGTTGCATTTTTATTGTTTTTCTTTTTTTTTTTTTTTTGGCATAATTTGATAAAGCCAATTATTCCTCCCATGGTTTCAAAATTCCATGATGAAAGAACCAACAGAAGTGGTTGTAAGAGGGGAAAAACATTTTTTACATTAACTTCAAATTGTTTATAGTATCTACATCAGCAGATATGTACATGCAAAATATAGACATTTTGAAAAAAGCCTGAGAATTTTATTGTGGTCTATTAAAGAAGTGGAACATTATCATTGATTCAGATCAATGTAGTTGAATTGGCACCTGCAGTCTGATGCGTCATGATGCGTGTTTACACCTCTGCTCTCTGTACAGCACGTGTGTTTTTGATTGTAGAGGGGTAAACCAACTGTTTCCTTCCTTTGTCTTGCAGGTCTGAAGGACTGGCTCTTCATCTCACGCTCATGATCTCTCTCTCCTGTCTGGACTGAGGGAACCATCAGCCGTCTGGCACTGTGTAGCAAGCCTGCTGAGCCAAGCCCGACCATCCCCAGCTCTTTCACAGGATACCCTCAGCATACACCCCTGCCTTGCTTCAGTCCTCTTTGGGCCCCCTCAACCCCCTCCCCCCTCCCCGTCAACACTGGCACAGCAGCACTTTAGGACTGCTAGTCATGAGTGAATTCTGGTTGTGCTTCAACTGCTGTATCGCCGAGCAGCCGCAGCCGGTAAGCCACTCTGCACTGATGAATGCCGTTTGTGCGCAGGGTTCACCGGACGTGGGGGCAGCAGCCTCCAACCCAGACACGCATTCAAACCACAGGAAGCAGGAAGTGATCATTGTGTCTTTGTTAGTGAGCGGCACATGTGAGTGCACGTCTAGTACGGGGGATCTTTTTGCAGATAGTGGAGCACGATTTCATTTACCCAGCTATGCTTACGTAACTAGTGTAGCGTAACAGAAAATCTACTCTTGATTTATTTACGTTCTAGTCAAGTTGGGAAGAAAATGAGGAGAGTCAAGTTAGGGAGAAAATGAGGAGAGTCAAGTTGGGAAGAAAACGAGGAGAGTCAAGTTGGGAAGAACATGAGGAGAGTCAGTTGGGAAGAAAACGAGGAGAGTCAGTTGGGAAGAACATGAAGCTTGTCAAGTTAGGAAGAACATGAGGAGAGTCAAGTTAGGAAGAACATGAGGAGAGTCAAGTTGGGAAGAAGGAGAGTCAAGATGGGAAGAAGAAGAGTCAAGTTAGGAAGAAAATAAGGAGAATATAGAGGAAAATAAGAGAAAATTAAAAAAATTGCAGCAGTGTAACAAAACTGGACATCTGAACTGATAGACTAATGGGTCTAAAGGTGTAATCACTGTTACTTGTTTAGTGAGAAGCAGAAAATGCAACTTCTTCTCAGTGCAAAATCTTCTAAAAGCACCGTCTTCCAAGACCTGAACGTTACAGATGTGGGAAAACATCCAAGCAGATTTCTTTAAAAGAAACACACGACTGTAAATTAACCTCAGACAGATTTATACGGTTTATATGGTCTTGACTAATTTAGTTGATCAGTCAAGACATGTTTGCTGGCAGATATTCCCTTTTTCAGTATGTCATTTCCAGCTATTGCGAGCATGTTTGTCCTAGGTCTTGATTTTCATTTTTTTAACTGTTGGGAGTGTTTAGGCTGCAGCCAACACATTTGCTCTAAGCTACTTCTATGTATTTTTGTATGTGTGTGTATGCGTTGTTTCTGTATGTGTGAGTGTCGTGTTATTCCTGGCTGGGTCTAGGTCTGTGTGTGAATGCTAGCCCTGGTCCAAGTGCTCTGAATCACCACACCTCCCTGGAGATAGATGCTGTCACACGTTAGGCCCTAGTTTGCCTCCACTTGCCTCCATAGCTCCAAGACAGATAAGATTCCTATAAAAAGCCCTGCATACTCTCTCAGTCACGGCACTACTAAAAATATCCAAAAAAGGATTTGCTGAAGAGAGTCCCCTTCATGAGAGCCTTGCATTTTCAGCTTCACTGAACCTTGTTTTTTTTTTACCGCACGTTTTGAGACGGAGTTTGACTTTGGCTCAATTTGTCTGTTGAGAGATCTCTGAGCTGAGCTCATTGAGTTCTGAGCTGGAGTGCTTCATCTGATTGTCTTGGGTGTCCCATAGTTTTATATATATATAATGTGTGTGTGTGTGTGTGTGTGTGTGTGTGTGTATGCTGTAAGCTCTGTCTACATCTCAAAGTTACTGACAAGACATTAAGTGCGTAGGTGGTCAGCATCTCCACGTCGCTCCACCGTCCTCTGACGCTTTGTATTTAGCGGCTGCTGGGAGGAGGTGAGCTTTGCTGTTCTAAGCCATTTATGGCTAAAGCATGTGAGGAATCTGGAGAGCTCTCTGGATTCCATATTGAACACTGATGAACCCTAAAAGCAGCCCTACGCTGTCTTGCCCCATTGCAAACCGTGCGAAAGACTGTCCACCTTTTATTGGGTTTTGTAGCAGGCTCTTTGTGGCTGATGCTATTTAGAACAGTACACAAGTTTTGTCTCAGTCAGTTATGTTACCGACATGACTTTGACATAGTGCCTTTTTGTTTATGTTTGGCGGTTCAACCCACTAACCCTCATTCTGTCATATAGTGCTACAAAGCTGGGACAGTGAGTGCTAGTAATGAAATGTCTGAATCCAGCAGGACCTGGTGTTTGATGTAGTTTGGGTCAGATAGGGGTTCAGACAAAATGTTGTCAGGCTCGGGTCAGTTAAAACGTGATGAGGTGTGAGACTAATTAGATTTGGACAAAATTTTGCGTGGCTGGGGTTAGGTGCAGAACTTGATGACGTTGGTCTAAATTTGAGCGAATAAAGCTCGAGTGAGGGTTAGCAGCTGCTTTTTCTGTGTGAAAATAATAGAATTGGAGTGGTTGGTAAGCTAGGCTACCTGTTACCGGGTCTCAGAAGGAGATTAAAGTCTGGCAGCATTTTTGTTCTTTTGAATAACTCAAAACGCAACATTGGTGGCTGTTCTCTAATTGTCTGGGCAGATTTACTACAATTCACTACGTATAATGCAGGCAGTGAGTCTATTTATAAGGCAGCAAATGACCAGCAGCTGGATCACGCACAAATCGTAAACTGCAGGTGTCTGTTTTGATTATTTATCCATTAAATATTTATTCATTGTGTTTAAAGAAAAATACCCTGTCCTAATAAGCCCACCATGATGACAACAAGAAGTTATTTCAAAGAGTGTCTGTAAAATTTTTATGCCTGCTGTTTTTATTTCAGCTAAAATAATTCCAATCTTCCAAAGTCATTTTATTCATTAATTCATATTTCTTTATGAGGGGGGCATCCTACCAACCCAGAGAAAGAAAACCCAGTAAGCTCTTTCATACTCAGATCCCAGAGGACTGAACTGGCATTCTTCATACGGCCAGCAATTGGATGATTGTGCCAATCTGGTGCAAAACCAACATTCACTTTCAATAGAGACATTTTTTTTAAATGTCTTATATACCAAACTTTTGCATAAAGGTATTTGAACAGTTGTGAAGCTCAGTTTATGGATCATATGGCCAGTGAAAGTGTCAGGTTTAAGTAATTGGGCAGAGTTACTTATTAACAAATGAGTTCTGGTTTAAACATGGTAGACTGTAGTGCAGTCTATTAGCAACGTCTGAAACATTCCAATCTTAAAACAACAACCTGCCCTCTACCTGCTCTGTTGAGGTAATCATAATTGGCAGTGGGAGTTGGCTGTGGAATTCCCCTATTGAATTTTGTCCAGTACTTTTCCAATAGCCTGTTGTCACAGTTGAGTAACACAGCAGTAATGCGGAGGATGATGTGATGTGCTTCAGGAGTTGAGGATACTTAAAAACACGCTTTGTGCCTCTCACTCTGGCCGAGTTGTTGCCTGATCTTAAATCGGTGTGTAATTTTGGAATATAGGTTCGTTAAATTAGGGCACACTTTCCCTCAGGCCAAGAGTGAGTGTGCGTGTATGTGTCCCAGTTTAGACCTGTCGTCTGCTCTCTGATGAGCAGTGACATTGAGGCCTATATAGATGAAGATGGTGCTGAACGCATACACAGGTTGTGATCAGCGGAAATACGTACGTGACTCTTCCTGTATTAAGGGAACTTCGCAAAATTGGGCTGATCTACATCATTATGACCATGAAAATTCACAACAGACGCTACAGTTTAGCATTGCAACAGCACGGACACCTGCAAGTAATTAACCAGTATTCTATACAAATAACATTTTTATATTAATGTTTAACAGTAAGTCCGTCACAGAGTAGTCGGATTAACGATAATGCTTATGTTAGTTGCTAACCACTTACAGTCTACCAGGAACACATTTTAGACTGGTAAATCAAAAGCATCAGTTAGTTAGTGCAACACAGTCTAATTGAAGTGAATACACCTATAATAATGAATTTAATTTTCAAATAAAATGGAAAAAAATGACATTTATTTCTTATTCATCAATATTTTGCTCACTTAATTGATGCAGAGTTATAGAATTGCACAAGCTATATATCAGGTGCATTTAGGTTTTTAATGAAACGATGAGAGATATTGACGCTTGTATTAAGCAAATAGGTATCTCGTCTCAGTATCCACATCAGTAGTTTGGCACAAAGAGAGCTTTTTATTGTGCCTCGTTGGACAGCTTCTGGATGTAGTGTAAAATGAGAGCTTTCTGTTTTTAAGGCAGACTGTTTTGGGCATTGCAATCTAACCCTTAGCCACGAAGCTAGCATGATGATCACAATGCAGCAACACAATGCAAAAAAAGACCATATGCTCTGTTACAGTATACTGTACTGTCTTGTTACATCTCTTTTCCGTAAGCAAACATGCGTATTGTCACTGCTATAATAGATTTCTGTGCTTCCGGAATGATAAGAAAACACACTCTTACCTTTTAATGTACATCACAGTAATTCTGGACCTCATGAAGTGTGTGTGCAGTGTTCTCTGTGAAGGTCTGGTGTGGTTGCAGGTTTTAATTCTTAAAAAGCAGGAACACGCGTGATGAGTGATTTGAAGACTAATTGATGAAAAATGTGGAATCAGGTTTGTTCCTACTTGTTTGGAATTAACACTTGCAGGCACATCAGCCCTTTGTGGATAAGGCAGCTGTCATTTTTAAATGTTTTTTAATTAAAAATAAGAAGAAACAACAACCAAGAAGTAATAACAAGGTTTTGAATTGACAGCAATAATGGTGTTTTTATATAACGGTGTGTGGTTTTCTCATTACAGTATAGATTTCTAATGTATAAATGTACATAAAGTGTACAATAAGCCATTGTGCCTTCCCTGCTTTAGTCTGCTCCTAATAATAAACTACTTTTCATGCGGTTGTCTAATAATACATTTCAATTTATGGTTTGCTTCGAGATTGCTCCCTTGAGAGCGCTCAGGTCAGTCTGGAAAGTGAAGTGGAAAAAGTAGGACAGGAACAGCAGCTGACTGACACTTAGATAGTGAAACTGACTTAATTAACAGACATTCACGGGACTTATGACTGCTTTGATCTTTACTAGGTGTCGGTCAAAACAGCATGTATCTGATGGTTGTTCTATGTAGAGCAAGGTAGTTTGAACTGTATTTGGAGCTAAATTTGTGAGCTGCTGCTTTCCCCCCTTTGCTACCCATTGAAACCCTGCTTATTAAAGAACGCATATGTAGTCAGCATGTGCATAGGTCAGCTGAATCGAAGCGGCAGTATTACAGCTACGATTCAGTGCTCTGTATGCATGGAAGCTGTACAATGCGCTGCATCTGCAGTCAGTCATAAGTATGCAGCCCGGTGCGCTATAGAACTAGATGGCTGGGTGCCTGGATGCCATTCCTGCTCTTGTTGACAAGAAGCATGTAGATGATCAGGCAGTAATATGATCTAGCCGCTGTTGTTCTGCATGATGTCACCTTCACCACTGCAGTAAAAGCATGGCCAATGGCATTTTGCGCCCATCTTGCTTTTCGTACACACGAATTACAGCGATTTAGTGATCAGGATTTGCTTAAAATGGACAGTTTTGATTCCCGATTTGATTCACTTGCGTGCGTCAGTGGTCAATTTGCTGCTCCCGACTAGGGTATCGTGCTGAACTTCAAAATAAGTGGCTCTCCCAAATGAATGGAGTTCTACATGAATGAGTTCTGTCAGTTGGGAAGTAAGACCTTGTTCATGTGTTGCATCATGAAGCTTCAGTGTTTCATCTGCGACTAATCTCAGAGAGAGAGAGAGGATTTGGGCGTGGCGCTGTTTTGCAGTCAGATGGATAAAGAGCAGATACGCAGCGTGTGTGTGGTGTTGCAGTGATGGTGGGCAGGCCGCGGTTGGCTGGGTGTGACACTGCTCTGCACTCGCTGCTCTCGGACTTGGCTGGTCTGGTGATTTTGATTTTGAGAGAACTGTAGGTGAGTCATCCTCTGGCTCTCTACAAAGGCAACAGAGAGAGAGAGCCAAAGGCAGCAGTAAGGGATCCGCAGGTCAGCATTAGTTCAAGCGGATGGTGGATAAAGAGCTGACCTTTCTCTGCCTGTGCAGTGCCGAGGAGCTGATGGCAGCTGTTCAGGTCATGGTGGGGCATGAGTGTGGTCATTGGCGTAAAATCACTGTAATGAGGCAGGCAGGGCTGAGATGTGATGGAATGCAAGTATTAGGGATATGTTCTCAGAACAAAGAAAGCTTTATGAATAGCAGTGCTGTTTATGTTTAGGAGAATTTTTTTTTTTTACAATTTCTGTATAATAATAACAAAAACTGTTTTTAAATAAATATCAACTAATGCTTCTGTATGCATGCTGGTTGAATTGACTCTAAAGCAAACCAACTACTTGTTCTTTACTAACACTCAAGTTTCTGCTAAAGCCTGAGTAGACTGACAAACCAGTGATAAGCTAGTGTAATTACTCAGCTCAGCATTACTGTGCTCTTTTGAAGGATGTTCAAATTGAATCTGAAGTGTCATATTTGTGTTATACTGGACCTGCACTTGGGGATTGGTAGCAGTGGACTGAAGTTTGTGAAATGTCATTTGAATGATCTTACCAGAGCATTAACATGAAGAAAACTGCAAGGAAGAGTGTGAATTAGTGTGACATACACAAGTCAGTAATAAATAATAAATGTAGTGGTCAGAGCTAGGGCTGCAACGATTAATGGACTTGGTAAATTAAAATCAAGGACCAGATTGATTGGTAGCTAATTTAATAGTTGATTTAGCTGATATTGTTATTTCCCCATTTTAATAAAGACCTGTGATTGCAGAATATAGTTGTAATAGAGTGTTGAGAGACAGCAGAATGCACTGTTTAAATTAAAAATGTGATTTTTTTGGTTGTTGTTGTTTACTTGATTAAGGTCAAACTGATTTAGTTTTGTTATCATATATTGCTGCTACTTTGCACATCTTGGTTTTAAATTTAATAGGAAAAAGATATTATAGTTTTATTAATCACTAGAGGTATAAATTTGCATGAATGCGTATCAGACTGAAGAATCACTTTTGGAAGCTTAGAATTGTTTATAAATATACTTCCTGAAGTATGTGCTCATTTATGACCAAAAAAACTTCTCTGGCTATTTTAAAGCACAAAGTCCCAGTGTACATGGATTTAGAGTCTGTGTTCCACAAGTACAGCCTCCTGTATTATTTGTGAATTCAGAACCATAAAGATATTGAATGTTTATATTCCTAAGAATCATTTACACATTTTTACACATTTGGCAGACCCTTTTGTCATTGAGTGACTTATAGTTTTGTATTGTTGTAATCACAGAGGTGGGTGAATGTAGCGTTAGGTACATCACTTTGTTTTTGCCCAAGTGGGGAATCGAACCCTAGTTCACCGTGTAGAACCAGTTAGTTCATTAAAAAGTGATTTTTTTTTTTTTTTTTTTTTTTTTTTGACCAAGGTAATCTTTATTATCTTCGTTGTTAGTTAGCAGATGCATAAAAAACCAGAGCCATAAGAAATATAAGAAATATGTTTCTGAGAGCTTTGGTGACTGTAGCATGATTTTACGGTTTTACCGTCTGAGTGGACAGAGGCTAAGACTAGGCTAAAAACTCTGCTGCTGTGCATATCTCGCACCTCAAAGCACAGCATGTGCCACCCCGACTTCATTAACAAGCGCCTATTAAGAAACTTCTCACTGTTGCAAGGAGCGCCTGTGTCTTTTCTTTAATATGGTAATGACAGTTAGTCAACTACTTTTTTGAATGGCCAGTTGACTACTGAAAAATGAATAGCCGTGTGAATTAACTGTGTTCTGTTGTTATATATCATAACAGAATGTGTTACTGCACACATTCAGGTAAAGGTATTTTGTGTTCAGGCATTACTATGTTTCTTTTCAAAGGATTATTAACTCTGTCAGACAGTGCTGTATATGGTTCCGGGAGCTAGACGAGGCGAAAACACAGTGATAATACCAGGCTTTAGGCAAGACTACTAATGCTAAATTCACCCACCTCTGTGATTACAACAACACAAAATTGTAAGTCACTCAAGAATAAAAGCGTCTGCCGAATGTGTAAAAAGTGTAAATGATATCGATATCTTTATGGTTCTGAATTCACAAATAATACAGGAGGATGTACTTACCCAGTTGTGGAATACAGACTATGAATCCATATACGCTGGATTTTTGTGTTTAAAAATAGCCCAAGAAGTTTTTCTTACAATTCTAAACTTCCAGAAGTGATGCTTCAGTTTGACATGCATTAATGCATTTTTTACACCCTAGTGATTCTGCTAAATGGGGTACAGCAGCCAAAGAGTAGCCTACCCTCTAGGGCTGCACAATACATTGTTTCAGCATCATCATCACAATGTGCGCAGGCGCAGTGCTCACATTTGCAGGACCTGCAATATTAAGTCAGACATAGTTAAATGAAACATGACATGCTACAACTTTTTTGCTGCTTGATACAAAAAAAGAAAATGTTTTCGACTCGGTTTTGGACTCGGCTTCTGGACTCGGTTTCTGGACTCTGATTTTAGGCTTCTTAGATACACAGAGAAGAATAGTCCCAGTGCCCTCCTGCTGTTGTGTTTGGTGCACTGAAACTATAGAGCATTGAAGTTACAGCACAAATGGTTTTCACTGGTAAAAATTCCTGAATATTTTTACTTATCGCAATATATAATACAGGAAAAAATTGTCAGTTTGTCAGTTTGTCAGTTTTTTTTTTTTCAGCATCATGCAGATCTACTACCCGCTGTGCTCACGATTCTATTATATGTTCCTGTAGCCCTTTTTTCTTGTCCCAGAGGCAGCTATGAGCACTTGAGATGTCGTAAGGCATTGTAGCCTTAAAGAATGCCCTGTACAAAGCGGAGCAACTGCAGGACGTGTTCTAAGCATGTTGTCCATTGCCCCCCTCCACCCAAC
>CM067490.1:7002054-7033452 GCA_034552555.1 Semaprochilodus insignis | reverse complement strand
TTTATGCCGCAAATCTTCCATTGCACCCTTTAGATTCGTGCCAGCATATTACGCCAACGACTCTTGGAACATTTTGCTGCCAAAACAATAAGAACTGTATGAAAATGTTTAAGATAGATTGAGAAAGGCCCTCATGCAGCTAGCACATCAATGCGCTCAGCTGGACAGCCCTGTCATATTTTCACTAGAGATGTCAGCGGGTTCTGCAAATGTCACTGCGTTTATGAACCGCTCCATTGAAAGGCTGTGCGCCAGACACAAAGGTTAATAGGCTAAATTTGACTGCAGGCTTTCGCAAGGACTGGATTGTTGTGAGGTGACATGCTCACAATGGCTGTGCCGCTTTAGGCGGGTTTCCTCTGTTGTTCCCCTTTTGGAGCTATTTGAATTCCTGCCATTGTATATATGAATCAGCTTCCTCGTTGATGAAATATACCACATGAGAGACGCTGTATTTCAGCGTGGAGTTTTCCACTTGTGTTTTTGTCCCTGCCCCTGCGAAGGTTGAGGAGTTGTTGCATCCTAGTCTTGTGATGACAAACGTTTTGAGACTGTACAGTTCGCAGGGACTGTGGGCGTGTCCCCCTATTTTCTCACACTGTCCCACTGTCTTTACCCATCTAGATGCGTCATTCGTTTTCAGTCACGTGTGGCTTGGCTTTGCATGTGTCTATGCAAGTGAATCAGCAAATTCTCAAACTCCCCACAGACTTTCTGATTTCCCAAAAGCAGCCTCCCCTCAGGGCGCTTTTGGTCCGCCACCAGTTTTTAGGCCTGCACCAGAGTGCACGCCGTTTGGCGGAACATTCAGTCCCTTCTGTCTTCCTCAAAAAAACAAAAAAAAACACACAGCATGATGGGCTAATGTTTCACTGTACTCTTTTAAGTACCGTGCAGCATGAATGAGTCTAACAAGGTCTTCTTGTGGAGACACTCCTTTCCTCCCTTGACCCGCATTTTACCCCCGGCGGTAGGAGCTTCCGTCCAGGCCAGATTGGCATGCTGTGAGTTGGTGCTTTACAGTTAAAACATCACTCAGCTGGAGGCCTGTGCATAAAGCCCCATTTGACAGGCTAAAAACAGGATTCAGCAGCCTTTCGCAAATCCGCTTTTATTAAGGCGGAATCAGGGGGGTCTACAGTAAGTGGGGGACCAAGCTCAACCTTAGAGAATAGCCATGAGGTGTTTTCACATAGGGAATATATTGCGCCATTAAATGTAATCCTCTCATACCAGATGAAAAGCAAATACCTTGTGATGAGTCTTGGTATGTTTCAACTCTGAGTTTCTGTGTTTCAGTTTGGCATCGGTGCACTATATTGTCTGTGTAGTAAACTGTGAGGGCTGTGTAGACTATGCATGGGTTGCATGGTGTAGCATATACCAGTGGCTTATAAGCGTCAGAAATACTCTTAATCTTTGTACACCATGTGCATAATGATGGTTAATTAATTGGGCAGAAAGTCTAATTTGTGTTGTTTCAGTTTTATACTTCTACCAGACATGTTTCCGTCAGTCAGGACATGTTCGGTGTGCAAATTTAAATACGTCTTTATTTTGGCTAACGTTGCTAACAAATAGTACACCAACATCAAGAGTCACCCAAATCTTTATCTGTAAATTCTGTAAAAACATCAACAAGATTTTTCTCAGTCTAGTTTTTTGTTTGAGTTGTGCAGCATTAAATGATGAGATATGAGATATGCATAGAAAAGAATAAATGACAAAACATAAAGTTAGCCAGTGCTCTAGAAGTAGTGATGATTTCCTGCACTGTGCTTATGAAGGCACTCTGTAACATAACTCATGACAATAGCATTCACATATTGTGGCAATAGCCATCCGTAGCTCACATTCAGTAACAGGTACTTCAGAATTCCGCATAGTTAGCATGCCTGAGAGCGAACTCGTACTGCGGACATCCTTTGTGTTTCAACTATTTAAAAACACTTTATTCAGGAAAAGGCCAGCTTTATTCAGCGCTGCTCTAGAACCCAGTTATCTGTGATGAGCACCTCTCTCTGCCTCCGTGATTCGACTCTGTGCTACTCAGTGTTCAGTTCAAGTGAACTTGAATGTTAAATGTGGCGTTTGTATCCGTCCTTTAGCGAGCAGTGGGAAGCGCTTGTGGAATTACATGCTTGGAAACTCGAGCGCCTGGTCTCACCATTCCATGACCAGTGAGGTGTAAGATGCCACCTCCTCGCTCGCTGCCCGGTCGTCATAGCAATAGCTGTACGGGTTGTGGGCAGTGAGCAACTGACTTGTTACTGAGTAGCAGAAGGGAAGCTGTTTCCGCCGCTTTGGATAGCAGCTTGCACAGAGAACGGACCTCCAGTGATGGACTTTTAATCTGCTGAACAAATGAAGCACGAGAGGCAAAGCCAAGGCTGCTTGTCTGCCTAATTATGTTTTGACTATGAGGTGCCAAGGCATTTAAACCTATAGCCGTAAGTACGCCAGACAAGGCTTGATTGTGCAAGCCTCGTTTGTCCTCTGCCAAATCTGTATTTACTTAAAAGGTCAGTGAAGGGAAAAGAGTTGCTTACATAAAACACAGACCTCAGGCCTCTGCACTGATTGGTCACATTTGTTTTATTAAGGGCCAGACGTCAGTGAGCTGTCGAATGGGGGATTAAGTCACATTGTATATCTGTTATCTGATTGCTAATAAAGAATGGGACATAATTTAATAACTGTTTGTTTAGAGGGTTTTCACCTTGGCTGATATTTTGTCCAACAGGTGGTGCTAGTGAACAGCTGTAGCTCCGAGACAATGGCCTGTACTCTTTATAGTTACATAAAAAGACCATGGGTTTGACTGCCTTAACGACATTCCAACTGCTCTGTCTGCTTATTTATGGAAAAGTGAAAGTGAGTGGAGTTTTGAGCGCAAGTGATGAATTGCTTGAGTGCGTGAAATCAAGTCCCAGTCTAATAGTACCTCATTCACATGTAGTTCACATGAAGCGCATCTTAACTCGGGGAGCCAATAAAATGACAGCTATCAGTGGCACATGAGCCAGCGGCTGTGCTTGTAGGTGGAGTTGGAGATCTAACATGGATGCGCCCCTCCCCCTGCTGTTAAATTAATGATGACTGAGAAAAAGAATGCGTGAAATAAACCAAACATTTGAGTTTGTAAGATGGTAGAATTATATGACTGTGTAATATGATTATTTTCCTAAATTGCCGTGTATGATATGGTTCTGTACTGTGTTATGGACTGTTTATTTTGAGGGCAGTGGTATAAAACAAAACTAGTGTAATATGACTTTAAATGGAACACAGGATGGTTGCAGCATTTGATTGTTTGATGATTGTTTATTGGTTATGATTGGTGTCATAGATGATATTAATAATGGTTTTGGTATTATAGATTATATAATAATGGTTCTGTTTTGGTGTTATAGATGATATTAATAATGGTTTTGGTATTATAGATGATATTAATAATGGTTTTGGTATTATAGATGATATTAATAATGGTTTTGGTATTATAGATTATATAAATAATGGTTTTGGTTTGGTGTTATAGATCATATAAATAAATGTTTTGGTATTATAGATGATATAAATAATAGTTTTGATGTTCTAGATCATATTAATTGTTTTGGTATTATAGATCATATAAATAATTGTTTTGGTGTTGTAGATGACATTAATAATTGTTTTGGTATTATAGATCATATAAATAAATGTTTTGGTGTTGTAGATGATATAAATAATGGCTTTGATGTTCTAGATGATATTAATAGTTTTGGTATTATAGATATAAATAATGGGTTGGTGTTATAGATGACATTAATAATAGTTTTGGTGTTATAGATGATACAAATAATAGTTTTGGTATTATAGGTGATATTAATAATAGTTTTGGTTAATTAGCTGTATCTCAAGTCTTTTTGCCAGACATGAGTACATAGGGATGCATTTATGCCAAAGATAAAATTGATCAATCACAAAACGTTGTGTGAAATTTGCATGCTGTTGTTTTTTGGATCAGATTTGACCGTGTGCAGTTTTGATGAGAAATATAGGTCCATGAGTCTTGCACATTTTCAAAAGTACAACAGTCAAATCTTCTGGTCAGTGAACATGTGCTGGGCTTCTATTTCTGAGACCGTATTTTGTGTTCTTTCTGCAGAAGCGGCGGAGGCGTATTGACCGGAGTATGATCGGAGAGCCCACAAATTTTGTCCACACAGCCCACGTGGGCTCTGGAGACCTGTTCAGCGGTATGGACTCTGTAAGTATAATTGGTTTTCAAACATCAGAGCATTAACTCTGATTTGGTAGTTTTGTACTTTAAATGCATGAATTGTCTACCAAGTAGGGGTGACCGATATGGCAACTGTAATACATCACGATAACTCACAATACACAATATGCATAACAGTGTTGTTTTTACTGACATTAAATAAGTTGGAACAAACAATATAGAACCTGTAGTGCCATATTTAAAATGACTATAAAACTGCAATGATATTCCTACAGTGTTTCACAAACTACACTGCAGTAAATCTAGTGAATCAGGACTGATTCTGCTCTGTTTGTTATGAAACATGTAGTCGGTAAGTGTTCTTTAAGTAGTGATGATATTTACTCAAAAAAATTGTGACATAATTCATATTGTCCACGCCTAGTACTCAGGAGTTTATTACTATTTACTACTATTTATCACCACTAATGAGTTCAAGACATGTACGAAGTATGTTGTGCATGTGAAAACAAACATGTTGGGTTTAGTTCATATTTAGTAAGGCAGTTTTAAAAGTGCTCTGTAGTATGCTGAGACCATATTTGTTAATTATACAGGTGAACTCAATTCAGAACCAAATGCAGTCGAAAGGTGGATACGGAGGAGAAGCCATGCCCATTAATGTGCAAATGCAACTGGTGGACACAAAAGCAGGATAATATGTAACTCGGAGAGGTAAGTGATTTTCTAAAAATGCTTCTTGGAGAGTGTGGTAAAGCAATGGTTTGAACAAAAATGAAACTCACCCCATTGCACCCCCAAATGTACCCCAGATAAGCCAGGACATGTTTGTTGCCTGTTTGCTTTTTTATTTTTTTTTGGTTTTGCACTGGAGCTATAAGGCTAATGAGTAACAGAAACCTTGTATCCCACCAATTAGTTCAGTGCATACTGACTAAACCAACACAGTGTCTGAAATCATGTAGCTAAGAAGCAGCAGTAGTAGCCATTTTAAACCTTAATTGTTACTGTATTCCTCTCTGTTTTTCAAGTTAATAAAAAGCTACATGAATTCCCATTAAATAACACTGCTAATCGTATATATTTGTGACAATTAGGGACTTGTACACAAAGATCCCGTGAAGGGCTTATGCCACTGCGTGTAGGCCCTCTAAATACACCAGTGCCTCTTTGGTTGGTGTGAATTTCATATTGCCTCCGTTACTTAAAACTGGTTTCTAAATCTTCGGAGGCCAAGGAATCGATTAGCTTCATAGGATCAAGCCATACGGTCAGTGCTCCAGTCTCAAATCCACAGCACTGTAGATTTGCTTTTCGATGATTTATTCATGTTCATGTCTCTCTTTTTTTTTCCATTTGGCGGGTTTCATAGTTCAAGTTTGGATTATGTAGTGCTTATGGTGCTTATATAGAGTCATGTTTTTTTAATTCAGAGCTTTCCCTTCTTTTCCAGCAGGCTTCTCGTGGGTCAACATCTTGATTCTGAAGATGCCTGCCTCTGGTGGTCTCCGTCCACCTGCCTTCAGTGACTACTCCCAGCCTTCCCCTGTTCTCACCCAGCAAACACATGGACAGTCATGCACTCCATGGGAATGAGGATGCCCTGCCTGCGGCCGCCGGTCCGCTGGACCGAAGCAGCGCTTCAGTGTCATCTCCACCCCCCAAAACGGACGCTCGCTTGATCGCTCGCTCGCATGCCCCCCCCCATTGCCGTCCCGCTGTCTAGCAGTGCGTGTAACCTTGCTTTCTTTGTCTGTGGTTTGCCGTGAACAGCTAACTTCTAAGCACTCCTATTCGAAGGTCTGGAACCTACAAGTACAAACAGTTTGTTTTGTTTTGTTTTGTTTAAATTTTTTTCCTCACTGACAGACTTTGAGTTCGAAGACTGACGCCAAGCAGCCAACAATGTTTGTATAAAAAGTGGCTAGCAATGGCCTTGCGGTGCCAAAATGCTTGTTACAATGGAATGATGACTCTCTGCTGACAAGAAGTACCTTCTTTTTTTTTTTTTGACCTAGGCGCAAATGAATGCCGTTCTGTAGGAAATGTGATTGTTACTTCGCTGTTTACATCGTTCCAGTCCACATTCCTTGTACCTTTTGTTCTTTTTCCCCCTCGTGATAATGATGATAACATTAGAAGAACAGTGACTGATGTTGAAATGCGTGACCAGCATTTCGCTCACCATTCTGCTGTAAATGTTTTCCATGAACTTGATATGAAGATGCTCAAGCTATAGTCGTATGCTGTACAGTTTAATGTGGAAAAAAAATACAACGTAGTCTATGTCCTAATGCTCTATGCTGATGTGGCGACAATATTTATACGGTTGTGAAAGATCCAGTCCATGGGGCCAATTAACTGTCCTTGTCTACATTACCAGTAGACACCAGTCTTCTGTGAAAGACAAAAATACCTCTCAATGCAAACGGTGGTCTTTCGGAGTTAACGTATTTAGGTGACGTCCTAGCAATTTGAGTAAAATGCTTGGAGGACGGCATTTATAGACAGAATTATCTGCTATTGTCAAAGCCTGAAAACATTAGTTCAGGTTGAGAAGCTTATTTTTCTAACTGTTTCAAACAATTGAAGATACATTTCATGAAATTGCACTAATTGTTCTGCATAATAATGCAAAATAATTCTGAGAAAGTCCTGCAGTTTAAGCTAGATTGTTTTTTAAATCTATGATTCTGTAGGTGAAAGGTGGGGAATACTTTATCTTGTTATGCCACCTGAATATTGTAATCAGTTTCAGATATGAGTGGTGACGTTATGACAGCAAGTCACCAATAAATCAGGATGAATATATCTCAGAATTGAACAATGCATTTCAATGCAATGGCCCATGGAAGTCAAGTTGTGACTTGTGTTTATGATAAAGAGAAAGGAGAGAACAAGATGAGATGAGAGAAAACAGGCCATACAGTATAGGAACTAACAGCTAAATGTTATGTGTGTTGGTCCCCGTTGTCCTTTCGTCTCTTTCTCAAGTGCTTTCTGTTTGTATATACTGTGCGTTTCGTGTGCCACAACCTGGTCCTAATTTATTTTCCTTTTTGCATTGTTTTTGTTTTGTTTTGTTTTTTGGTCCATTTTAACTGTCATCTCTTTTAGAATGATTTGATTGTCTCTTCCTCTGTTACTCTGTCTCATTGTTGTCAAAATGAATCGTTTTGGCACTATTTATTGGTTCAGAGCAGGACGAAGAGGAACATTTCCTGGCACTCGCGTGGAGATGTGTTCGATAGATCAGCAGCCAGAGACCTATGACATCAGAAGACTGAATAGATTTGCTAATCATCAAGGTCTTGCAATATTGTGATATTTTGGCCAAAGCGGCATCACTGACATGCAATACATAACAAGGACTCAACTCTCAGCTTTTCTTCACCACAAATGGATTTCATCATCAGGGAATTCAGCAAAACCAACTGTTATTTTAGCTGTCATGACATATTTTTGTACACTCCTGCTTATGTTACTTCGCATTCTATGTTGGCTTGTAGATGACCAAATGTGTTCTGTTGAAATAAATATTTTTTCCATGTTACATGACTTCATCTGTGAACTAAGAATTAACAAGGAGAAGAAGACGGTTAGTAAAGCTTCCTGCATCTCAATGCTTTGCATATCCCAAAAAGGTGGAATTTGCTTTATACAGAATTGGCTTTGATATGTATTCGTGTTTGTTTACTTTGAGTTTAGCTATGGCTGAGCCGCATGAGTGAGTCTGGAAAAATGGAGAAATCCATATGATCGGAAATTATAATGCATTTTCCTGGCAAGGCTGAGGTGCATTCCTAGAGGTCAGGAAGAGTCTCTTAAGGGGTAACATAACGGGGGTGGTGGGGGTGGAGAAACATTTTTACAGTGATGTAATCAGTGTCCAACACTACTCGAGTGTTGACTAGCTGCTAACTTCCATGGCAATAACATGTTTGGTTTAATAAGTCTACTTCTGAAAATGCGTCCTCATGAGTAATGAGAGTCATGGTAATGAGGTCTTCCACACATTCATTGGGATCTTGTACATCTCCTCTTCTATCTTCAGTGTGAGAAACGAGTAGCAATTCACTCTTTCCACTGAACTCTTGCTGAACTGGGTGAGTTTATAGATTCGCAGATATGCTATGGAATAGCATGGAAGGCGTTTTTCTCACGTCACAGAAGCCATAAGGCCCTCTCTGATAGACCTCTGCATAGTGTCAAAGTCCTCATAGTACCAGACAGGCTTTATCTTGACTGTGTGTTGTGCTGTGCACTCTCCTGTGCGGTATGCGGCTACGGAGGGAGTGGACGGGTGGGAAAACAAATCCCTCTCAATGTCCCCTCTGTGAGGAGATTAGCGGTATGGTGGACTCAGGTTAGATAATCAACACATGACACACTGACCCAACAAAGCAGCAGCAGCTAACGCAACAAACATACCAGCAGCAGGGTCACACCCACGAAAATAACGTTAAGGAAGGAATCAGTGGGAGAACAAGGTCAACAGTCAGGGGACAAAGAGAATGTGCATGCCTCGCTGAGGAGCACTGAGAGGTGTTCCATCTCAAACACCTATAAGGAGTGCTGCGTGGTGCCGGCAGCTCTTTGTGGCGCAGCCCGCCTCCGTGTAGGACTCCATCATTTACATTTGGCTAAGCTGCAAGCTGGAGGTCCCTGCTGTTGCTAGGCAACGTGCCGGCCGGCAAATCAAGAGGTTTGGTTGATGACGTCTTGCTGGGCGATGACTGGATCCTGAACGGAAAGAAAGTGCACAGTGTTTCATGAACAGATTCGCCGTTGTGAACAGATCCGCGGTCCACCTTTATTTCTGAATCAAGGCTCTGTACTGTGACGTCACTGTGAAGGAAAGCAATACCATAGAGCATTGGCAGTGTGGTGATCCGAAAACATTCCCAGCCCCCCCTCCTGAGACTCACAGCCTAAGTAGTCCACTGTTATTTCTACCCGTTTTAGCGCAGACACTCCCGGACTGTTGACATTTCAGGAAGGTCCATGCACAATGCACTTTGAAGCGGAATATGTAAGGGGGTCTGTATGAGTGCCTGCACTTTAACCACACACAGTCAGAAGAATGGAATGGTTGGACCTGAACTTATTACATGGGGTTGTAACCGCTTTTGAGTAACTTTGAGTGAGAAGACGTCCTTTGCTACACTGCTTCCAGAGGGAAGTTCATGCTAGTCACAGTGTTCCCAGCACCAGTGTTCCAGGTGCTCCTGGTCCAATGACAACTTTATTTGATAGAGAGCTATTTAACTATGGAGGATTGGCCATGAGATCTCTTGTGACAACTGTACAATGCTTTATAGCACCACATCACACATGCAACAAAAACTACGAGTCTTCAGCTAGCTATAAGAGAAGGGTAACTTGGTATTACTGCATGGACATCAAGAAAAAAGACTGCAAAGAGGCCAAAGAAGACGTTGTTGGAGGAAGCCAAGAAGAGAAAAAGAGGGAGTAAGACTTAGACTGGCTTTTACTCTTTTTACTGGCTGTTTTTTGTTGGCTTTTACTACGTAGGACATTCTTACAGCTAACGGGAAAACAATAAAAGTCTGGCAGCAGAGTGTTCATCCCCGCCGATGCTATTCATTCCTACCTCATGGAGTTTTGTAGTTTGTAGTTTTTCCGGATGCCGAAAGTCATTAACCTCAGTCTCGTTTTAGGCTGCATGAATAGAAATGAATTCCTTTCACACCAAAACGTTTGGTCAGATTTTGCAACCTCCTTTAATAACATCCTGTGTTCTTACTCCACCTTGTAACATCAGTATGCTTCTTTCTCTACTGATGGTGTCTTTGCTGGTGTTGTGCTGAATTCTGACTCCCTGGTAGAAACTGTGGTTGGTACAGTGTAGTGGGTTACACCTCTGCCCTCCATGCTGTAGACTGGGGTTCAGTTTCCCACCTGGGCCATCACCTTACACTATACTAACAGCAGTCCTTGGGTAAGACTCCTAACACTAGCTTGGCGTACCTGTAAAAATGTAAAATTGTGAGTCACTCTGGATAAGAGCTTCTGCCAAATGCCATAAATGTAAATGTAAATCTAATTCACCTTGCATGCACGTGGATCACGCAGGTATATAGACTGTACAGATTATAGACACTTATGATTTCGGTTGTTTACACATAGAGACAACTAGAACTGAGAGCGTAATCTGTTCATGAGGGGGCACTGAAAACAACAGTAGTATGAAAGTGAAATATGCTCTGCCACTGTAGAGGGGACCCCGAGAGCGAAAACTGCCAATTCTTACATAATGCTGTTCTAATCACATTCCAAACACCAAGATGCATGTCAGAATATCTGTCCTAACCAACCACAAGGCTGATAGCTCTTACCCCGCCCACACAAAACAGTGTGGAAGAGAAACTTAGCGAGCTAACGCTAACCCAGAATAGATAAATGCTAGAAAGCTAGACCGCCTGTCTGTAGCTGCTGTTCATTCGTTTATCCATACAGCAACCCTGCATTTTTTTGTTTATGCTAAATACATTTAATGTTAATACTATGATTACAATCTGTCACTGCACTGTAATGTAACAAACATTTAGCCAAATTTCATACATCGCAAAAACACATTTGGAAACACTTTGGATATATATATATTTCTTTCAAATGGGTTGATGGCACACACAAAAACATTTGTGATGATGTAAGGTACGCCTTATTGATTGTATCTATTTACCTGTACTTAACCTGTGGACTGAACATCCTTGCTTTTAAGGGCTAAAAGAGAACTGAGGGGTTCACCTTAGCTTTACTTACCTGGCTGATTCCATCCTCTGTAGAAGAGGAGGAAAGAACAAGAGAAGAAATGAATGTTAATAAGAGTACACTATAGTTGCTGATCAGTGTCAATGATGTCATATGGTGAATGTGACAGTAATTAGAGCATACAAATGGTAATCACTGTGGTGTATAAACGTATTTAAATATTCAGGACTCCTGTGCTACCTAAGGCCAGTAATGGTTTATCCTAGGGGAGGAGCCACCCAAATATTAGCAGCATTACTGGGGGTACAGGAAAGTCTTTCAGGTCAGTAGATGACTGAATGCAATTAGTGCTGATGTTGTATATCACTTTGCAGTCATAGATCTGTGTTCTCTAGCAGGTGGAGACTGCTCTTTAGGTGTAAATATGTAAATAGCTGTAAACGTTGGCGTGTAAATAGAGGTGACGGGAGAAGAACAACTCTTGTGGCAGCTTGTAGGTCTCTAGACCATTCGCCCAACATTACCCATGAGGCGTACCCACTACTTCTGCACATTGCCGGGTCGAGGGATACGCTTTATCACAACGTTGTCTTTCATAACAAAACAGGGACCTGGAACTCCCTAATATTTAACAGGCCTGAAATTGCACTTTCTCCACATCGCCTTGTTAGAATCCATTTTCAGACTTATTTCCATCACACAGCTGTTTAAGCTCATCATGCTAAAATGCACAACCACCAGTTCTTCTTTATTCACATCACGTTATGACGAAAATCTGCCCATGTTCAGTGTTTACTGCCTCCCTGTTGAGCGTTTAATGTGGTCCACCGTCAATCTGAACATCGTGTTCATGTTCCCATGGAGTCCCACCCTATAAACGTTATTGTTTTGATGTTGTCTTTCTTCTTTAACCACTTATGTTCATGTGTGAAACGTCAAGCCTTACAGCAGTGCAGTCTTCCAGAGGTTCTAAAAGGAGATGATGCCCCTTCAGGCACTGCTGTCACTGCCATACCTGATTAAGACTAATTATTCAGCACGCCTAGACCTGGCCCTGGAACACACATGCCTCTTGTAGATCCTTGAAGGCTATGGGACTATACACCACTGGCACAGGGCGATATGATGGGGAAATATAATGCAGTAGACATTATACCTGTGAAGATAAGAAGTTCTGAGTGTGGTGGATAAGTACAGGCCCGACTTTACCACAAAGCACAACAAACAAATGCACTACCTTTCCTCTTTTATGTAACGTAGCATGTTCTACCATTCTTGCAAAAGCAGGTAATCCCTGTACTTTCGCTTCCATGGCTTCGGGGTTGTGGTGCAGGAGAGTTGAATAGCTCCCCCTGGTGGTCACATACATGCTGGAGCATACTACATGGCTATTACAGGTATTTTGGTTATTCAAAGGAGGTCTGAGATGCAAAGAGGATGTCTGCCTTTCAAAAATCTCACTTTCTAGTTGATTTGATCTTAAATACAGGGCACCAAACAATGTTACACCATATGATTTTTTACAGATCAAAGTCACATATACTGTTTTTCAATGCTCATTTAAACTGTTCGTGTGTAAACCAAGACATTCAGAGTGGTTTGGTGTGAAGTGCTTTGTTCTAGAGAACCTTGCCGAGTCTGATTTGTTGGTGATAGGAACCAGGTGTCCCTCTATAAGCTACATCACAGAAAGTTATTACATACATTGGTCACGGTTTTGCAGCCTGATGTGTGAGACCTTGTTTAATGATAGTCTTGAGAAAAGATTCTGGCTTCAAAGGTTGCTTTTGTTTAAAGGAGCAATATGGAATATAATATAATCAATATGTAAGATATATAGTTTAAAACATTCCAAATCAACTAAAATTATCAGCAGAATGTGATGAAAGAACAGTCTGACCGTATGTCAAAGGCATTTATGCATGCTAATCAGCTAGCCCAGCTCATCCTATCTTGTAATACCGCTAAAGTGAGTCACTGTGGTGTCAAGTCTGCCTTTGGTCCCCACATGAGCGGAAAATGAAAAAGTACTGCCCACTTATACTCCCAAGCATGTTCGAAAACATGAGTAGCGAAACAAGGGTTAATTGGTGCTGTTTTCCACAGCTGGAGGTGCTCCTAGAGAGTAAAGGGATGAAGTCTGATGCTAAACTCACCACCTCTCTTGTAGACTGGTAAGTTAATGGTGGGAGGAGTGAAGAGGAGGAAATTCATCATCTTACATATTGCTCCTTTAATACATTCTTGGCCTAGAGGTACATGACTACAGATGTTAAAAGGCAAAATAGTCCCTAAAAGAAAGCTGATCCCAATTTTTACCATCATCAACAACATAAATCTCAATATGAAGACGTGTAGCTTCACTGGTGGTTTTGCATAGTAAATAAAGTGGCCAAATTTGCATTGTGGACTTATGTCATCCCCAGTTCCCAGCACCACGACAGGAAAGAAACCAGAGCTAGGAAGTGTACAGTGAACCATTTCACATCACACACTGATGGACTTCCTTTTGAATGATGTTGTAGTGACAAGTTTCAAGCTGTATGTTGTTTCTCTGCCGTTCAGAAAAGGAACACTTCAATGTTTCAATGTATGTGCAGTAATATTAGAACTGTTAGTGGTTCTCAGCAGGGAAATTAAGCCTCTGTGATGCTGTGAAGTTAGTGTTAGCGCTTTGCTGGCACAGTAGCAGTTAGAGGGATTGCAAGAACATGATGTTACATTCAGTCACTACAAGTCACTGCTCTAATGCCCCACCCAGGATTACAAACACAGCACCATCTTGCCTCAAACTGAGTCACCTCTGTGCATAACGGTTTGCACCATAAACCATATACAAGTGAATAAGTAATAAGCACAAATATTTCCCTCATTTACATCTGATGTATGTTATAGGAGGACTTCGATCCAGTATGTTTCCCCTGCTGTACACTGCTGACGTTGGGCACCTGGGAGTCAAAGCCAAGAAGGGTTCAGGTGAGATCTACACTTGACTAAAGCTTTTTTTACACAGTGTATAACACATGTAGCAGTGAGAGGCTAAAGCCCTGTTGCAATTCCCCTTTCCCCTGCTCTCGCCCTCTTCCACTTACTATTCACCACTCAGATGTGTGTCACACCTACATTACACAAGTGGGTAAATGTGCTGCTAACAGGAAGTGATGAGTTTGTCTGTGAGTTGCTGCAAGTATGGCCATAATATAGGTGAAACCTAGCAGAGGGTGGTTTCAATCCAGCGACCTCTGGGCTATGGGCCAAGCATGTTTTTAATGCACCACTCAGCTAGGCCAGCACCCTAGATGGGACTCGAACCCACAATCCCTGGCTTAGGAGGCCAGTGCCAATACTTCTGCCCTGGCAGCACTTGTACCCCTGGTTAGTCCAGGTTTAGCATCTTAGATCTTTCAATATATCCACATCTTTCTAAGGCCTTCTCTTTTAATGTTACATACTAGTCAACTTTACTTACCCGAGTTCCCAGACTTAGGAAATGACGGGGCTGAGTTCAAACACTTTCTCTTTACTGACACTCACTGGAGCGATGGGGTAATGACAGGAATGTTCAAGAACTCACTGGAAGTACAACAGTCTTTTTGCAGCTTGCAGGGCTCATGTCAGATCAAAGAGAGCTGCAACTGTGTCTTACAGAGCAACCAAGAGTTAACACAACCATAGTAGAGAATGTTGAGTCTTTACAGATTCCAGCCTTCATTCAGCCTGTTCACGGACATTAACTGGCCTGTGCGCAGTCTGTGGCCTGAGGTTGTTCCTCTTTACGATCACAGAGGGCATAAAGAGTACTCTGGAATTTTTGGAAAATCTTGATAATGGGATCTTGAGCATGAGAGCTTGAGAGCTGAGATCGCTGACACCTTCTTTCTTTTTCTGCACAGGAAATGTTTTTCAGAGATCATTCATCGTATAGTGTAATTACAATGTAGACCTTACAGTGACACTTTTCTCTTTTTTGCGGACTTAAGGATCAGTGCATCAGAGATACTGGATAAACAGCAATAGGTCAAACATAATGACCACTTACAGAGGAAACAAAGAGCAATAGATACAATAAACAATACAATAATAAGATCAAAGTTCAACTTAAATGTATTAATAAACATCATAGCATGACACATAAAGGCAAGAAGTAAGATGTTTGCACATTTAGGTGAAAACTATAGCGCAGTCAACAAATCCAACATCACAAATAATATCAAACAATGCAAAAAAAATACTTCCTAGTAAGATAATGACATTAGTCCACACTTAGACTCAAGCAGTCAAAACATTCATTATAGCAGCTTAAGAGCCCTTAACAGAAAAAGGAAAGCTGCGGTCTTTGCGGTCATCGATTATCTCGTAAAACAGCCACGTCCATGCTAAAAAAAGACCATATGAAGGACTATTAACTGATAGTTGTGCTCGCGAGTGGGAATTTGCTTAAAGGTTGCCATTAGAAGACACTACTCTCCCATAGAACACCTTCAGCTCTCAATAGGAAACCATCAGATGCATTTGGAATCACCTGCTAAACTATTAGGACCTTTTACACTGTGATATCAACGCATCAGGAAACCGCAAAATACAACCCCAAATCAGAAAACGTTGGAACAAATGCAAATTTAAAACATGCAGCGTTTCTTTACATCTACTTTTTACTTCATTACAGACGGTATGAACCCAAGATATTTCGTGTTTTGTCTGGTCAGCTTCATTTCATGTGTTAATATACATCCATTCCTGCATTTCAGGTCTGCAACACATTCCAAAAAATGTCGGGACGGTACGGCATTTAACGCTCTGTAATGTTGCTGTTCCTTCTCACAACACTTAAAGTACGTTTTGGTACCGAGGATACCAAGTGATGAAATGTCTCAGGTGTTATTTTGTCCCATTCTTCCTGCAAACACATTTTAACAAATTTTTTTTGCTTTCAAAATTCTCCACACATTCTTTATTGAGAGCGGTCAGGACTTCAGGCAGTCCCGTCCAGTGCCCATACCTTCTTCTGCAGCCATGCCTTTGTAATGTGTGCAGCACATGGATTCGCAATGTCTTGTTGAAATACGCAGGATGTCCCTGGAAGAGACATTTTCTTAAAAGCAGCATGTGTTGCTCTACATCTCAGCGTACGTTTCTGCTTTAATGCTGCATTACAAAAGTGTACTGATACACTGACCCCAACAGACATTGAGTTTTGGACTTATTGCTGATAACAGTCTGGATGGTCCATTTCATCTTTGGTCTGGAGCACATGGCGTCCATTTCTTCCAAAAAAGATCTGTAAAACTGATTACCCTGACCACAATACATGTTTCCACTGTGTGATGGCCAATCCCGATGACCCTGAGCCCAGAGAAGTTGACGCCGCTTCTGAAGTTTTTTTTTTTTTTTTTATCTCATTACTAGCTCTAAACTTCCCCTGTCTCAACTTTTTTTGGAATGTGTTAGAACTGGTGGAGGGAGTGCGCTGCTCTGGAGGAATGTTGTTCTTGTGGAAAACCTTTGTTTAAGCATTTATGTGGACAAAAGATTTAATGTGCCAGATTTAAGATTTAAGTTTAAGGAACATGGCGAAGAGATCAAGGTGTTGGCCTGGCCTCCAGATTCCTCATTTCTCCTGTTAGTTTGTCTTGTTTGATTTATTTATTTATTTATTTTTTGCTTAAGAGACGGTGTCCTCTTACAAATCCAGTCCATCTTGTTAGATTCCAAAACCTTTCCCACCTGTACTTCCATTCTATGCTAATGACAACCTCCAAGTCAGATTGTTGGCCTGCTTCCCCAAGCTATTGATCTCCTCTGATTTAAATCAATACTCATTTGCTTTTCTCCTCACCCAAGCAATGCAGTAGAACACAACCCTCAGTGTAGTTAAGGGCCCAGAACAGAGATGCTAGTAAAAAACAGGTGTGCACTCTCATACAGTGTTTCTGATGACTAATGAGCTGTCTGACTCCTGAAACATTGTTTCATGATAGTTTTAAAATAAGGTTTTGGCCCGACCCATTACCAGCATGACCATGCAGAGGCACGGGCACATGCACAGGCTCACGGAAGTGCCAGAACTGCGAGTAGGAGAGAATGTTATAAATAAGTTGTGTTGTTAGCTTAAAGATGTGTATATGTGTTGCATGTTCTATTCTGTGCTGGGTTGTGGGGTAAATAAGCAGTCTTAGGTGTCATGTGTGGACAGTATATGGCTGGAAATGATCTGTCTGCTATCTGTGTCAATAGCACTGGGCAGTGGTTCTACTCTGCTGCTGTACTCAATAAAAGAGCTTCCGCTTAAAGCGATGTTTCCCCTGCCTTATCCTGCGCAGATGCCACAATGTTCTCAGGAATCCATTCACAGCAGGGAGGTTCTGGAGGCTGCCAAAATAATCCTCAAAGTAAACTTATTTCCCATATTTGTAGTTTAGATATGGTAGCTCCTAGTTCATTTCATGTCACCACTACTGCAAATAAACCAGTTAGTAAGAGTCAGTAAGATTCTCCATTCTCTAACACTAAACACTGCTGAATGACTTTACTTTCTCATTTAGTGAATTATGCTATTTTTGGTTCCGACAAAGGGTATTTATCCATATTTCACAGCAGACAACCAAAAATTTCGGGAAATATTGATCAGAAAAAAAAGTTTAAAATAAAAATGTATACTTTTGTCAAAGCAATGCCTTTTATTTGGCAATGCAATAATAAAACTGTATTGTAAATTTACTTTGTAATTGACATTTGTCACATTTTTTATGTACTGTAATAATTTAGATACATAGATATTCATAATATAATCTATATATATATATATATATGTAAATAAACTATACAATAATAAAGTTATATTTATTTCTTATGTTTAGGACACTTATCTGCAAATAATAAAACTAATGTAATAAAAATAATGCTTTCTAGATGCTTCCACACGAGGGCGAGCTCGAGCACTTTTTGAATGGATGACGTTCTCTGCCTGGTCATGTGATCCAGACTTCCAAGATGGCGTCAGGGCAGCAGTGGGTGTTAGTAGAGATGGTTCAAGCTTTTTATGAGGTTAGTACTGATTTTAAAGTGATGTAAGTCTCCATACGTATGTACGTTTAGCATTCTCTCTGTAGAGATTCGGCGACTCACTGTGGTTTCAGTGGAGTTTATGGGGAAATAAACAGAAGGGTAAAACCGCCTCTCCTGCTAAACGGTAGTTGGTAGAGTTGAGGAAGGAAAGTCGGGCTGTCAGGGTAACCTACCTACCTGTATTCAGTACCAGCCTGCGGTACTGACCAAACTCAGCATCACGGTACTTTAGGAATATGTTATAGTCTTAGGTATCAGACTTTATTTAAGATTACATTAATACAGTTAGTGAACCTATTCCGCCTGAGGTACTGGGTACTATTAGCCTGGGAAAGCTTTGGCGTGTAGGTGCTTGTTTTGTTCTGTTTGCTCGTCTAAAGGCAGTTTAGTGTTTGCCATAGACCTAATGTTCGTTATCTGTCAGACCAGCTAAAATTGAAAGTACCCGTATCAAGGAAAACCGAGTTTTCCTCAGTTTTGTTTTCTAAATAAACCAAAGGAAGGATCTTAATGTAGTATGTAAATACTGTTAAAAGTTTAAAATCTGCTATTCTCTCTCCAGTCCATATAACCCATATACAGAAACTAACCTGGAAATCAGCCCTACTGTTTAACACACTGTCACAGAAACCAGTACATTTACAATGATCCAGCTATTTAATCTGCAGCAGTTTAGCTCTGCCCAGCCATGTTAGGTGTGTTTGGGACAGTCTTAAAGGGGAACTCCACCGGCTTTTCAAACATTCTACATAATGAAGTGAATAAGCTGTAAGCAAACTCATACTGAATGGTTCGGTGTTAAATGCTTTGTTCTAGAGAAACTTACAGAGTCCAGAATTGTCTGGTGTAAAAAAGCGCTATATAAATAAATGTTGACTTAACTTGACTTGACTTGTTCACAGTGGAAGTGATGGGAACCAGACATCTGAAGAGGTTAAATGCCTCTAAAAGCTTCCTCAAATAAAGTTATTACATGAAATTAAATGTCAGGGACATTCTTTTATGATACTTTTGTGCTGAAGTTTTGGCTTCAAATGAATTTGAATCCATTTACTTAAGGTCATTCATGGTGGAGGGATACATCCTGAGGCAAAATAGGCCCCAGGGAAAACATTTTCCCCCCAAATTCATGACTATTTTACCGTCCTCAGCATTCCATATAAAACTCAGAAGGCGCAGGTGGGTTCCCTGGTGGGTTTGGATAGTAAATAAAATGGCTATATTTATGTTGTAGACATGGTGACCCCTGGTTCCCATCACCACCAACTGCAAAGAAATCAAGAGTCTGAAACTTTCTCTACACTGAACCATTTCACAAACCACTCTGAATGAGTCTGTGTAAACCTGGAGGACTAAATTTTACAGCAATTATGAAAAATTGGTAGAGCACAGTAACAAAAACTGCCTGTGTAATTCTAACCCTACGTTCACACTAGCAGGCGACAGAGAGATCGTTGACACAGGGGTCTGAACACATTGTTTCTACCAACATTTCGTTCCTATGCTCAGCAGTTCTAAACATGGAGGAGAAGCTAATAATCGCTGTTTTAGCTTTGCCAATTTTATATGATGCATTTTGCACATATACATTTGAAGGAAAAGTAAGTGTGGAAGAAATTAGTAGATATTGTTGGTGCCTGGTGAGTTAGGTCACTCGATAGCTAGCTGGGTTAGCCAGCATGCTAACCAACCAATAAAGCTAGGTGGCCACGAATGCAAGCAGTTTGGTTTTCGTACAAATTCCATACAAATATGTGCTTTCAAAACTATATAGCTTTCCTGGACCTCGTACACAACTACATGCAAATGCCCACAACACACAAACTTGGGGTGACATAAGCGACTTATCGCCTGCTAGTGTGAATGTAGTGGTAGGAATGAGGGAATATTGAAAAAAGATCATCTAAAAATGAACTTATTTTGATACTTAAAAATGCACTCCGGAAACACATTTATAATATGGGCCCTTCAAAATTGATATTGGTCTGTGATGATAATCCGTTCTTCTTGTATAGTGATATTTAGAGTGTTTGGCTCTAAAATAACGTTATTTAACCTAAAAAAAAGATGGTTCTACGTTGACAGTATATAGATCCATTAACACAGTTTGCATGCTTAAATGGTTCTTTGCATGGTGAAGTGGTTCTTCAAAGGGTTCTACTATTGTGTCACAGTAGAAGAATGGCTTTTGCTTGGATAGAAAACATTCAGCCTTTTCTTTCTGTGCTGTATTAAGGAGGGTTTCTAAACATTGTATAGTCAGTTAATATTCGTTTTCACTGCCCCCTGGTAACTGGTGAACAGTCATATAAACTGTTTCAGGACATCAAAAATCCTGTCGATGAATTATGTTTAATATGACGAGGTGCACAAATGAACCGGTAAAAGGTCACTCTTGATTTCAGAAATAGGTACCTGCATAGTGTGATCAAGAACAGATGTTCCGTTGTATGTTGGCGTCGTTCTAAAATAGAAACGATTATTCCTAGTCTGTAATTATCCTGGCAGAGTGAGTCTTTCATGTTTTTGAGTTACTATGTCCGTGATACAGTGAAAATTGTGGTACTACTTTGTGGTAGGATGGGAAGGGGAAATAAGAGTGTAGTGTAGAAGGGGTGAGGTTTCGGTTTCTTGGACTTAAAATTACTACGGCCCTAGCAGTCCAGTGACGTACAGTTTGATTCTGTTTTGTCATGGTCACTCCCATATCTTGGGAAATATCTCCTCTTACATCATGCACTACAGTTGGCAACCTATGCTTTGCTTAATATAATACAACCCTCCATTCATAGAAGAAACATGTTCATACGTCATATTGACAGCTACATTTGATGAGGTTTCCTTCATATTACGATATGTAAAACTAAGATATGATTAGCAACATGACCTTATTAGTACTTTTATATTTCTGTTTTATTGTGATGATGCACTAAATGCTTGCATGAAATGTTGTTAATTGTATTGTTTGCTCCTGTTCCTAGGCACCGGCCTATCATTTGATTTTGGAAGGAATCCTCATTTTGTGGATAATCAGACTGCTTTTCTCAAAGACCTACAAGCTCCAGGAGAGATCCGATCTTACTGAGAAGGCAAGGAGTTCCCAAGTGTTGTATAGGGTCTTGAGTATAGGCCAGTTTTAATTGATGCCCCTGACCGCTAAATAGCAGTGTTGTTATCTGTCTTCAGCCGTTAGACTTTTCCACTCCAATGTAAATGATGTTAGCATTAGCAAACCCAGCTGACTATTTATCGTTTTTTATGCTACGGTATTTTTCCTAAAATTAGATTTAAGAAATCACAGTATATTACCTGGCTTAACGTATCACAATATATAGCAGTACTTTGAATTGTAACCCCTGTGTGATGATATGCATTGTATTGCCAGGTTCATGCCAGTACACAGCCGTACTGTTCAGTATTGTTGATACAGGAGTTGCAGGGTGAATGATTACAGTTTACAGAGTACAGCAAAAAAAAAAAAAGAAGAAAATGAAAAGCTAAATGAAAGCTGCATGTTTTTGTTTGTTTGTTTTTTTAAACCTGTTTGTCAAATATTATTCCAGGTATTGTTTTGTGAAATGTGTGTACAATGACACCCCTAATAGATATGGTTTGACTTTGGGTTTAAACTACCCGTGTCAGAAGTTAAAATCTGTTTTTCAGATTTAGATGATGTAGCGCTAAACTCTTTGATTGCTGTGAATGTTTTAGGAAAAAGAGGAGCTGATTGAAGAATGGCAGCCAGAGCCTCTGGTTCCGTCTGTGTCGAAGGACCACCCATCCCTGAATTATGATGTCGTTTCTGGGTGAGATTGCCTCCTAGGCTGCCCTTTTCTTTTGGTTCTCCAAAGTTAGCAGGACTACTTTAGGGCATAATGATTTCTGAATATCACTGCTTTTCTTTGGACACAGTATTTATACCAGCATGACTGATTACAGAAACTCAATCTTCTCCCAGATGGGAAAAAAATTGAAGTGCACAGTGTTTCTGCTTGTTGCTAATGGAAGTCTTTTTTTCTTTTACAGCCCTCCAAGCCACAAAATCATTGTAAATGGGAAAGAGTGCATTAACTTTGCCTCATTTAACTTCCTGGGCCTGCTCGACAATGAGCGTGTTAAGGTTTGTACCACTTCGAATGCAGACATTAGTATAAGTGCTTTTCCATGCTTGTTAAAATTCAGATTGTATCCAGCTCTGATTGCAGAGTGGTACTTAGATCAGACTCTGCTTTACTGGTCAGTATCTTAATGGATATAGCACTACTGCATTTATCAATTTCATGGTGAAAGAGAGTTGTTATTGTATACTTACAGACAATACAGATTATGTTACTGATTAAAATACCAGAGGAACTGCTAATTACAGCTAAAAACCCTAGACATGAAATAGCAGTGGTGTCACGACCGTGTTGTCAGAATTTGCACTTTTGCATTGTTTTCTTGTTTTCATTCATCAGTGTTATCTTACTACAATACCCAGAGTGCCTCACACAACCACTATAAATTGGTACAGTGCTCAGTAAATCCTTACTGCTAGCTACTGATCTAAACCTTTTCTTTGTTAAAGGAATAATGTAGTTGAAGCATTAGCACAAAAGGTTTCAAACAGCCAGCTCCTGATGTTTCCACCAACAAGATAAACATTTGCTTCCACCTTCAAGATGCATCATCAGATTGTTAAAACCAGAAAATTGCACTCTCGGGTATACGCTAGTACTGCTGTGAGAGGAAATACTTTCTAATTTTGGCTTTTTAAATTGTTCATTTTGGCTGGCCAGCACATGTAGCTTTTTATAGTAGCAAATAAATAGTAGTAATCCACATGATTGTAGCTGTGAAAGTTTTTCTTTTTTGCAGCAAAAGGCTCTGGCATCCCTTAAGAAGTATGGTGTGGGTACCTGTGGTCCAAGAGGCTTCTATGGAACGTTTGGTAAGTGGTAGCCCGAGCTCAAGTGTTAACCTGTTGGGTGGAAATAGAGCCAGATTTTTTTTGTGTGTCCCAAAATAAAGTTTTATGCCTTTGCAATCATGTTTCTAGATGTTCACCTGGAGTTAGAGGAACGCTTGGCTAAGTTCATGAGAACAGAGGAGGCCATCATCTACTCGTATGGTTTTGCCACCATAGCCAGTGCTATTCCTGCATACTCCAAGAGAGGCGACATTGTCTTTGTGTAAGTGCCTGTGGCTCGCAGAGGATTTTGTTCTAATGCTCTACATTTTTCTATAGTCACATTTCTTGTAGGTTTGTATGTTGACAAAAACTACAAACTGTGATCAAGCTTTTTGTGAGCGGTCTTGATGGACTTTTTGATTGTCTCTTCAGGGATGAAGCAGCGTGTTTCTCCATCCAGAAGGGCCTGCAGGCTTCCCGCAGTTTCATCAAGTACTTCAAACACAATGACATGGAAGACCTGGAGCGCTTGCTGAAAGAGCAGGAGCTTGAAGACCAGAAGGTGAGAAAGAGGAGTCAGAGTTAAATTGTAGTGCAATTTAGGATTGTCAGATAGAGAGTCGTAGAGAGTCCAGCACAGTCTGGTGATTACCTTGCTCTAAATCGGTGTATCCCCTGTCTGGCACGTTTTAGTGGTATTGTGTTTAACATGCGTTCTTTAGCTCAGTCGGGGGTTTTAAACAATATGCAAAAATTAGAAGAACAGTGGAACCTCAGTACTAAGATCGAGAACCACTGCCTTAACTCATGGATTTTATTCTATTCTATTGTTGATTTTGTTGATAAGTAATAAAATATTTTTTGCATACAGAATTTTTATGTGATATGTTTATATAGCAAAAGCGTAAGTCGTGTAGTTAATTTTTCTTGTATTAATGTGTGTGTGTGTGTGTGTGTGTGTGTGTGTGTGTATGTGTGGTTTTCACCAGAATCCGCGCAAGGCTAGAGTCACAAGAAGATTTATTGTTGTAGAGGGGCTTTACATAAACACTTCGGATATCTGCCCTCTCCCAGAGCTGGTAAGAAAATCTGCGTTGTGCTGGTGTTGGTAGAAAATGCTGGATAATCAGAGAGATGAAAAGACTGAATCTGATCTGATCCTTTAACACGTCTATCATTAAATATCCACACTCCCACTGTGAGATGTGATGTGGGTAACTGTGTAGTTTCCTGTTTGATTGTAGAATGTCTGAGTATGAAGAAATTCATGAGTAAATGAATTTACAATGATTATGTGTGGTTGACTTTCACAGGTAAAGCTGAAGTACAAGTATAAAGTGCGTATCTTTTTGGAGGAGAGCATGTCTTTTGGTGTGCTGGGAGAACATGGGCGAGGAGTCACAGAGCATTTCGGAGTCAACGTGAGTAGGATGTCTCTTGGCACCATTGAAGGAATACTCCACCTAAAAATCTGGCGCTTTACATCATGGATAAAAGACAAATGAGACTGCTAATGGATTTTAATGTAGTTGTGATTATTTAATTGTTTGTGATGTAGATCGATGACATTGACCTTATAAGTACCAACATGGAGAATGCTGTGGCTTCCATAGGTGGATTCTGCTGTGGAAGATCATTTGTTATCGATCACCAGGTAAATGATGAGTTTGAGCTCTTTCAGTGCCATATGCTTGTGCCATGTGAATGTATTGTGCATGCATATATCCACATTAGAAAGGGTCAGTCTTCAGCTCCAGCTTGAAGTCTCTGTATCGGGGTTGACTCTTGGAAAATCATCGATTGTCTTCATATCACTGTGATCTGTAGCTACTCTAAAATTGTGTATACAGCTGTATCCTTTGTAGCTCTGGTTAAAATGAATAGGAGCTGAGGCACTGAGAGGCTGAACTCTGGACAACCAGGAGTTGTGCATCGTTAAATATGAGTTATAAAACCAACTGTGTTCTTGCATTCTTGTGCGTAAAGTTCAATATCAGTTGTATTGTCATTTAATCCTCAACATCCAAATATTTGATTCGGCTTATTATAGCCATGCGTCCTCTGAATCAGATAACAAAATTGAACATTTGAAGAATGATCGTTGAGTCATGGTTTAAATGGTCAAAAGAAGTGGGCATAATTCTATACATATGTTCTTTGACATACACTCTGACATATATTGAGAGAAATGCACCCATGCATAAGGTATCTGTGGTATGGAGTCCAGATACTTGGCAGAACAGAACCACTCGATCAGAGCTACAGTTGCACTCACCGATTTGAACAGCTTTTCCTGGCATCGAATTTGGATAGCTGGGGTGGGTTATGGAGGATACTGGAATACTCTTTATCTATATGTTGAGTGGTAACAGCCTGCAAAGATGTATTGATGTACTGTACTGATGTATTGCGCATGTGTGTGTTGTTTTTAGCGTCTGTCTGGACAAGGATACTGTTTCTCAGCCTCTCTTCCACCCATGCTGGCTTCTGCTGCAATTGAGGCCCTCAACATCATGGAGGAGGACCCAGGTATGCACACACAGCGTGAAGTGTTTGTTCCTTACTTGTACTTCATCTTTCATTATTTAAGAACACCCCAGAAAGATGTTCAGGGTGAATGTAAAAAAAAAAGTGGCGAATAGATTAATCAGAGTCATTTGACCTTTTTTTTTTTTTTTTTTGGAAAACCATCAAATGATTGGGTGCATTCCTCTACTTAGTTGAACTGGCAAGACTTCAAACAGTAAAGAGAGTGAGAGAGGCTGAAATCCTCCTGATCCATACCATATGCTGAAGGTTTTTACATTTAACCTTTGAGGAACAACAAGGTTTTCCTAACACACACCAGGCGTAACTGCTGAATAAAAACTGAAATAATGAAAAATTGCAGCTCATTTGCATTGCAGCTGTGCAGTGTCTAATTTGCTAATTATTCGCATGATATTGGCTTTTGCAGTACTAGGTATCACAACTGTCTAAAGAGGTAATAAAAGAAAAAATAAAAGAAAAAATAAATGCACTGGCTACTTGGAATACCAAGCCACTGAATCCTGTGACAAAGTTTAAAATGTCTGGTCTGAATTATATGACATGATATGTACACTGAACAAACGAACATCTATTAGGCTTTGATCAGTCTGCTCTGCAGGTTTGTGATCAGGGACACAGAAGATCATTGCACTATAACAGTGCTTGTGTGGAACGCTCAGTCGTGTGGAGTTACTCCCAGTGAAGAAGATTGCATTTGTGAATTGTCTTGATTTAATGCCGTCAGTACAGGGTAATAACACAAGGACTCTTCATTTGGGGCACAGGCTCTGCTTTTTTAGGAGCCAAAGTGTGAAATGTTGTGGGCAGAGTCGCATAGCAGTACGTAATGATGACTAAAATTGAGATTCCTCAGACCAGGTTACCTTCAGCTGTCCACTGTCCAGCCTGTTCCCGCTGAAGCCTGAGGTTTTTGTTTGGCTGACAGGTGTGGAACCCAGTGTGGTGGTATGCCTCAGGGTTCCAAATATTGTGTGTTTAGAGATGGTTTTCTGATCTCCACTGTTGTAAAGAGGGTTTATTTGAGTTCCTATAGCCTTCATGTCAAATTGATATCTAAAGCCGTTCTCCACTGACCTCCCTGATCAAGGCGCTCACATAACTGCATTTCACTGGACGTTTCTGAATTTTGCATCATTGTGCCTGGCCCCAACAACCATGCCATCATCAAAGTAATTTGGATAATCTGATGATTGATGTGGACATTAAATGAAGCTCTTGATTATTATTTTTGCACGATTGTATGCACCTCACAGCTGCGACATGATTGGATAATCACATGACTGCACCTAGTAAAGTCAGCCAGTGCACTATAATGGCAATACGATATTTATTTTTGCCTTTCCTGGTATGTTGTTATAAAAGCATTGGTTATATTTAGTCATGAATGGAGTTAATACACAGTGACATATTTGAGGATGAGTCTGGAAAGAACTAGCAGGTATATATATGTGTCTTAATGGCTGTAGATCTGTTTTTTTTCTTAGTTTCAGTAAGTATTTGAGTAGAGTTATCTGATCCTTGTGGAGGGGAAAACTGGCAAAGCCTGGCAGCGGCTTTCTAGCACATTTCTCTCAGGAGTATGTGCCCGAGGGTCCACAGCTGCTGTCACATCTCTGCAGTGTGTTCTAGTTGTGTGCCAGGCTCACGCTGGCCAAGCTAAACTCATTACTGCTTTGCTGGCTTTGCCTTGGCTCTCCTTAGCACTCACTCACACAACTTTTTGACCCTAAAACTTCTCCTTTTCTTTTTTCTGGTACAGAAATTTTCACCATCCTAAGGGAAAAGTGCAAACACGTCCACAAAGCATTGCAAGAGTAAGTTGTATTCGTACTTTTCTGATGTAATGCATGCTGAGCCAAAAGCTGAGTCCTACAAATCAAAACAGTCCTATATTGTTAACCGTACCAAAAATATGATTGTGTGAAACTTATGGAAACAGAAGGTCTGTTATTACTGGATTGAGTTACAGAGTGACTCATGGTCTGCAAACAAACCTAGTTGATGAACCCATTATTTTTGTGTGTTAGCCATTCAGGAAAGAAAATGATTGATGTGCTGGTGATTGGGAGGGGCTGTACACTTCAGCCTCTTGATATGGGTGTTTTTTTCTACTTCTTATCTACTATTAAAGTAAAGGCCTGCCATAAATATGGCATAATCAACTGACTGCAGTTAATTGAGCTGATGGCAGTATGTTCCACAGTTGTTAGCTTTCACAATTGTATGTTGATGTTGCAACAAACAAACAAACAGTTTTTGGTTTTTCATCTGTTGGGTTGGGGCAAACAGAAACACAGAGGTCATTTGTTGACCTCTGGCATATGTCTAATGAAAACTATGAAAGTTCTAACAGGTGCTATAACACCATTAGAGGGCAGCAGTGAGTAATGTTTATCTGAGCTTAAGCTTTGCCTGTCACTTGGGAGCTACTAAGAATCGACAGCCAGGAAGCAAGTTGTTAATCAGCAGACAATTAAATTGTTTGGCTCATAATCACCAGATAGAATGATCATTATCGTGATAGGCCTAGACTGTACAGTGTTCTAGATGCTATGATTCGGTCAGTAATCTGAACACGGATATCTGCTGGTACTTGTGTATAACTGTTTTGTCCATGACTGTTCATATTAATAACAGTGTGTTGTTTATTATTGTACTGAGAACTCTTCTGTTAACATTGGGTTGTGTGTTCTAGCATTCCAGGGTTGAAAGTAGTCGGGGAGGCATTTGCCCCAGCGCTCCATCTCCAACTGGAGCACAGCACAAGCTCCAGAGAGAGTGATGTCAGGACACTACGAGCCATCATTGACTATGTAAGACAGAAGCCCAAATAACATGGGACAAACATATAGACTGAATTGCTTTTAGACATGATCCACCTTTAAAATACTGTCTGAATTTAACATACAGTATTGTGCAAAAGTCAGAGATCTCTGTTGATGATCCACTTGAATACGGAAGGCAAAAATCAACACAGAAAATAAGTCACAAAATAGGAGTTTTCAAAACTGGAGTTCTGATGAAGTTGATCAATGATTTAGATGTAAGGGAAACAGAACTCCAAACAACCATGCCTGATCTGGTAGTCTTCCCCCATCAGATAAGCAGCACTTAAGGCTTTCATCTTTGTAGAGAGAGGAGAAAATCAAGCTCCACGCTTGCTTCAGATCTGAAAACATCCACAGGTATTTCTGTCCACCCTTCTTCTGTGAGAAGACAACTCAGCACTGTGGGTCTGAAAGCATGTGTTCATGCACAAGTAGAGCCAAAATGGAGAGTGTCATGTGTGGCGCTCACATGTCTGCATGAGGTGCGTCCATGCGAAGGGTAGTCAGATTATAGTGGGCCGTTGGAACCTACCAGTGCTGGTGTCTGTACCTTCATTAAAAGCAGTGGTTTTGAATGTTTGGACGTTTGGTGCAATGGCCTTAAGGCCACTATTTGGAGTGAAGAATGAATTAATCTCAAGGGAGATCCGTTCAGCAAATTTCCCTCTACAGGTAAGCATATAAGAGCTCTAGCAGACCAATTTACAAAGAATACTTCAGAGATGTAAGAGCTAGCGTTTTCAGTGCCGGGTGGGGAGGTGCGGGGCTGCTGCTTTGGTGTTAAACTGCCAAACAGGGGCAATACGTCACTTCTTCATCGTGGTAAGAAAATGGTCACAGCCCTACTAGCAGCTATAATTATGCCCAGGATACCTCTGAAAAAAACTAAGAGTGAACTGTTACTCATTTCCCAAACTGAAGACTAAAGAGGAGGTGTGTAAGATTTCAATTAATGTGTAGAAGATAAACTAAACTTGCGGTTGCCATTGAAGCATCAGTGCTGCTATGGAGTAGCCAGCCAACATGGGACCACCTGAATACTGGAATTCAGACAGTAACATCAATGAATGTGTTCCAAGATTATTTGCATCAGGAGAAGCTGGTAAAGTAACTTCTAAGACTGAACTTTGGAGAAAATATCCCTGCAGATTTTTTGGAAAACTGAAAGTAAGTCCTGAAAAGTGTAATAAAGGCAAAAGATGGACACACTGCTTAAATGAAAGGAAGGTCTCTGACTTTGCACACTACTCTAGAAAGGGAATTATGTACACTAGCCTGAATAAGGCTTTAGGTGGGTTGTGGTCATTTATTTCTGATGTGCGGTGTCACTTTTTGTTCGCAGTGTTTGGACAGACAAATAGCTCTCACTCAGGCTCGCTACCTAGACAAAGAGGAGCGCTTCCTTCCACCACCCAGGTAAGCTTTAAAATGACAGTTACATCTGAAGTTAACACGAAGTTATGACGTCATGTGACTGTGTTTGATACGTCATTGTATAAAGTTTTCAGGTTTATGATTCAGGTCTGTTGGCTTATGAACCTGTTCATGTTTTTGACTTGTGCCCACTTTTACCTCTTTACTTTCCTCATACGTATCTTTCTTTGTGTTTCCAGCATCAGAGTCGTAGTAACTGTGGAGCAGACCGAGGAGGAAATTGAGAAAGCAGCATCTTGTATTCGAGAGGCTGCTCTTGCTGTACTTGAGTGATCACAAATACCTCCAGCATGGCGACAGACACTGATGATTTCAACCACACCAAGTCTGTCAGTCCACTCCAGAAAGTTCACCCGTTCTGAGGCTTCAAAAGCATTTTATACTGTCTTACAGGATGAAAACACTGAACAGCTGTGAAGATTGCAGGCACAGCCGTTGGCACCGGGGACCTCACCATTTCTTATGTTGTCAGATATGAATCCATATATTACTGCACCTGTTTGTTTCACTACATAGACTATCTGTAAAACGCTGATCTTTGTGAGTCTCAATTTCACATTGAAATGAATGTAAAATGTTTCATGTTGTAGTAGGTTGACTTCAGCAAACCTATTTATGTTCCATTTGATGCCTTGAATAATAATGGTTGCAAGTTTTTACTAAAGTACAATAAATACTAAGAACAAATGTAAATGCCAAGCAGAGAAGTTTATATATATATATATATATATATGGTTACTTTTATAGATACTGTTTGTGTTCTGTTTCTCTTTCAATATTAACCAGATTCACTTCCACAAAAGCCATTTCGGGTTTTTTTCACAGGAACCCCCAAAAAAGGTCCTTTTTAAATAAACGTCCATGTTTTAAGGGCCCATATTTTTATGCTGTGCGAAATTCTTAAATTATTTTTGCGTGATTGATTTTTTTTTTTTGATATGTTGCATGAATCTGTCTGTCAGGACGGCATGACTGCACTTATCAATGAGGATGTACTTTACCGTTTGTTTTTGTACTGATTAGTTTTATCATTCCAGACAGCTTTATCTTATTCTATGTTTTTTTATGTGGACGGTTTATTTCATCAAGGCACGACTTGAACCACAAGCATTCGCTTATTTGCAGCTAGTAAGAATAAAAGAAATAGGAGCTTTAATGCAAAGTTTTAGAACGATCATACACTGGTATCTCCAAAGACCATGCCTGATGCAGACACAACTGTGTATGACCTGCCTTAAACTGCTGCTACTTGCTTACTGTGTGGGGGGTTCCTGTAACAAACTTTAATAAACTGTCGAAGGGGTCATGATGTCCAGTTTCCATTTCTGTACGCACCACATTAAGAGTGAAAAGAGTAATTTAAAACAGCAATATTGTATAACTGAGTAATGTTCCTTGTCTGGTGGGTGGAGGGGTGAGTAGGATACTTGTCTCGCAGTTGGAGCATGATGTTAAGTCCATCCAGACTAATGTATTATTAACAGCTTAGTGGTTTAAAAGATCAGGTTGCATCAGTATCAAACTGAACATTAACAAATAGTATCGGGCCATCACTAATTATTATTATTAAAGCTGTATTTATTTTTCAGACTCACTTGGTTTTTATATAATGTTGCTGATAGTATAATAGTGGGGACTATTTGACCTACAACACCCTGCAAGGTGCCAAATAC
>CM067490.1:6969378-6981878 GCA_034552555.1 Semaprochilodus insignis | reverse complement strand
CATTTGTTGTATGGCTGGAGCTTTAAACCAGTATTTTACGTTTGCTTTCTGCTGAGTATTTTTCATTGGGTTAGTTTAAGAACATTTAAATGACTGTTTAAATCTTGGAGAAGGTTGCATGACTGGCTTAAGTGCTATCATAGCATAATCCATCAGCACTGTTTTTTAAAAAGATGTACACACATCTTTGAGATTCACAATTACTCTTTATCTGTCCAGAGTTTTCAGTATCGTATCAAATGGGCCCAACTTGGTGTCATTCAAGTATTTGCTTCATAGTGTTTGGTTTTGTGTGGTGTCCTGCTAATGTTTCAGCCCAAATAAACCTCTCGTGTTTTCAAAACTAAAGACACACTGAATTCAGGTAGTTCACTCACTCACTCACTCACTCACTCACACAGCGGTGCAATATAAAGAAGTGCAGTGGGCGAGACAAGCGGCGTGTAGCATATAGCTAGCGTTCCGCACTCTGTAGGCTTCAATCACAGTGTTTCAAGGTCCAAGCCAAGACAAACAAAGCTTTTCCGCAAACTGAAATATTAGTTTGGGGCGGTTTTGTATGGAGCTGTACTCTTGAATAGGTGATAAAAGACTTGTGAAACTCGAGCGTGGTGTTTCAAATAAGCTGTTTTGGTGACCCTCTTCTGGATTGCTGAGAAATAATCATATTTCTTCTCAACCCAGGTCAACCCATGTGTTTTATTGATACCTTGTACGCATGACAGCTCTGGTAATTTTGTAGGTGTATTTAAAAAAAAATTAAATAAATAAATAAAAAAAAGAAATAATAAAAAAAGATGGATAGGAGAGATGCTGTCGTCTATCTGTCTTCCTCAGTCCTTCTCAGTAAATCAATGGCTTCTGGAAAGACTCAATCACAGGCTTCAGTCACTTCAACCCGTAGGTTTCTGTAGGTTGTCTACAGAAAAGCCTTGTTTACCGCACACATGAGGCAGCTTTATGGCTACTTGGGGCAATTTTAAAAAAGACTGTACTTTGGAAGTGCGTTTTTCCATTTTCACTGCAGACCAGAGCCCCAGTTTTATACATTCACATCTGCATGAGATCCAAGGATAGTGATTTTCATTCCTTTTTTTTTGTTGTTTTTTTTTTTCTTGACGATTTGTAAATGTCCTCTCTGCCCTGACCACAAAATGGACTCGTGGTTTTGCTCCCATTTCCAAGAGCGTGCCGGGGGTTTAGGGACAGACTAGACGGCCATGAGCAGTTCTGCCAGGATGGGGGATCTTCAACCTCCTGGGACAACCAAATTAGCTTTGTATTAATATTTTCTTTAACAAAATATAGATTTTTATTTATTTATTTATTTATTTATTTTTAAGCTATACTTCATGTGAACCAACTCTCAGGTCAGCCCTCATAAATACTGTGTAGGCTTATAAACAATAGCCCACTAAGGGGAAATTCCTACTCCTGCTGTTTCGGTTGAAGCATACATTAAAGACCCGTTTCATAGAAAATCCAGTTTTAAAGATTTGTTAAGTAAGAATTTGGTGGAATTCATAGTTTCAAATGATATGGTCCATATAGAAACAAAACTTCAAATACAGTCCATTTTAAGGTCTTTTTTTTGTGATGTCACAAAAGATGCATATTTAAATACCTCTGCCTGTTCACCCACTAGCTATTTAGCCCCTCCCATTAACACTGAAGTTATAAGGAGTATCTCAGCCAGGCATGATTACTGATTGGGGAAAAATACAGGGCAGAACAGAGGTACATTATATGCATCACTCCTGAAGGCACAGTAACAAAGCATCATGTTCATTTTTAGGGGGTGAAAAGAGGTTGGACATTTTTCACCTAAAAATAAGTTAGAAGTGGTTTTGATATTCGGGTGGGAAAAGACTTGTCCCGAACAAAACATGCTCTTAATCAGCCTTTAAATATCAACTGTGTAAAAAAGAAGCTCAGCATGTTTCTCTCTAGGGTTCCCACCAGATCACTGAGGACTTTTGCCTTGAGGTCTGAATCACCTTTGACATCTTCACATGTCCATCGGGCTGATGAATGGCTTGCATGGCTAATAGTCTTCCATAGCTTATGTGGTGTGAATAAAACGCAGACAGTAAGCCCTCCTGGTCAAGCTGAAAAGCCTTTCATAACAACAGAAACCATTTGTCATTTTGATGCACTGCAGCTCGGAAAGAGTCATGGTTTTTCAGCAGCTGTAGGGAAACGCAAAGTTCATATATTTATAAATGCACATCATATATAAATTCCTAAGCTGTCAAGATATGGCTCTGAATTTGGAATGATGCCATGTAGAATGTAACTGCTCTTTATTTCCGTTGTGAAAGCGGGGCAGACTGATGGGGTGTGGAATTCTGGATTTCTTTTTTTTTTTTGTAAATGGTCTTAACTGTCTTTCCTCCTGGCTCCATAGCTTCTGCAAGTTATGACAGAGTTTCTTGATTTGGAGGACGAGTGTTTAAAATTTCTAGGCCATTTAACCTGTTATAACAGAACACCATGAAACCATAGCTTTTCTGTAGAGTGTGTGTGTGTGTGTGTGTGTGTGTGTGTGTGTGTGTGTGTGTGTGTGTGTGTGTTGTCTGGTGTGGTGTTCAGACAGGATTCCAGCAGACGTCTGTATTCAAAATATTTCTACTTATTTTATATGTATATTATTTTCTTTGTTGGGATCCTAAAGCATTAAATAGCATTGCATTTGATGATGCATCTGGAATCTGTGCAGCAATCATGTTGCATATTGCCCCTTTTATCAAAGGGGCACTCTGACCCAGTGAAGTTAAACTTGTTGGTACACATGTTGGAAACATGCTTCTTTCCTCTGTGGTGGCACAGTTGTCTTGTGAGTGGGATTTTCCAGTTTGAACAGTAGGCACCCCCCCTTCTTATGGCGGTTGTATACTGAATGTGCATAGTGCATGCTGGGTATGGTAGTCTTTTAGGTCAGAATGTCCAGAATGTCTCATTTCAAACAGTCCAAACAGTTTGAAAGAATTTTGGTTTACTGAAGTTTGGTTTACTTCATGCTATTTTGCATGCGAGACACAACTCTACGCTTGAGCTAAATCATGTGACTGATTAGATATGTTGGTGTTTTTTCAGAACCTTTTCGCCATCCTCCAGCCGTGAGATGATAAAGAGATTTTAGTTTGGAGTGATTGGAAGTATTTGGGATGCTAATGGCTCCCATGTTAATCACACTGCCACGTGCAAGCTAGTGGAAAACTGAAAGAGTGGATAGAGGTCTTGCAGGGCAGGTACTGGATGTGCACACGCTGCGGGGACCAGCACCTCCTTTAGCAGCCTGCTTGCAGATGGACAGATATGAGGCAGCGATAAATCAGCCCTCAGAAATCCTCCAGACCATGGCAGCTCACTTCCAAAGTATGTCAGAATCTAGGCCAATTACGCTGCTCACTCCTCCCTGCTGGGGCTAATCTATTTGGATAACGCCTGCACGAGATCAGCCTCTCTTGCTATTGGCTGCCTCCTCTGTGAGGTAAACTGAAGCAGCTGTGTTTCGGACTTGACCCACCGGCCCGCAGACGACTGCGCAGAAACCCCTCGTTTAGACCGTGTAGTGACCAAGTTACGGGAAAGCTCTGAAAGCTCTAGGTCTGGTTAAGCCAGCATTGGGTTAAACGTGACAGGAAGCCGGGGCTCGAGGCAGGGCATGAGAGTTGAGCCGGGGGTGGCTTACCTGTGAACATTCTTGGTTTTTCATTAACACCAGGCAGCGTGGGGGGGCTGTAACACATGGTTTGCTGCTTTCATAGAGCTCTAGTTTTGGGAGAGCTGCAACAATTAATCAGCAACGTTGTTTTACCTTCAATAACAATGGAAATGTTCATGCTGTTTAAGTCAGCCTTGTCATTTCCACGCCTCACAGCTTGCTAATGCTCTATAGTGTTCATTTGGTGCGTTTGATTCTGACAGATTGCAGTGTACTACACGAGAGCAGGGGCTTTCATTTCTGTTCTTTCATTACACTGTAAGAGTAGAAATTGCTTGCTGAATACACCGAATCCACTACTAGTCTCAATGAGTCACTCTGTAACTGAGGAACAATCCGATACCAGTGCTATATTTTTGGAATCCTTCCTTTAGATGGAATTTCTTCTTAAAGCTACACTATGCATGACTTGGATTTGGAGACCTCTCCTGTGAAAATGTGTAATTGCATCCATTGTGCGGGAGAATGTTTTGTACAAAGTTCTGTGCTGTTACAGTGAGAAGCAAACGGTCATATGTGGTGTAGAGGTCTGTTTCCTGACCTGAGCGTCACCAGAGGTCGACACAGACGTGCGCTCATCGTCAAAAGAATTTGCACCCAGAAGGAAGTGTTGGATTGCAGTGCTGTTGGGAAGGAAGGTAAAGGTTACCGGGAACAATAAATGATGAAAGATTTAGGCTGATTATGGGCAATATTTATTGAGACATCTATTGAGAGTAGCGTCTCTCAGTAGAGAGTGACACCAGGCCTTCCAGATGTGTGGCACGTGACACATCTTCCACCAAACAGTCCATTTTGCCGCTGACCACAGTGCCTACACACATGGTTCGTTGGTCGTCTCCACCAAGACAAAAGCGGGACTCGTCACTGAAGATGACCCGCTACCATTCTGAGTCGCTCCATGACAATCTTGCACAACACCATTGCAGTCTTTGGTGACGTTGACGTGCTGTTAAGGGCAGTCGTCGCAACGGTCTGCGTCCATGTAGTCCTGTGCCGGCCATCCATCTGCCAGTGGTGCTGGCACTAACAGGATGACTCGGGGAGGGCATAACTGCTGGCTGTACGTCTGCAATTGTGGCTGTTGGATCAGTCAGGGACAGCCATAAGGCCCGTCCTTGCCTATGTCACATGCGCGGCCACGAGTAAATCATTCTCATGTCTCACGATGTCAGACCTACCCAACAAGTTTCATTCCTGTCTATTGATTGCTTCTGGGTGCAACTGTTTTTTTACTTTTTATCAGATAAGTGTATTTTTAGTTGTATATTTTTTTATGTTGCAGATTTGAAAGATTTGCCATTATAAGTTTCAATAGATTATAGAAGTGTTTGCACATACATTTCTGACAGCACTAGAGTGTCTTGTTAACTAGGAGGCTTGGAGCTTTTTATCATTTTTTGGCCCTGTTCTAGACCCTAGGCTTTACCCTGAAGTAAACCGCCAAGATTCCTCACACTGGAGGGGTTCATGGACAGGCTACAGTTTTCAGCATTCTTAGCATCACACCTTCCCTATCTTGACTTGCTGGCCCAGAGGAACCTAATAACATTTTAGTTTTTTTTTTTTTGTTGTTTTTTTTTTTTAAAGGGTGTCTGCTGAAGTACTTAGCGAGGTGGACCGCAGTCTATTTGTTTTACAGGTATATCGAAGGCACGGCTAGGCGCCTGAGCAGAGAGGGGAAACTCTGCGGCTGTAAACGCTGGCAAACCCCCGCGGATGTCCTCACCAAGCGACTGTTAAGCAGACCACACTAAATCAGCCCCCCGCCATGCTTGAGCTCGGGTCTCCATGGTGCTTTACTCTGAGCATGCTGACTGCGCGAGGCCGAGCCCTTATTCCTCTGGAGTTTCCTGCTTCAGCCTTTGAGCGGGAGATTGGTATGGGACCCTGCAGTTCTCCCAGTGGGAGCTGTAGTCTTTCCGACTACAGCAGCCCTGGAAGTAACGAAGAGAAGACATCTGCGTCCATGCCTGAAGGCTGCCTTGGGGCTTTGGAGCTGATTTGAAACATCAAATTTGCCCCCATGCTGGCTTTTGACATGGGCTCTGACTGCCCTCTTAAGTTTATTAGCACAGAATGATGTAGACCCATGAGGTACTGGCCCTATCCAATGGTAAACCCGTGAGGAGCAGTTCCTATCAGTGGTAAGCTCAGGAAGAAGAACAGCATTTAAATGGACGTGAAGAAAGAGAGCTCCTCATGAGAGCCTTCAGACCAGCAGCTCAGCGGATTAACTTTAGACTTGTCCAAATCTTTTCAGAGCTAAACAAATAAGTTTTAAGAGGAAGTAGTTAGTGTGCAGTTTGGTATCTTAATGAGAGATGGCAACACTCTGGATGTTTTAACCTTTCACTCGTTTTGAAGAGCTGTAATTGCTTAATTATCAGTGGTCCAGCGTCGAGGAGCTGTTTCTGCCCAGTTCGAACACCTTAACGCTGTTATGACAAGTGCTCATCAAATAAACACCTACTTTATAGGACGACCTTTGGAATGGCGTATTGGACATCTGATTAATGTTGCAATTAAAAAGCAGTTTGCAAAGGTAGAAATGGCATCCAGATGTCCTGCTGAGAAAAACCAGACCTGAGCCTGGTTTGAAAGCGTGCCTAAAAGTCCACTCCATTTGGCCTCCACTGCGTTCATCCTGGGATTCGGCCGAAGTTGGTTCTGCCTTTTATCCTTCACGTTTGGGGGGCTTATTTCGTGGAACATGTGCTTTGGTTTTGTTTGATGTTATCTTCAGTTTTCAGCAGTTTCTCCAATATCACTGTCCACATGTGACTGTTTTTATCACGGCGTTCGTCGTGCCCCCTTTAGCGACAGTTGAGCCTTTTCTGACGGTCTACAGAATTATTCCGGTTCTGCAGAGTGCGTGGTACAGTTTCAGTCGGGTGTTGCCTTTGTCGTTTCTTGGCACTGAAAGAAGCATCTTCACAAACTTCAGGAAAAATGGAGAAGTTGCTCCAAACACAATGCACACCAGACCCACCCTTTAAAGTCGTCTCTCAGCAAGGCCCAGTTAGATCTCAGAGAGAGGCCACGCTGCCTTTTCTGTGTATCAGTTACGACGCGGTTTGGCTGTGTGTTTGGAGAATGAGAATGATCAAAGCTGTGCTGTTGCTTGGAGAAACCCTACTCGCTTCACACTTAGCTCGTGGCCTTGGTTTCAAAGCACATGACGTGCCTTGTTTTGGGGACCTTCCTTCTATCGCCCACGAAGTCAAGCTCTTGCTGAAAATCGCAGGGCTGATTAAGAGTAACGCTGGCTGGTAGGGTCGGGAAGTTGAGCAAAAATATATTATCACGACTGGCGCTGTGCGTCTGCACTCGGTACTCTTTACAGTACTGACAGATGTCCTTCAAAACTGAAGTATCAGACAATTCCCTGTCACTCAGTGCCACGCTTCAGTAGCTCAGTGGTAACCCAATAAGCATACTTGTGTATATACTGTAAAACCTCAGACACTGTTGTTCCTTCAGATACAAGTCCCACATTTGTAGAAGAGGTCAATGAAACAGGCAGATTCAGAAATCCGAGACTGTTATGTAGCAGCACAATGGCGGAGTATATGGGGAAATCTGCCGTTGTCGACACTAAAGAGGATGTCTGTACTTTTTATTCCTTTTCCAAGAAACGCAGCTTGTTGAAGCCTTTAAGTAATCTAAACTAAACGTTTTATAGTGAGCAGCAACTTTAATTTACTTTGTGTTGATGTCGAGGTTGAAAACAAGTAGCTAATAGAACGTTAACTGCTAGCAACCTCCAAGTCACTAGCGTTAGCATATCTAACAAGATGGTATGATGACCAAGCTTATTTACACCAGAACGGATACAAAAAATCTTATACTGTGTTTTTATAATATTTGTTTACAAGGAGGCTCATTTTATTTTCATTTTAATGTTCATTTTTATGTTTCTCCATGTTATTAACCGGCCAATCAGAGCAGAGTGCACCAAATTATTCATGCCCCCCCAAAACAAACAAACAAACAAACAGAAAAACATGGAAATGGCTTGTTACATTATAGGGCCAAATCATAGGCTATAAATGGGCAGGTAAAACTGCATTTGGGCATTTTTCACTGTGACGTACCTTCTACTTAGAACATGAGAGAACAATTTAAAACACTGAATAAACACGTTCAGTGCAGAGGTGGGTGGTAACTATCTACCATTTACTCAGTCACACTTTTAGTACTTCTTATTTAGCTACAAGTTACTTTTATTGTGTTTAGTCTCCTTCAGCTTTGTTGATGGTCACATTTCTGACTTTTTATACCAAGGTAATAAAAAAACTAACCATAAAAATTTCAGTTCCTCTGTTAATAGATGTTGGATTTACCAAGAAGTTCCACTGCACTTCTATACATTACCCAGTACTGAAGCGGTGTGTTGTGGTTTTTTTTTTTTCCTTTGCTACTTTTACTTTTTTTTTTCTTTTTTTTTTAAAGTAGTTTTATTTGAAGATTCTTTTACCTTTGGATATGTTATTATTTTACCCAAGTATCAATGCTTTTATTTGAGTATTGATTTAGGCTACTCTACCCATCTCTGATGACATATTGTAAGACCAGTTCTTCTTGAATACTCTGCAATCTGTTATGGTACCTATATACCCACTTCCAGAACTTCACACTGGTTTGTAGTTTGACACACCCACTTTTGGTTTGTACAAGAATGTGCGAGTTGGAGACCACCCATCATTTATTTAATCTCCACACAAAATGGCTAATGCATACAAATTACACGAGTGCAACAATATGAGCGTTTCACTGAATGGGGGCTATTATAGCTTCTTAGTTGAGTTTCAAACTCATAACTACTTGGGGGCCTCCAAGTATGAAACATGCTCCTGTTCAGTGCTCTGAAAGTATTATCGTGATATGCTCAGAAAGGCTTACTTTGTCATTTATCATGATATGATATCATATATCCTATATCATATCCTATCGCTCAGCCCTATTGGGTGGTGCCTAAGTATGGCGCAGTTGGCCTCATGAGGTCAGGGGCCGTATGATTTCACCTACATTAAGGGCTGGATTGCATTAGCTGGTCTTTATTTTAGCCTTAGAGAGGGAAGTGTTCAGCCTGACCCCAGAGCTGCCAGAGTGCTTGGAGCTTGCAGGTGGTTGAGACTGCATCCTAATCCCTGTCATACTGACCCAATCTTGTGATGTTCATAGAAGCCCAGGACCTCTGGGGAGCTTTGGAGGAGACTGTTAACTTTGTGTGAGGTGCTGAAAGATACACAAGTGAAACCTCCTGAACTTGGAGAGGCATGTGCTATGAAAACAATAGAACAGCGTATCCAAGCACAGGCCGACCGCAGGGCTCTGTGTGTATGGAAACAGAAATAATTATGATATTACACGCAAAAAAACAACAGTGGTTTGAAGACTGTTTATTCCAGCGCTGGGTATTATCACGAAAGCTCGGCCAAGGAGGATATGACTAGCGTTGGGTAGTGATGAATTTATTGCACCGGTGTGTGGTCCGTCGAGAGCAGGAGCGTGTTGCGTCAGGAGCTCTAAAGGCAGTGTAAGTTGGTCGGAGGAGGTTTTTCATTTTTCAGTTATGCAACAAACCTGTTAGTTACATACTGCGTTTAGAACATTGAACTAAAGTGTTTCGGATGGCGTTTTGGATGATTCTCTGATGGAGCCACGGTTTTGCTACATTTAATTGATGGTTTGCACCAAATGTCGATCAGCAGATGTGTTTTTTTTAGGGAGGTTGTGGTTCACCTTTTAGGGAGCACATTGATTTATTAAGGTCTTTTTCATAGTAATTTATTAACTGTGCATTATGCTGTATGAGCTGTACTGGTACATATTCCAGTGTTTCCCACAGGTTGGGAACAAAACTGCAGGGAGGAGCACTATGGAGGGGTGGGGGAGGTTCTTTTCATGTAGGGATATCCAAACTTTTTGTTGTTAAACCTTCCATGTTTTTTATGCCTCATAATCTTGGCAGTCTTAGCAGTAAAGCGAAGATTTAGGGTGTGGCAAGAGACACTCTGTACTGTTGTTTATTCATTAGGATGTGAAATACTTTCTCTTTGGAATTTGTTCAAATGGGCTGAAATGGAAATTGGACGATGTTGGAACTAGCTGAAATGTTCTTGGGTGTTTGTCAGTATGCTTTGGAGGGAGCTCCCATGTATAACCTATGGGTGTGGAAGACTAACTGGAGGTTTGATGTATGAATCTACAAAATGTTGTGTGGTGTTGGTGTATGTTATAATACAAAGTAAACACTTTGTCAGGTCTGTGTTATGCAGATGATTACTGTGTCATGGTAGCATGCAATTCCTATAGGTTCTAGATGGTGTTCCATTTTCTCTCTTGTAGAGATTCCTGAAGGTGTCCTGCGATAATCCATTCTTTTGTTGGCACAAGTGGGACTCGTCACTGAAGATTACCCACTGCCATTCACTTTATGACGGTTTGTCACGACACCACTGCGGTCTTTGGCGATGTTGATGTGGTGTGAAGGGCAGGAGGGCATCACTGCTTGCTGAATGTCTACAGTCTTGGCTTGGCAGTATTGGGCATGTCGGACAATTAGTTAGTTCTTCCTACTCTGTGGTTCCCGTAGATCCTTCATGTCGCTGGTACGTGTCTGCTTCTATGGTAGTATCCACATGTGGTGGTGTGCAATAAGTCCATAAGACCATCCCGCTTCCCGGAGCCCTATGATCGACCCCTCTTGAACTCTTCCAACTACTTGAATTGCTTTTGAACTCTCTTCCGAGGCGTACTTCACTTGCCCAGGATGCTACCAACATAACAGCACGAGTCAGAATGGAACGCATGCGCAACAGGACTTTAGTCAGTCACTCAGTTACAGTGATTAAGGTCCACCCATGCTTACATCAGATGCACGGCCGAGCACGAAACTGGAATCATTCGCGTGTCTCACAATGTCAGACCTGCACACCAAGTTTCGTTCCTGTCGGTTGATTCCTTTTGGGTTCAACTATTGTTTTGATGATGGATGTAGTTTACAGAGCAAAAAACTAAGCCCAGATGTACATCCCTTATAATTAGGGTGCTAACTTTGCTTTTATGTTCTTAAGGTCAGTGAAGGTATGCTTAACTCCTCATAACCACCGTTTCTGCTCATCACCCCGTAGGAGTCTAGTTTGTTAGAGCCAAATGGCGATTGCTGCAGGGCTGAAAGTGAAAAGGTGGGCAGGGACAGGGCTGTTAACGAGGGTCCGACGTGGCCAGCGATGAAGCAACAAAGAACAAAGGGACCTGAGGGGAAGGTGGGGGTGAGAGGAGGAGGAAAAAAACACTTATTTAAAAAGCAGTCTTGGCAGAGAGAGAGGGATGAGGCTTAGCAGACGGCCCTCTCTCGTGCCCCTGTAGATGGAGCAGTCTGGCTCTGCTTCCCTCAATGGCCTCATTCATGGCCAGGGCTGTTAGCTGTAGGAATGCTCTATAAGCAGATACTGCTTTGGACTGGAGTCGTATCTGACCGTATACTGCCTGTATCTACTACTCAAGCATAGGAATTTATATACAGAATGCCATTACTAGTATGTCTTACAGCCTTGGTCAGGGGACACTGCAGCCATAAAGCCATATAGCACAAAGGCCTTGGAAAAGGACTTCAGGATATGGACATAATACAGGTATTGCAACACATCGTGATAACCTTGTGCAGCACATCGTCACTGTCCAAAGAAAAACAAGTATTTCTAAAATGGCAGCTTTACAGGAGAGGGCAAACACTGATTCAGTTTCAATGTAAGTCAATGGGACCAGACTTTTTTCCCCAAGCTGGTTTGGGCCATTTCTGTTGCTCCATTCATCATGACATTTTCACACAGTGTAAACAGCAGCTGCTGGGTTTGAATGATGCATAAAAGATAAAAATCGACAACAATGTTTTTCTTTGTACAGCAACGATATTGAAAGGCCCATATAATTGAAATAAAAATATTTTTTTTGTTTACCTGAGAGTTTGAGACATTGCAGACACTGTTCATACAGTCCATATATACACGATTACATATCTGCCCTTTTAGTGAACATGTTCTGCACATTTTTATGCAGATTTACTGTTTATGTGTTGAATTTAAAACATTGTGGGCAAAAAAAAATCTACCCATTGCTGTACGCATTTGTTTTATGGAAGAACTTATTTTCACTTTGAAAGTCAACAAAACATGCCATTTGAAAGGGGATGTTCAAACCAAAACAGTGTCTTTTAATTCTAAGGGATAAAGAGAAGTCATCTGCAAATGAATTATGAATGATGTTTTTGGTGCATAAATTCGCACCAGCATAAATCCTCAGGAACACGTAGGACATGGAGCCTTTATTGGTGAATCAGTATTGGAATCAAGAGCTCCTCAGGATTTCTTGCGCTGTTCAGTGTGAGGGAGCACCTTCAGCACTTGTGCCTTGCTTCTTGTTGATGTTCACTGAAAGTAAGAGCAGTGGGTGGGAGAGGAGATGTGCTGTTGTTGGTGGGCTCAGGCCCTTTTAAGTTTAATTGCAGTTGTTCACAGACAGTAAAGACTTCCTCTGGTGACTTCTAGACCATAAATGCTTTCCTCCAACTTGAGCCTTGTGATTGGTGTGTGTGTGTCTGTGTGTGTCTGTGTGTGTCTGTGTGTGTCTGTGTGTGTCTGTGTGTGTCTGTGTCTGTGTGTGTGTGTGTGTGTGTGTGTGTGTGTGTGTGTGTGTGTGTGTGTGTGTGTGTCTTTNTGTGTGTGTGTGTGTGTGTGTGTGTGTGTGTGTGTGTGTGTGTGTGTGT
>CM067490.1:6946829-6962397 GCA_034552555.1 Semaprochilodus insignis | reverse complement strand
GGGGGGGGGGGGGGGGGGGTTCATCTGGAAGTTGCACATGTGTATTAAGAGGCATGACTACAGGCACATTTCCAAGGCCTCGGTGGTGAGTGTGATGTGGGCTTGTGGGACTGCAGGACGGCTTTGAGTGTCCTGCAGATGACTTCAGATATCATGAGTGTAATTTTCCCTGAGCTACAAAGGCCTGCTGTTCTCTGCTGTCTCCAGCTTGGGACGGCAAGGTCAAGGATTGCTTGGAGTTAACCTTACTAGAGTCTTCTGACAGCCAAAACCCTGAATGCACAACTAATACCTCTTTATTTGCTGGTGTCTTGTCTGGTTACTGCTGATGGTGCAATAAGCCTGTTTTTTGGGTCTTGTTCCTGCTGCCCTGCGGTCAAAGGGATCATGTTTTTGCCATGCTTCAGTGTGCCTGGATATGTGGTGCTCGAGGTCTGTTTACAGATGGTTTTATCCATGTTGATTTTGGTTTACACCATGTTAAAACTGTTATTTGAATGTTTTTTTTGAGGCTTGTGTTCCGAGAGATGCACCACTTCATGTGGCATTGAGATGGGCACGCTTGGCTTTTCCGGAGCTGCGGAGCCCGAACGTTACTATGTCCGTGCCAGTCGTTCGGCCTTATCCTCTAATCGCTGCGAGTGCTGAATATGCAACAGTGTTGGTTGAGGACTTGTTCAAAAAAGAAGAAGAAGAAGAAAAATGTTTGCCTTCGTTTTCAACATTAGCATTAGACTCTCAAGGCTTTCTGGCACTGCATCCTAGAAGCTGTTTAAACACCAATGCCTCCAAGGACTCTTTTTGGCCTCCTCGCCGGCCAGCATTAAATGGTTGTTTGGAAAAGGCTTGTAACTATTAGGAAGAACTGAAGAGTAATTAAAACAATACACAAGTACCAGTTTGCTGACATGGAAGATGCTCTTGGAGGACATAAATAGGCTGTTATTTTGAATCGCGTCATTGGCAGTTTTGAAACCGCTCCCATTATTGGACGTGTGTCCAACGTTGCCCTCAACCCCCACTCCCCCCTCCCCGATCCCGCTCTGAAGTTCTTGCTGTGGAACTTGGAATAAAACCGAACCACATTATAAAGCGTAAGGGTATTTTAGTCATTTCCATGCTTATTCGCCAATTCCTGAGTGTGTAAAGAAGCCCGTAAAAAACATCTCCAGACAAGGAAAATTAGTTGGAGAAGGAGGCTGTGACCCATACTTGCCTTTGGCAAAGTCTCTTACCTTTTTTAAGTGCGATACCGATTTGGGTTATTTAAAGCCACTTTTGAATAACAGATCCACAAATCGCTGAGCCTGGCTTTTGTTTCCCGTCATTGCAAAGAAGCTGATATTTGCTGATGAACTACAAGGAAGTCTCGTTTGTGTTGTAGTCCTATAGTACTTTCTGCTAGCCTGCACTTTTGCTGCTTTATGGCTTGAAGGGCATAAGGCCTTGCGGAGTTAACTGTGGGGGGTCTGGAGGTGGATAGGGTAGCTGAAACCAACGCTTGAGTGGTAATTAGTCACTAATTTAATATAGTGAATATAGTTTAATATAGTGAAAAGAAAACCCACTTTACATTAAGGTAAGTCAGTCGTCCCCCTACAGGTCATTTTGGGCCATTTCGTTTGGTCCCCGCATCATGCCCTTTCTACACTTACAATTAACAGGCATTCCCAGAAACTGCAAAACAACAAAACTGGAGGTTTTGTTCTGACAGCAGTGATATATCATGTCTTGAATGCACAGCAACAGAACAGCCTGTTTAGATCTAAGAGACAATGGGAGGTTTACAAATGGTCATGCAGTAATGAATTAGAGCTGTTTTTGGGGAATAAAATACACAAAGTGTACAATGTGGGCTCTTAATAGTAAAGAAGTATCACATCAATCTAAAGCCGAGCTTCCCTGCAGATTGCAATGGAACAACTTGGTACATTCATCCTCTTTCCACATGGAAACTCGAGCTCTATTCTTCTCCAATTGGGATCTCATCTGTCTGGAATAAAGGGAACAACAGCAAAGGAGTCGTGCTGCCGAACCAACAGACCAGAACTCAATGCGCAACGTTGAACTTTATGGCTCAAATCTACTTCTAGGGTTGAAGTCTGCGAGTCTGATTGAGCGTAACAAAAAGTACATGTCAATTGATAAGTGCGCATTTGTGACTACTACCTTGAATTGTGCAAATTCCTTAGCAAACATTATTCTTATCGCAGCAGTAAACAAACCAATCCAGCACCAATCATTTCCAGACTACCCCAGAACATGTCCATAGTGCTGTCTACGAGTTATTGAACGTCATTGCAACTGTATTCAAGCAGGCTGGATTCGAATCAAATTACTATCAGGCCAATCATGCAAGTATGTAGAAGGTCTGCTTTTAATTCAAGGGTGTTTACATCTATGCTGGGTGATCCCGAGGACTCACAGCAGCCCCCACCCCCCCCTACTCCCGTTTCAGGGCACTGTCAGTGACTGGACAATTGGCTGCTCAGTTGTTTCTTGGCCTGCATCATTAGTTTGCTCAGAAGAAAGTGAACAAAAGGCCTGGTGTTGTTTACCAGATGTGCCATTTGCATCTGGAGTCTGTTGTCTCTCAACATGAGGACCAACGAAACATCAGTGCAAATATAGCAGGCCGTCATCAGAATAAATCAATTAGGAAACAGAGCCATATTGTTTGGTGTGTCAGGACCAACTGTTGACTACATCATTAAGAAGCTGCTGAACTTTCCAACAGCACAGAACTTGGCATGCCACAAAATAGCACAGTAGGGGGCGACCAAAGAGTGCGTTGGTCTTGTTGAATACTTACTTAATGCCCCCAGTACACAGTCCCAATTACTTTAGTGCATCCCACAGGCCAATAATGTCACTGTTTAACCAAACCAGTACAATAGAAGTACATATATAAGTACATATTTAGTATTTATATATATATATATAGTATTTATTTAGTATTTATATATATGTGTATATATATGTGTATATACACACACTAAATACTAAATATGTACTTATGTATGTACTTCTATTGTACTGGTTTGGTTAAACAGTGACATTGGCCTGTGGGATGCACTAAAGTAATTGGGACTTAGGAACATTTAAGTGGTTGGTTCTTTGAAATGTGGTGTGCAAGTGTGACAAACCTCCCTGAAGTTTAAACAGTGTCCACACTGTAGTCCAAGTAGTTCAGGAACAACAAGCTTTAGAATATAATTCCAGCCAGAAATGATTTGTTTTAAAAATGTTCTGAGAATATGCAGCGTAATGTTCCATTAATGTTTTCAGCAGGATGTTTCCCAGAATGTTCTTTCTGACGGTAAGAGAAGGTTCTCAGGTCTCGGTAACATCCATAAAACATTTTCCAAATGTTGCTCTGAGAACTAATTCTTCTTTTGTTCTCATGTAATGGAATCTGTGGGCCTTGACAACATCCTCAAAACGTCCTCTGAACGTTGCACTTAAAACTTAGTTAACATTTAACCTTATAGGAACATTATCTGACATTATAAACATCTTTTAAATGTCCTTTAAACGATACATTAAAATTTTTTCTGTAAAACTCTATTGGAACTTGTACGTAAAGTTCTGGGAATGTTCCCTGCTAACTTTTTCCTGTTAAGGTGCAAATTTAAGGTTTATCCTAGAACAGTATGTTAAGAGCCATGTTCGCATGTAGATGTGCTTCTAAAAGACAGATGTATTGACGTCGCTAACATCCCTAACACTACTATACATCTAAAAATGTACTTCATGTTTGACCTGAGAGGCTTTCAGATTTGACCGCTATGCCCAAACGTTTGCAACTAGCTGAGCATTTCTATGGGTGTCCAGAAAAAACATCTGATCAGCCTAGTCTGAAGAAAACAAACCCAACCACGAGTTTGTATTTCCATCATTGCCCCCAGGTTGAATGGTGTAGGGGTGACGGAAATGGCAGAAGAATGGACTACTTGTGAAACGAGGTCGGTGATCTGACCCCCATCTTTGCCAAGCCGCTCCTGCGTCTCCTCCGGCTACAGTGCAGCCGTTGTCATTCCGGGGCCCTAAAAACTAAGAGCCCCCTTAGGGTTTTGTCCACACTGTCGGAGGCAAATTACTCTTCCACTTCCTTACACCATGACACAACACTTGCCTCAGCTTTTAGTGCTTCGACCACCCCCCATCCACCTCCTACTGACCCTCCCAAGACTGCAAAAGCGGAGGAACGACCAGGCTCTTTACAGTAGCATTTAACATTACCAATTGGATTTGGGCGCAGTTGCTGTTCTGTTTCTCTGTCTGAAGTGGGTCTAAATGAGCTATTTTGTTACCACACAAAGAATCTACAGGAGGTTTCTGAAAGGCCACAATGATGTGGGACTAGTGCGTGAGACCAGGATGAATTCACCTGCGTACTTCCAGACATTAAAGCATCATGAGCTTGTTAGGTTACCCGTTGCACTTCTTTAGCCAATTTGGCCAATCTTAACTCCTTCAATGAAGCACTGTAGGAAATGTCTCCGCCTGAAGGAAAACCTTCAACAGTTAGACGTACATGTTGCTTCACCACTATTTTTGCCTTGCTCAGAGATCTGTTTAACCTTGCAGCGTGAAATTAGCGGCTTAAGTCAGATAAATGAGTTTAGCATGCCGTCTGTTAAGCTTGTATTAGTTTTGATGCAGGCTGCTCAACATTACAGACAGAAAGACTGTCAATACTAACCTTTAGCGCTAACGTTCGTTTGTTGCGGCTCCAGAATCGACTCTGCCCTTTCACTTTCCTCTTGCTGACAGACTGGGAATGATGTGATTTACTGCTTGGCTGATTGGTCCAGAACGGATTGAGGAGGGAATCCTGGAGGTCTCGGAGTAGTCCATAAAAAGGAACATGAAAGAAATGCTAGACATGCAGCGGTGGAGTCGGGAACACCCTGAGTCTCGGCCCATTAGTGGGTGCTAGGGAAGACCTGATGGTCTAATGGCAGTCTGTTACCTGGACTATTGGCCGTTAACTGATGGATTGTTGTTCTTAATGGCCGCTGCTTTTATGCAAATATTCCGAAACGGGAATTAGAAACCGTCTGTGCAGGTATTGTAGGTGCTTCAGAGTGACTTTCTTCGTTAACCCTTCAGTGTTTCAGTGTTTTGTGACCTACAGCAATGCTTGCGTGCAGGAAGACAAACATTTACAGTACACAATCAACAAACCATCTGAACGCCATTACCGTTCGCCTATACACTCCTCTCTAATGCAGTTCTTCCGTTTGTCTCCGGATACCTCACAGACCTCCAGTCCTCCTCCTCCTTCTCTCTGTTTAGAGGTGAGGCCCTCCTTCAATATTCATCAATCACTGAACTTGGACAGTTAAACAGACTGGCTGTTATACTAATACACCAGACTGGTAATGATGTGTGCAAAACAATAGTTTGGTCTTTCCCTCTGTAACAGTAAGTCAGCGGTTTATGTCAAAACCATAATAGAAGTGGTCTACCAATAACTTTAATGATCAAAAGTCATTAAACAATTGAAACCATGGAAACTGACTAGGCCAAACAATAAAATTGAACTAAACTGAGCAAAAACAACACACCCTGTAGACTCCAGAGCACTAAATAATTATACAAATAATTGTTTTTGTGGCCAGTTTAAAAAGTCTTTACAGCCAAGTTGAGAAATGGGTAATTACTTTTATTTAGTCTTTTTATTTATTTGCTTTTGTTAAACTTGAAATTCATACTGTCCAGGCTAAAGGGCAGATCTGATGCACACAAAACATGTGGTGTCAATCACCAACCAATCTTTGTTGGTTCTTTAATCATTTAAGCTGCTGATAACCAGCTATAAGCTTCAACACAATTTTGAAAAGGCAGAAATAGTGTGGAAACTACATGTACATGATTAGCTTACATGTTTTACACATTGTGTGTAATATATAAGTGCTACACTGAAAATCAGAAGGGCTAGAGGGGAGCTAGAGAGGCTAGCTCTATAGTATTTAAGCTAATTCAGAACAAGGTACTACATAAAGACAGCTGTGAAGGGTACATGTAGTTTCCACCCTATTATACACACACACGCGCACACGCACACGCACACACGCACACACACACACATACACACACACACTGTACATATACACTGCACATCTTCCAGTTTCTCTTTACAGTACAATGCCTCAGTTAGCAGTTCAGAGTATTGTAGCAGAACAAGGCACATTCTGTCATGTGGTAGCCTGTGTTGGGCACGTGTGAATGATATGATCCTAGCTGTGTTGTGTTGTGCAGGATCACATCCGCACAGCATGGTATTGTGGTCTACGCCCAGGGGCTCGTAGTTTACCATTGACGAGCTTCAGGTGATGAAAAGCAGTTTTCTAAAAGACCTGGCTCAGGCCTGCTCCGGCAAGTTCAGCATGCAGAAACGTTACATTCTCCTGTTTATTCCTAACTGTAGCCGCGAACAGGTGGCGGTCTTCTTTTTACAAGCCATAATCCAGCCTTTTTTTCCCTCCCCCTACAAGGAAACGGCATTGTATATTTACACAATTCTGCAGCACCTCTTAGCCCTGTCAGGTTGTGTTTTCAGAGAGAACATCACAGCTTTGAGGGTGGCACACAGACTTGCATGACCCTGCCGAGTCCAAGTAGTGTAAACAGAATTTGTCTCTCTACTGTTTGTACCAGGATGGTTTATAAAGTAAACTCGAGCTGTTGGCAGAAAAAAAAAAGCACAGTGACAAATGCGTCTCAAGCAAGAGGAGCCTGTTAGTTCTCATAGGATCACTGTGCCAGTCACCCCCCCACCCTTCCCTTTCCTCTTCACCCAGAAACGTCTTGCCCCACTGCCTTAGGTGATATTACAAACATCTCATCATTCATACAGACCTGGCGGAGTTATAGGCTGCGAAAACCGTTCTCTCGGGTGGAAAGTTTAGGTTAGGCCTCTGTCAGTGGGAGTAATTTATAAGCGCTCGCAGTTCGACGTGAGCCAGTGAGATGTTCTGGAGCTCGCTGACATTTGGTTAATGTGTGTTTTGTCAGCTTTCCAGTAGGAGCATTAAATACTGGAGACACCATAGTCCAAAAAGTCTGTACCTTCCAGCACCAGCTGGTAGTGTGGTGCTAAAACAAGATGTTACGTGCTCACATGTAGCTTTTAATGCCTGTACTCAAGACTTGCTCTTCAAGCAAGAAGCCAGAAAGGCAGAAGAACAGTCTGTTCCTTCCTCTGTTTAGAGACGTATCCAAATAGGATTTAGATAATGATGCCATGAATAAAGGTAAGGTTGGAGGATTTAAGACCAGGTGCTTAAAAATAGGCATTGCGTGTTGGTACGTTACTCATACTCTACAAAGAAAAGGTCAAAAAGCAGCAAAACAGCCAATTGAATTAGTTTTAGCAGTAAATCTAAACTGGATTTACTTGTCAGTGCCATGGGTAAGCACCACGTCTCAAAGAATTCATGAGCAGCTGCTCAAAAATTGTGCATTACCGTGTAGCTCACAGCCGTACTCCACTCACAAAGAAGAGATACTTTGCGTTAGCCTTTAAAACCCAGAGGCTTACTTCTCAAGGCCAAGAAGCCAAAAAGCTGCAAAACAGTCCATATTGATTTGTCTGTTTCCAAATAGGGTTTGGGTATCCGTTCCATGAATAAGTGAATGGTTGCCATATTTAAGACCAGGTACTTAACACTAGACATGGCGCATTGGCATATAGCTTTTAACACCCCTAAGCTTGCAGCACTTGTAGTTGGTCGTGTCCTATTTTGGAGGAGCTTCCCACTAATATATGGTTATTGGCACCATGATTAAGGGGATGGCTGTTATAGTTGAGGTCATGTGGTTAATATAGTCTTTGTGCATCAGCATGGTGCTTTTAACACCCTTCCTGAACAGGCTTTCTCTTTAAGTGTCTGTTTCCTCCCTGAAGGAGTGAAAGAGCAGGAGGACTTCATGAATTTTGCTTTGGAGGACCATCTGAATACACGCCGTTGCAGTCTTTGGCGTGGTGTTAAGGGCAGTCGTCGTAACGGTAACATGGTGGCCCGATGCCATACTGAGAGACATTACTTCTGTATGTGTAGCGCAATAAATATTGCCCATATCAGTCTAAATCTATCATCATTTATTGTTCCTGGTCACCTTTATCTTCCTTCCCAATAGCACTGCAATCCCACACTTCCTTCTGGGTGCAGCTATTTTTTTGACAGTGAGTGTATTTGTCCAGGAATGCTCATTAAAAGCAGTTTCATTGTTTGTAGAGACCAAATACTACACTACAAATCCATGCGAATGCTGCGGGTTTAACCTGGTTCAGCAATTTTAGCTGGTTTTAATAATCTGCTGCGTATGGAACTTATGTTAGAAGTTGAAACTGAGCAATGCAAGATTATACAGATACAAATATATGGCACATGATTCAAAACATTGTCTAACCAGTATTTATACTCGTCTGTAGAATGTTGTAGTTTTCATATATACAGTGTATATAGGAGTGGCATGTTACAGTGCAGGCCCTGCATGCCATCCCTGAGCTCTGCGCTGTCTGTAGGAATATGGTTTGCTGTAGGGGCTGAAGAGTCATGGTTTCCACCCCCCCCCATAATTGTTAAAGATAATCATTACTCTTGTAGCATGGGTGAGATACTGTAAGATGCCTGAAAGTCATGTAAGCAGGATTGCAGCCTTGGACGATGGAAAAGTATAACTGCTTCTCCATGTCCTGTTCTTTCTCTCAGCAGAGGAAGGAAATGGCTGTCGGGTTTCTAAGATCTGCCAACGCTTTAAGAAATGAATGGAAAATAAAATGGTCATGGCTCACGATAAAATGCTAACCCATAAATTACAGAGAACTTTTGTAGCTCATAGAGATCGCTATCTCAAGAGGGACAAACTTTGTGTAACTGTAGAGGGGAAAATGAATGGTCCACTCCGCAGAGCCTCAGTTACCAAGTATTAATGCTGCTGCACGTCACTTAGGGGAGAAGTTAAAGCCGAAAGGCTCCTTCTGAAGCCGGTTCGTGAGAACATGTCGCAGGAGTGTCCCCCAGTTTTAAAGCATTAGGCTGTTCCAGTGATCGGCTTTCTCTCTCTTCCCACATCATAGTCTCAGCATTCTGTTAGGAAGCATGCGGTTGGAGATAGGGTTTGGAAGGGGGTGATTTTAAGTAGCATAGAAAGTGGTTTTCCTTGAGGAGCAGCTGCTCCAGTATGCTGAACCTGAATACAGTGACTCTGTTTTAATGTAATGAAGGACTTTCGTTTTGTCTGCACTGTTATACGTGTGTGTGTGTGTGTGTGTGTGTGTGTGTACAGGTGTGTACAGGTGTGTACAGGTCCCCCGGCATTTCATTCAGTCAGTAGAAATCCAAACATGATCTGATCACTGAAAACGTATGTTGATGTAGAGGTTGGTGACGTGTCAGAATGTGATGTCATGTGGTGATATCTGACAAGTTAAAGCAGGCAAATTAGTGAAGCAAGTAAATACAGTCATTCATATTCAACACTTTTACATACTGTGCTGCGCTCCAAGTCCAGGTTATTACGGGTAACTATGCTGTCTTTGTAATCAAGCATGCAGTTGGGAAGTGTTTGTTGGTACTGACCATATCCACAATATACTCAAAAATATACTGAGACATTTATAATGATGGCGGTACAGATTGTCATATTGTCCAGCTTTACTTTGATGTGTGATGTGAACAGCGTCTACCTTCTGAAGATGGGAAGCATGGGGGCTATTACTCAGGGCATTAAACTGCCATGCAAGCGAACTCGCTCTTCCGTTTAGAGCTCCTGCCTGAGGTCTCTCTACATCACGTTTATTTGTCTTAGCTTTACAGAGAAGAGGGAAAGGAGCACGGAGTGAGTCTCTTGTTTCCTGAACTGTAGGGGGGAAAGATCATGTTTGGTAAACCCACCATTTTTCTCCCTATTGGTGCGTTGAGGTTAACTCATTACCAGACAGTCACAGACAAAGTTGGGGGCATTGCACCTCAAACGCTTTACTACTTTAAAAGGCAAAGTAAAGGAAATGGCTCTTTGTCGTGACACCAACTACTTTTGGTTCCGTAGAGAACCCTGAAAAGGTGTGTTTTTTTTTTTTTTTTTTCTGGAACCAAAAGTGGTTCTTCTATGCCATCATTCCAAGGAACGCTTTGTGGCCCTATTTTTTTTATTTTTTATTTTTGATAACGTGTTTTAAAGAAATGAATGCCCTTGCATTCCTGTAATGACGCATGCACATCTACGGTAATCCCTGCCGTCGAAATCCAAGAACAACTTGTGGTTGCATTACTGTCGTTGCCTTTCACTTTGCCTCTTGCTCCAAACCAGGCCAAACTTGCCTAACATGGTTAACCATAATGCCGTTTAGCCATCTGGTGGTGTTGAGCGCGAACCATGCATTCTTGTAGATGCAGCGAGACATTCTTCAGGAAGGTTTTAAATGTGCCCTCCATTAAACTCTTAACACCTCCAGACAAGGGACTTTATTGCTTAGGTAACTGCAAATAAAAGAGGATGCAGAAGAACACTGACGGACGTAGGTCTAAACCCAACCGCTCCCAGTTGCTTCTCTGCTGTACTGTAATTTTGGACTGGTGGTTGAAGCTCAATCCCCCCCCCACCCTAATACCGTGTCTCCCGTTGTGACCTTATATGGGCTGCAGAAGACTTGGAGTTTCTTGGAAGACCAGAGCCTAGCCACATTTAATGCGCCACATCAACCCAATGGGACGCTGTTTTAAGTGGATGTGTAAATCGGTGTATAAACATTTGGTACTTTCATTGCTTGAGGTGGTATGGAAAGTTGAAGTCGATTCCAGCAAGCCCACGCCACCCGGGTTGGGGCTGCACTAGCAAACACATGAGCCCCTCAGTCTGTCGCCTTCCAACTGATGCATTTAGCACTCATGTTGCCTCAGGGCAACAAACCCGTTTTCATGACTTTACAATGTTATGATTAATATTTATTGGCCCTGAAAGGGTTGATGATGAAGAGGAAGGACTGAATAAACCAATAGAAATTAGTGTGATTGGTCACGCTGTTCCTGGTGGGCATGTGTTTTAACCTCTGTTTCTGGTGCGGTGCAGCTTGTGAATAACACATTGCACAGTTTCCCTTAGGGAAGCATTTTTCCCCCCATAATTTCTTATCCATCTAAAATGTTATTCGGTTCTGAGGTGAAGTGACCATATATCTTTTACATTTAATAGCTTACTTTTTCTTTAGGGTGTTTTGAAATTGCTTAACTATGCATTGTGCCAGAAAGCAACACGGTACAATGGGGAACTGAATACAGCCAGTAACACATGAAGTGTTGTAACTGCAGAACCGCTTTAATTTTGCTGTTTAGGACTGACATTCGTTCATTTCCAAGGGTGAATCGTTTACAATAAACTCTGTGGTCTGCAGCGGAGCTACTGCCCATCCTGTGTGGGTCAGCTGCCTCGGCTGGGTGCCCCTGCCTTCCTGCTGACCAGGTTGCCTACCATCAAGCTTCTCTCTGTCTAGTGCTTTGAGGGGCTTCACCCGGATCCATCCGAAGATCATGCTGACTAATCAGACATTTCTTCCTCTGCCTCAAACACACTCAACACTTCTCCTAATCTTTCCAATAGACTATCATCATGGTCTTCTAACAGTCACTAACAGTTATCCTGTTCAATATTGCCTATAATTGTAAATTCTGATCCTTTGTGTTTGTTGCTATCTGGGGTCAGCCTATCTGGGGTCACCCCCTTTCCTCTTGAGGTTTCTTCCTCTTACTCTGAGAGAGTTTTTCCATGCCACTATCACCTCTGGTGTGCTCACTGGGGGCTTGGACCTGGCTTTTGTGTAAAGCTGTTTTGTGACAATGTCAAAAAAAAAAAAAAGGCTATATAAATAAATTTGACTTGACTTGACATGTTTATCAGTGGAGTGCCAAATCCAATTTTCTAGCAAAACACTTTTCAAAATCTGGTATTTGCTGTGCTCAGTAAAGGTAACTTGCTTCTTGTAGTAGCAAAGTATCATCACATACAGTGAGTTAGTTAATGTGCAGTAGGCAGTGTTTTAAATGCTACATTGTGCATTATGTAGAGAGTAGAGAGAGCCAATTGAGATTGAGCCTAAGAAAAAACAGTATTGTGAGTGTACTGGTCAGGTCTGACCGAGGTCTGGTCTCTTTCAAAAAGGTGTTGGTGACAACAGTAGCGCATATATATATATGTATATATATAAGCTACTGTTGTCACCAAACAAACGATTTTTAACCTAATAAGTGAAGAGTTTTGTTTAAGGAAGTCCAAAATCCAGCTTTGGGAAATTCCCCATGGTATAGGATCTCGTTACGATCCCATCTTGCTCTGAGGGAATGTTTTCTGTCGAGTGTTGGGTCAGCGCAGTCTTTGATCTTAGTACTGTTCTGGCACAGAGATAACCCAGGCATGTCCCTAATGTATTTGCTGGCACGTACTCACAGGCTTTAGAGCTGAAATTATGATGACTTATGAATGGATGTTGACGGAATTGTTTGTTGGGGGGAACAGAAAATGGCCAGTCCGATCCTGAATTGCTTGGCTGTCATTTTCTGTAATGAACGGTGACTGTTTACCCACACTGCGGGTACTTATGATGCCTTATCTCGTTGGCCGAAATGTGTCTGGGAGCCAAAAAGAAATGTGAAATGTATGATTAACGATAATGACTTTCATAATTTCAACAGATGGCCGTAAAACTGGACTCACTATTTTGTTTGCTGTCCAAAACAACTTCTGACTGTATTTTTAGAATTGTGGTCATTTTCAGACAACCGTGTCTTCAAAAAGCCCTCGTGTTAGCCAGTGGACCATATTGCACTACATTAACCTACCAAAGACCATCTTTAACGAGCAAAGAAAAGCCGTTGGCTTGTGCCTTCAAAATGAGTCTGCCATGTGCAACTTTAACAACCAATTTAAGGATTTATAGAGATGTAAGTACTGTACAATGAAACAGTTCCTGTTGTCTTGTGTCTTGGTCCATTAAGAGCGCTTGCAGGGGTTTGATGGGAATTCTGTGTGGTAAGCTGTGGCACATTAAACTGCGCTCCAGGGGCTGGCTGCTGCCCTAGCTGTAGCATGGGGGCAGACAGGATCTGATGAAGCGAAAGAGGAGCCGTATCCAGGCCCTGATCCCCGATGAACATGCTGAAAAGCAATTAGAGTCCGCTTGGCTTTTCCTCGTGTTGCTTTAGGAATGGGTGCTGATGAAGCGAAATGGCAGGATTCCGTTTTTCCTGCCTTTTCTGACCCAGGACTTGGTTATTAGATGATTGAGACTAGGCCTGTTTAATATGCTGCTTGTTTCTTGTCATCATGAGCCGTATAAAGAATCAGTAAATGTTTTATTGTGTGCGGACCAATCACAGATGTCCTTTGGGTGTTTGGATGAATGAGGACATTTACATGACCCAGCAAACAATTGGTCAGTTGGTCATATCAAGGGTTGATGTGTTCAAACATTTGGGATGGTAAAGAGGACACAATGTAGAAACTAGAGTGGCAATTTATAATTCCAGTTGTATTCCAGGATTAAAAAGGGGCTCTTTTAACTGAAGTACTACTCTGATGATGGTCATCTAGAACGAGTGTAGGGTTGGGCAGGCAATATGACCCTATTTCAGGTTATCATGATCAAATTCAGATGATTTTTCTGAATATATTGTGGATATTGTCCATTCTTGTAGGACCCTAACCAGCTGCATGGTCCTTTAGAAACTGAGCCTAATTTGTCCTTTTGCCATTTGTTAATTGGGTTGGATGCAGTGCAGTGTAAAAGCCTTCAAACAATGAAATTATATTGTACGTCATGAACACTTTTGATAGTATTGTAGCAATGGCGCACATTGAGGGTGACCCGCACTGGCAGTGTAGTCGACCATCCTCATGTTGTAGCTTAAATTGGGAATATCTTGGGAAATAATTATCTCCATGTTTCTTTTGGCAGTTATTGTAGAATCATCTTCAAACACTTGCAGCAACCCGAACCCCCCCGCGTTTTCCACATTACTTATCTTTACACAAAAAACAAACAAACAAAAAAACCCATAAATGTTTGTTTGCATGAGAGTTGCCACTGGTGGTTAAAAAGACTGTTGACTGTTAAGACGTATAGGCCCCAGTATGGTGAACATGTTCAGTACCATTCAAAAGTATTGAATAAACGAAATACGGTACTTTATTGAAAATGGACAAAATCTTTTGACCAGTATGCTGCCATTTTAGTATGAAATGGTTGCTCTCTCTCGTCTGCTCGTCAGTGTGGCAATAGTGGTCCGATTGTCTTAATAATCATTTAATAATAAACAAAAGCATCTCGTACGGTTTATATGTCATATTTGAATAGCATTGGACCTTTTTTAAGGTGTACAGGTCTTAGGAGGTTTCCCTTTAAGAGAGATTGGTGAGGGTGAAGAGTGTTGCAAAGGTGTAAAGAACCTTTGCATAAGGTGAAGGTTCTTCACATGCATCGTATTTTACAGCGACCCTCTGAGGAACCCCATCCATTTAAAGGTTCTTTTGGTAACTAGAAGTGTTTCTTCTGTGGCGTCACTCGGAGAACCCCTTTTGGCTCCCTGCTGAGAGTGCTTATATGCTGAGGATGTTTCCTCTTGAAGAAATGCAAATTGAATCATATTTGACTATATTATATTTTTGCCTTCAAATTGGATGTGATTGCTTAATGTGCAGTGGCTGCTGATTTTTGGAACAGGCGGTCGCGGAGAAGACTGTAACCATGCGCTAAGCAGTTTTGTGCTATTACTCAGATGTCTAATAAGCTAAATTGATTTTAAGTGCTTGAGCGGCTGCATGTTGGTCTTCTCGCTTCAGCAGTTGGTCGCAGTCTCGCGCGCTGGCGCGTGTGGACGGAGGTTTTCCTTGTGTTTACTGAGGGTATGCGTGCGCTGTAATTGACTTACAATCGGGACTTTTTGACGTAAAACGTTCAGACCCATGAAACCCAAATAAGCCTTCGGGGCAGGGACTGCTGGCCTGTGTTTTTCTTGGTGCTCAACGGGTGATACCCGATATGATTTATATCCTCAGTCTCGGCAGCGTGCGGTTGAATCTATAACTGAGCTGTCACAGCATGCAGTCGGTCTAATTACAGTATAGGGTACGGGGGGCTGGCACCACATGTGTGTACCTGATATCGAGAAGGAGACCGAGAGAGAGAGAGACACAGAGAGACACAGAGAGAGAGAGACACAGAGAGGGTGGCATTGTTTTTTTGCATCCTGTGCTCCATTTTGTTCAGTGACCTGTTGCACTTTTATATTTAGCGGCCTTGTTATGACTACCAGAATTCCTGTCGATAAACACAGAGCTTGGCGAGTTGTGTGGAGTGCAGTTTATGTATGTGGAGAGCGCAGCGAGAGCTGTTATTATCCCATCATTTGTGTGGAAGATCTGAGGAGCAGAGCTACAACTGCTGCCATGTAATTACGCTCTGGCCACCAAAAAAATACCAGTAAAAAATACAAGCAGCTTGAGTGGAATTAGATCTCTCTCTCTCTCTCTCTCTCTCTCTCTCTCTCTCTCTCTCTCTCTCTCT
>CM067490.1:6923005-6946453 GCA_034552555.1 Semaprochilodus insignis | reverse complement strand
CTCTCTCTCTCTCTCTCTCTCTCTCTCTCTCTCTCTCTCTACACCTCTCTCCCTGTATTTTTAGTCAGACTGCCACAGCACGTTACATGTTCTTCACTTCCAGACCTCTTTCAGTGACAAAAGGTCAATTACGGCTACTCTACCGCTTCGCTGCCTCCTGTTGAGGGTTCCTCTGGATGAATGGGCAATGAAAACATCACCGGTGAAATGACAACATCTTTTTCCTCTATTATCCGACCTCTCCGGGCAGAACCAACCCCAGTAATTGAATCCCGTGGTCACTCTCAATTATATTAGTAGCTGAGTAACTACTATTCATGCTTCATTACCAAATAAAACAGCTTCAGGTGCTGCTTAGAAAGAAGGGTTTTTTTTATGGAATTCTTTACATTAATAAGAACACTGCTGATCTGGGGACTGTGGTGGCCCCCCCTTGACTGAGCGGATCCACTCTGACATCATCCGATCTAGATTATTTCATTGTCTGCTACAGTGATGGTCTGTCAGTGTAACACCAGCATAACGAGCACCTTGTTTTATTTAAGTCCTTATATTATAGGGTGATTATAAGGAACCTTCAGCTGATGGGACAGCATCAAAGACACCAGGGTGATGACCACTGTGATAGCCCTGTTGGCTAGGTTAAGTGTCTGACAAATCAGGCCTCTTTAAAGGGGAAAAAAAGAATTAAACTGCATTAAAGAGGATGGTATGGCATGCTTTTCCATTTATTCAGTCTTCCTTTGGTGTGTTATGTACCCCTTTGTGCATGTATACTCTGCAAGCGGTCCAACTTATTGGAATTCCGTCCGCTTTTCTCTGTTACAGGGTGACAACAACTTGTAACACAATTACCCTTATTGCCTAAAGCCAACAGCAAGCTTGGCACACGCGCGCACACAGAGTTAAACAAGTGAAAAAATGACCGCTCTGAAACGCTCTGCTTCAGTGTACCTTGCAAAGGTGGATCACTTTTACCAACCTGGTTTACCAGACGTTTAAGCTGGGACTCAAACTGATATGGCCAAACCGAGACGCCATTATAAGAACAGCCACTGGGGGGCAGAACTTTTAGCAGGATATAGCTCTGGCTGGGTGACTATTGGAGTATGTCAGCTGACCAATCAGAGCATGCTGGGCTCATCTGGAGGCAGGGCTTAAAGACACAGGAGCTTTCCCTAACAGTTCCATTCTTGATGTATTTAAAAACGTTTCCAAAATGGAAAGAAAAGTGACCATCCTAGTTGGTGGAGTAGGTCTTCGTTCTGCTCACATCCAGTGTCTTCCAGGGGTGGGTAGGTTGTTGAGAGAATTCCTCCTGAAGCCCCTTTTTCTGCATCGTGGCTCAATCACAGCCTCAGAGCGAGGAGCAAACAAAAACCTAAACATGTGGAGATGCTCTGAACTACAAACTGTTGCTTCCTCCCACCCTATCTCCCGGAGCATGTTTCCACAGACTGCATGGTGGTCTGAAGGTTCTGGCAGCAATTACACAACTGATTGATTTTAGGTGTGTGGATCTTCTGGTCCCTTAGGCAAGGCTTTGCTGCTTTGTGTAGGTATCAGTACTTAAGTAGAATAATGCTGAATCCAGCACCACCTGTGCAGCGTGTGCTTTGTGATACAGAATCATGTTGAGTACCCAACATTGGCGTTGGTACGTTAATTTCCCCATTGCATTTTGATTTGATTGGACCTTTTATTTCCACAATTTCCAACAATTAGATGATGGGTTTGACTTTAGGTCCAACATGCAGCTTGTTCTTCAAAAGTAAGGTAAGGCCAGAACATGTTCTTTGGAGCCATGCCGTCAAAGAACCATTTTAGGTTCCCTAAGAGGAACCGTTCAGTGGATGGTTGCTTAAACGGTCATGGTTGTTTGTTGTAAATGAGATGTATGATTATGAAAATATCGCATGATGTAAAGGTTCTCTTTCTCACTCACTAATCAGGAAACACCCCGGACAGGCCGCCAGTCCATCACAGATCCATATAGAAATGTGTCACAAACTTTTTTTTTAAATTTATTTATTCCTTTTTTTTTTTTTTTTTTTTAAAGTCAAGTTGAGACAGGCAGGAGAACCAGCAGTGCCACATTCAAATGGCCAATAATTATGAATATTGTATATAGGTTTATTCAATGTTTCACATTAATTTTAGCATGCCTAATTATTGGTGCTGTCTCAACAAAACTTCTCCTTTTTTTTTTTTTTTTTTTTTTAAACCATTTTCCAGTTTTTTTGATATCATTTGAAAATGCGTTTTCCTCTTTACAATTTCACGATGAACGGACCCAAAATGGCCCAAAATTACTTGCCAAAATGTCTGGTTATGTTGACCTGCTTTGAAATTAATGCCCTTTTTTCTGCCCCTATAAAATTAGCATTCTGGAGAGATTTTGAGGTTTTGTTCCAACAGCCTTATGCTTCTGATTATATTTATTGATAGCCACAGTGTGCTCAGAAAAGCATATTGGGTTGCAATTTATCACAATACACGTTATTTATTGCCCACCCCTAGTTCTATGCCAAATGAAAGATTTTTCCTTTGAAATGTACCTATCTATTCACCAGTGCTGAACAAGGTGCCAGGTGTTTGCTTCTACTACATACCATATTTCGTGCGCTCCCTCATTAGCTGATGCCTGCAGGCTTAGAATATCATTTTGGCTGTTCATATAGGTGATAGATATGCTTATTACATAGTGATGAAAAGGCCTGTTAACATCTACGAGTCTCAGTGGTACCCTCTTGTTTAAACAATAGAGGTTTTGTGGCCATTTTTTTTTTCTTTTTTCTTTCAATCTTATTGCGCATAGCCAGAGGCTACAACTGTGCACTTGAGTCCCTCGGCCTCACTTGTGTGCTGCTATTATGTCAACAGAGTGTCGCAAAAATAACAGGCATTAAAAGCTGGCATAAAATTACATCACCTCAGTCATTACAAGGTTCCAACGTGGTGGTAAATTAAGTGTGTAATTTAGACCTTTGGAAATAAAGCAAAGGGATCGAGACTACAGCATGACATTGCACTCTTGGTGCAGGGCCATTGCCAATTACTGGGCTGGTTTAATGGCGGGCTCCAGAAGCCCACAGAGGATGTGGTCGTCGGATTTTCTTTTTCTCCACAGCGCATGGTCTCCCAAGGATCAGCAGAAGGAATATCTTGGAATGGAAATCGTTGATAATGCATCACTAGCCCACTACTGTTTAAATGGTTCCCAGATAGCTAAACCAGGGAGCCTTCCTAACATTAAATAAGGTCAGGGCTTGGAGATCACAGGGTCTCTGAGCACAGAGCGTCAGTTAAGGGAGCTCCAATTTATTAAACCCCTTCATTCGGAATGCCCCGCAGCATCATCATCAGGGAGAAAGGCAATGAAATATGGTTAAGAAGAGCAGTTTGGCAAAAAATCACATTTGCTCAGTTTTTCATTTACCGCAGATGTAGTCGATCAGCCAAGGCGTATTTGGTGTCTAGAGTTGGCTAGAGTTAGTGCTGGAGCTACAAGGCTAACGTTGCTGACAAACACTAAAATTAAGTATTCAGCCAAACCTTTTTTTTTTCTGTAAATAAAAACCCATAAACTTCTCCCAAAACTTCTCTCAAACCACATCCAGGTCTTCAGTAAGGTCGTGTGGACTTGCCAGTGTGGTTTAGAGCACTCTGTGACTTACTGTGAACTATAAAAATCAACGGAACTTCCTTGTGTAGCTGAACATAGCGGCCAGTCATTTAGAAATCACCGATTCGGAATCTGGCACCGCTGTTGTCCAGAGTAATTGATCCCATCACACCTTACTTTACACTGTGAAGTTTTAATTTTTTTATTTTTAGTTTTAAGTCGTACAGTGCAGTAAATCTCATTAGCAAGTCAGTGCGACCTTAATAAAGGCCTAAATGAAAGAAGTTGAGAGAAGTTTTGGGAATGTGCTTATGCAAAAGATTTGGGTGGCTATTGACTTCTAGTGTTTGGTAGTCTTCAGCATAAGCACATCTCTTCTATTTTGTTGGGTTACAGTTTTGCTGTCCGTTGTTGACCAGAGGAAGATAGTCAGGGTTCTCCTTCTTACTCTCAGGGAGCTTTTTCTTTGCTACGGTCACCCTTGAATTGCATTGCTAGCATTGCTAATGTTAGCCTTACTGTTACAGCCCAAAACTAAGAATTAGTTTGCACACCAAACGTCCCTTGGCTGATCAACGACATCCAGATAGAACTGCTTAGTGTGTATGTTTAGGTCTTTCACCAAATTATTCCTCTGAACGTTTAGTGATAAAGTGTCAATTCACTTCAAGCTCAACTTCTTCATTCTTGATCCCTAATAGACAAACCAATATAGATTTGTTGTTGTGGATACATGTATTCTAATCGAACAGCATAGCTGTGTTGGGTGACCAGCTAAACCAGCACCAAGGCAGCTACGAACCATGGAACTTGTTTTTTGCAGGGGTGATTTGCTTCCTGCAAAATCTCCCTTAAGAATCCCCTGCGTAGTCCACTCTGGAAGGAACTATTAGAGCGATTGGAACGCACCCTTGTGTCTGTGATTGGACTCCAGAGATTGGGTCATGGGAGACTTGTTGCAGGTTTGTTATTCATTTTCGGCCTGACTGGCGAGGCTGTGAGGAAATGAACTCTGGTGTTCAGGTGCTTCCCACTTTTTTTATTTTTTTTTTTCCTCTTCCAGGTCATAGCATCTGTGGATCGAGCGGATGTCGGGCACCTCCAGGAGCTGTTTTTCATGCTTGTCACCCTGTGCTAAGTGCATCTGCAGATTGCTTATTGAGGCTGGCTCTGGAGGGTTCCCTCACCCTGCCAGAGCTGCTTCATACAGTTTCCTTTCGATTGCAAGCTGGCCACACCTGCGAAAGTTCGGAAAGTGCAAGCTGCGTTCTTCTGCATAGTTTGGCAAGGAGAACGAGTGCTAAAAGTTCAGATGTTCTCCTTCAATTTCTCACTTTGTAATGCATTTATGGTTGCTGTCATAAGAAAACCTTCTCTGAAGCGGTAACCGTATAGGACAAGGGGGAAAAAATGTGAATCTAACAAGTCATTTTGGACCATTTCTCTTGGTCAGTTTCTCATGGAGTCTTTTACTGAATGTAAATGGCAGCTGTTCTTTTCCGATGGCGCAAAAAAATGCAGCTGAGGTTTTCATATGATGGTGACTGTATATAAACTAACAAAGTAGGAACACTCGTAAAGTTGCTGAATGGGAAGCTTCCATGTCTCTGCATGGGCTCTTTGCTTCCCCCAACAAGACGTCCGGCTACTCCAAAACGTCTCCCCCTTTATTTCACTCTTTTAATTTTATGACTCTGGCAACCATCTCGAGAAAGAACGGCCCTCCAGAGGGCAAGATGGAGTGTTAACAAGCTCCTACATTTTCGATCTGGCCAAGGGTGCGCTCACTCCACCCCCCCCAGCCCTCCGCAACCGATCACCACTCCACTCCTCCCACTTCTGTCCCAGAGCCTGACCGTCCCCATGGGGGAGTCTGGGGGGGTTGCAGCCTCCATCCTGTTTGCCATCACCTCTTTACGAGCGCTCCAGAGTGACCTGCCGGCCGACGGTTGCCAGGCACGGCGCATGCTGAAAAAAGAAAATGTGCCGTGAAAGGAGGCGATTCAGGGGCCCAAGTGCTCGCAGGCATGCCGAGCCAAAATAATCAGATCAGCTTCTTGGCCGAGGCCTTCACACTGGCCCTTTTGTTGACCCCCTCCGCCTTCAACCATAACCCTCCCACCCCTCCAATTTTCGTGCTATAGACACCCCAAACACAGGCCTGCCTGAATGGTGTTTGAGTAGGGGGGAAAGGGCAAAGTCATGTTGTTATTGTTGATTACAGGGATTTGTCTCTGGACTCCTTCACTGTATGCTTTATTTATTGGTCAGCGGGAAGTGACGCATGGATAGGGGAGCTGAATGTTGCGCTTGGAAGTAAAGCATATCCGAATCTGGACAGGGGCTGTTGCATTTTTGAATGGCTGATGATAATGTACCCTGTAGGCCAGAGCCTTGTATACAACTGCAGAAATGTAAATATTAGCATGAAGTAAAATGCAGCGCGTCTCGTGTTTTCGGTCTACAGGCTATGTACCATGCATCATGTCTGAAGAAGTGCAATCCTTCACACCTTAAATTAAGCAGCTCTTAGCTCAGGGCTGTGTGACGGGAGTGGGAAGGGGGGGTGCTAATTTAAGCCTGTTGGAAGAGAGTTATGGAGTTGTTGTGAACATTCAAACAATTAACAGCTCTGTCTTCATTTGTCAGACCTTGTGAGCATAAATCGCTTTGGTTCCCAGCCAAATAACAGAGGTGCTCATTCATCTTGTTTCTTTCCCTCAAGACGTGAGAGAGCATGCCAAGGTTAGCCTGCCTCTTCTCTGCTTCATTGCCTTGGGCCCTTCCAGAGAACTGGAACATGTTTTCGGAGGGGATTAGCAGCTTTTCATGATCCGGAGGTGCTAAACAAAGCTTTTTTAATTCTGTATTTTGTCCTGATTGTGGACTTGGAAGAACTTTGCGACGTCGAAGAGGCAGTGCGCGCTGTTAAACGGTTCCCAGCGGTACTACCTAACCGATAGAATGTTAATTTGTTGTAGGAGCCACCCATTTTCTGTTTGCCTTGGCTTTAGCATGAACCCATTACTTATCCTCCTACCTCATAACATGTGGAGAAGTCGCATCTGCTTGTACATCCCTGCGGACGAAGCGCTGCTATTGCTTCAACTCAAGCAAGCCTAGTAGCCAGCGCTCTCTGGCCAGCAATAACATTCCGAAGTGCTTGTAGTCTGATGACTTCTGCGTTTTATTAGAGTGATCTGCTCAGCTAATTACAATGGCTCATATTATCAGAGGATGTATTGCATTCGTATAAAGCCTCTCGGTTTGCAACATATCGTTTATATGGGCTTGATGGAGAAGGAATGTTCCGAGTTTGCCCGTCATGTACCCGAATTCCAGATTGGATTTCTGCATTGAATTGCTGATACGCTAATATAAATTATTTGCGCTGTTCTTAGGTTCTCTTGAGGCAGTGAAGCTGCACACATCAGTAGAAATTTCAGTTAAAAGCAGAGCGAGTCCTTAAACGCTCAGCTTGGAACGTTTTTAGTTGCTTTAAAATGAGGTGCTTAAATTAAGTAAATTTTGCGAGGAATTTATGTCTGTAACTCGTGGTCCAATCAGCCGAACATCTGTAAATGAAAGAAAGTGTTTTGTGGCCAGCACGGAGACGTGAGTAATAAAGAGCACCAGGAAAGTTGAGGTCAGGAAAACGTTAGAAGAGCTATTCAAACAGGATTAGTTTCACAAGGGGAGCTGAGGTCATGAAATATTAGCACAGGATGTCTGAAACGTTTGACCGTTTCAGACAGCGTAAGACATTACATACGCAACACGTTTGGCTGCTCATAAGTAGAGGGTGCGTGCAAACTAGGGCCCAACTGATGTATGGCCCGGTTAGATATGATGATATGAAGATAATTAACACCTTTTTATTTTGGTTGTCGTACCTCTGGGATATCACCTCTTGATCTTCAGGTGATTGGACAAAACTCTATTTAACTATAAGATGCCAATCCAGGTTGAACTACAGAATCTGAACTCAAAACACAGTCATGGTAAATTTTTACAAAAACATGTGATTTGGAGCTCAACATAAACTTGAGCATGAAGTACAAATGTTATAGCGCAAGGACCGTGAGACATCTATAGCATACTAATCATATTAGTTGGTAAAGCATTATGTAACACTATATATATAATATATATCATTATTTTTTGATCATGTCGGTTAGCCACAAAAGTTGGTCAGATCACAGTCCAAACATTCAGTTTAATCATTATTTACTTTATCTTGCCCATAAACCTAGCTGTCCCGAGGTCTACTCAATATTAGTTATTAAAGGGGACCTATTATGCTCAAGTTCATAATTTTATTTCTCAGATTTGATAGACATCCTGACGGCATCCTGCTACAATTAGCCATACCCAATGCCAGTGTGGCTGTTGTTACAATAGTGTTAGCTCCAAGTTTGAGTCTAATCCTGAACATCAAGTACAACAAGTGGAACAAGTCCAAATTTGCAAGCTGGACTGGAGCAGGATGTTTCAGAGTGGCACGATTTCCCTTTTCTACCTCTCTGTGTGTTGTGTGAGGGCGTGCCAAGTGTGCCAGTAGGCGGGCAATAAGGATTGTGTTACAGGATGATGTCACCCTGTAACAGAGAAATAGAATGGAATTTCAACATGGCGTTTCAGGCAACTGAGAAAAGTGGTTTCTGTGGGAGAGAGTCTCTCCTTCACACTTTGGGCTTTCTATCTTTGCCGACTGTTTACACGCACAAAAAGCTACACTCTGGAGGAAAGGGGAAAAGCGTGATAGGTCCCCTTTAAGGTGCAGTTAACATCGTTCAGAGTGGTGTGATGGGAAATGCTCTAGAAACAGTTCCTGAGTTGTTCACAGTGGTGGTGATGGGAGCCAAGCATCTAAAGAGTTTGATGCCCCTGAAATGTAGCCTACAGAAAGTTGATGGGCTAAATGGTTAAGAATGTGTCGTTTTGTGGTGGAGACATTAATGCTAGAGAGGTATATGCAGGGTGTCGGGAGGCAAAGCAGTATTTCACCATCAACATTACATACGACAGCTAAGACACATGTAGGTTAACTGATCATTGTGTGTAGTACCTGAAATGGCAATATTGGCACCCCTTTAAGTGAATGCAGTACGTCATTAGCATTGTTGCCTGTAAAGTCCCAAACTAATGATAGTCAACACCACAGCATTAAATCAAGCTATTTTTCTGTCATTGTTAATGTGAATGAGTCGTACACTTGCCAAAAACTCCTTTTCCACCGAATGAAGTGGAATATATATTGGAATGGCAATTTGCATAGGGATAATATCACCTTGGACAGTTAATTTTATAGCAGGTAAAAGGTAGTGGCCTGTTTACTGACACAGGAGCATCAGTTTTAGTCACTTACCTTGAATAAGTCCTGATTTTGACTGGATTTCTGCAGTGTAAGTCGGTGTGCAACACATCTCTTAATGAGCAAGCTGCATTCGGATTATTTTCACTGCATATCAACTTCACTTTGAAGTCAAAGACAAAACCCAATACATCACTTGCACTTTCCAAACGAGGGCTCCTGCCGAGTCTCACTTGCTCTGAAAAATGCAGTGTGAAGGAAAATGTAATGTCCTCTTACGCCTATTACAGATGGTAGTATATCATCATCATCATCATCATCATCATCATCATCATCATCATCATCATCATCATCATTCATTCATGCATGATTGATGTATGCATGTCTGTTTAACTCCAGCAGGGGCCGGATTGGTCAGGACAGTCTGTAGTTGCCCCCATCACCACAGCTTCATTAATACGCTAATAGCCGGGCCAGCAGCGCATTCCGCAGCACTCTGCGCTAATAGGGTGCTGTGTAATTATGTGGCCAACCTCAGTGTGGACCAGCTGCTTACGGCCTGCCAAATGTGGTTTCCTACTCATGGACCCCTAAAGCACTTTTATACGAGGCTAACTCGACTATCGTAAAGATTAGCGGAACGAAGAATAACAGTGGTGTAAATCTTGAGTGTTGATCTTTTTTGATGCCGACGAGAGGGAACATGAAAAGCGAAGGGGGGGTAGGGGTACGTTTTGGCTCCCCTGTGTTCAGAAACAACATGTTATTAGGACTAGGAACCGCTGGGCATAAATTACGGCCTGTCTCGCACAAATGTAATGCTTCTCTGGTGTTATTTATTGTCAGAAGGAAGTTGTTCTTCAGTGTTAAACAAGAATGTAATTAGCGTGAGATTACATATGATGATCTTCCTAAACATCAGTTCATCTGTAGTTGATGGTGTTTATCCATGAGCGAGATGTAGCCTCCGACACTGTTGAGTCATCTTAAGTCGAGGTACTGTAGATAGTCAATGCTGACATTGGCTGAAAAAGCCTCAGTGCCCTCTATCGTGCTATTATCCCGCATGTTGTCTTTGTAATTAGCTGAAATTGTTTCTTTTCATTACTTCAGAACTGCAGTAATCGACGGCACTGTGATAATCTCTGTTTTATGATTAATAGAGTCTAGACTATTGTTTTGGGCTGTGTTGCATTGATGAACTCATCTCTTATAAATCCCCACCTCTTGGCAAATTGTATCTTTAGCAATGTCATAGCATCTGGAACTTTAATCTGCCTTATGTGAACCTCTGGTCCTTGGGGTTGGGTGGTATTCAGTTACATTCAAGTGGTCTTCAATTTGTACCACGGTATACAGTGTTTACCAGGACAAGATGTCGTAAGTAGGGTGGCCACTGTCATAACCCTAAAAAGGAGAACATCATAAAGGAACTGGGGGTCGGTCACGATACTACAACAGAATTAAAATCATAGTCTAACCTATATAACACACAAACGATTGCTTTACTCACCTATTTGGGTGGAATGGATGACGTTTGAGTCAGACGGGAGCTTACTAGTTGACTAGCATTTAGAGGGCTTACCTGCGGTTAGCCAGTAGGTGATTCACAATGTCACATGACCTTGGTAAACCAATGAAATGCATGATTTTAATACTTCACCCCAATAAGAGGACTAATAGGCAGCCGTCCAGGTATTGCGCCGGACGGAGGACTGGGAGTTGGAAAAAAAACGGACTGTCCAGCCTAAAAACGGACGTGTGGCCACCCTAGTCATAGTTGACCTTAAAAGCTTTCTAAGCATACATGGTAACCAAGTAATTGAACACGTTGCACAATTTTCAAGCCATTGTTTGCAAAATGTCAAGCCATCCATTAATGGTTGCTGAAAGATAAGCTAACTCTGAGGAGAGTTACTAGTTAGCATTAGTTTAGCTACCATGATAACAGCTCTGCTCACCACATAACACGTTCGATTCTGGCTTACTAAAGCTTTAGTTATGATAATGTGGTTTGAATCTGGGGGAGTGACATTGAGCAACTGGTGTTCAGGCAACAGAAAGGTGAATTGGATCTGTAGCCTTAACTTTTAGCTTAGCGAGTCATCCATTGATGAGCTCCCACCCTGCAAATCAGTGACCCCTGTAAGGCTGGACCCTAACAATCAACTGTCCGGGTATTCATTTGTTGGGTATTTGGATCCTAATTTTGCCAAGTGGATAAGTGTAAAAGATAATACCGGCCAACTGCAAAATACTTCAGTGATTAAGTTCATAGGAGAAACTTGGACGACTCAAGGTTAGGGCTCTTATGTAGCTTTATTTTTTTTTTTGGAGTTTGCTGAAACCTGTGCCAAACACAACCTCTCCAGTGCCAATTGTCAAAAACACAGTCCTCTGCTCTACTCCAGCAAACCCACGTGTATTCAACCTCTTCAAACCCCTCAGGAAAATCCTTGTACAAATTAACCTAAAAGAGCCCGTCATGAAAAACTGAACGACGTGGGTCAAATCTGGCCTTCAGTGTATGCCCTTCATACCTTGAGTTAGACGGCCTCAGTGAACCAATGGTTTACCCACATTGCTATTATCCCTTGCTGGTGCTAGGAGAAGCTTGGAGCCCTGGTAGATGGAGCGAAGCCTTGTTGTGAGCGGCTATCTTGGAGATTCAGTTTGCAGATTTCACACCAGACGAAACCTTGGATGGGCCTTCTGCACAGGAAGCGCTTTCTCAGCCCTGCCCCTTACCTTTGGGTCGAGGCTTTAAATATTCACTCATGAGTACTGCTCTGGATGGTATTCAGGACAGCCCTATAACCCCTGTATAATATAAATGGGCGGAATGTCTGTCTTTGGATGTTCATAAGTGGAATTGAAATTTGACATGTCATGATTTTGAAATACTGGGGCCATTTTTATTTATAGCTCGGCTATACTGCCCACATTCCGTTATGACGATGTTTCTGTGGCTGATGTGCTTCTCGATCCGGCCCAAATGTTCCAAATATCAGTGTTTATTGAATGTTTATGGTCCAGATTTATTTCAATAACTGTTACTTCTTAACATGTAGTAAAGGTCCTTCAACTGTAGTAGGTCTCTTCTTCCAGGGATTCCCTGTAGTACTGCAAACGGATATTTTCCTTGTTATTTCATCCTGAGTGAGGATCATTGTGCGTATCTGTCTGCTGTTAAATAGACACAGTTGAGGAGCAGAAGTAGTTTTTTCCGTCTTATCAAACCCAAGTTGGCCAGACTTGGAGCATTAGCTGAAGATTAGTTGAACACGAAGAGCTTTTTTTATCACTAAATCTCTCAACACTTCCCAATAACTCAAAAGCACATCCTCGCGGATCCAAAGACATGTCAGCAAGAATTCGCTAACGCATGCTCTGTCTGTCTTCCACAGCGGCCGACATGAACCTGTCGGAGTCTGGGGAGATCGAGCCATTGGCCGAGGCCCAGAGTGGAGGCTTGCCAACACCTGGAGGTACAGTATAACGGCTCTGAACTCAACCACACAGCCCTGTAGCCATACATTTAAAAAAAGCCCATGCTTCGCTATGCTGCCCCCTAAATTAGCACTCAGCTGCTTGCTATCAGAGGGGCTAAGTACCTGGTGCATGTTTTCTTTTATCTGCATTAAGGAGAAACCTAAGAGTTTACTTAAGGGTTGTTTTTTGTGGACACCACCTCAGGTGTTCTGGGTGTAAGGTTTCAGAGCCAGGCGTTAACCTCCCTTAGAATTGTCTATCAACCTTGCTAGCAGGGCTGCCCCCCTGAAAGTCGACGAATCGCATCATCAGTTGGAGACCCGTGAGTCGACCGAGATTCTTCACGAACAACTGATCTGTTCAAATCTTATAGTGCAGGTGTTTAGTGTGTTGGTTTATTCGTTTAGAATTTCTTTATTATGTTTAAAGAGACATACAGTAGACCATCAGTAGACCATGATGAATAAGAGAAGTTGTTATTATTTTAAAGCAGACAATGCCGTGAATTGGTTTGTCATTTTCAGGCCTGCTGTTTCCATTTTCATCTAAAATCAGTTTCAAAATATTTCATTTCTTAATTTAGATTTATTTATGTTTTTTTTCATTGTTAATGACTGATCCTGTAGTAGTCTGATCCTGTTGAAGAGAAGTCAGATTTTTCAGATGTTAGTTATCCAGTTATTAGATGACATGAATTTATTTTAAACTCTTTCATTTGTTTATTCATTGGAACATTGTTTTTAATATTTAAAGTGAACTCGAAGAAAAATAGGCTATAAGAGCTTCATTAAAACAGGAATGCATGTGTGCTGCCTGTCTTGATTCCACAGTTCTGTACAACAGCCCGACATTATATGAATTCAATGCTTGTATGGCAATTCAGATAGACAGCAATCATCATAGGCAGCTGCCTTTTATTACTATTTCAATTATGACTTTCAACCAATTCTTTAAATGCTTAGAAATATGTTTCTCCATCACTCTGATGCTTTTTGCCTTGCTAATATGATTGAAATAGTCACTGAAATTTGCACCAGTGGAACGAATAGTCAAATTTTCATATTGAATGGCCAAATCCTATTTGACCCCTACTTGTTAGGACATTTGTCTTGGTTCTTCTTGGTTCTTTCTGGTTCCTCTCAGTTCTTTCTTAGCAGAGAAGCCCAGGTTGCTTCTTGACAGTTACAGCTTTAAGATCTCAACCATCACCTTTACTATCAGGTATATCCCTGGCCTAGTACATGCTTGGCTGGCTCTTAGTGATTGCAACTCTCGGAAGTCATTAGCCTTGAGTAAAGCTTTAGCTCTGATGGTTCGCTCTTCCTCGCTCCCCCCTTTTTTTTTTCCCTTGGCTTCTTTCTACTCATACCGCAACCCTGAACCTTGAGGCGAAACACACCCCCATCTCCACGACAGCACTGACGACTAGCAGCCCCCCGGACCCCACACTTCCACAGAATGAAAGGAAATGACTTTGTGGATGGTATAATGGCCTAGTTTGTCACACAGACATCAAACTGTATACGAAGGGTTCGCGTGAAGATCTGAATCTTGATATGCGGTCTAATGTTGTTGTGTGCCTGTACGTGAGCCTTTGGCGCACATAAATCATGGAGTAGGGAAAACGTATCACTTCACCCTGCCAGGCCCCTTTAATAGTTGAGCAGGAAAAATGGAATGTTGTGCCGTGGAGACTTATTTGTGTTGGCGATATGGGTGAAGTGGGTCTGTGGGGACTAAAGTAAGCGTTGCTGTTTTTTGAAAATGAGCATTAAGCGAAGTTTCAGACCAGTTCCTCTTAATGACAAAGTGAAGCAAAGCTCTGAACGTTCTATCCTAGTTCAGCCAACAATAACAGTTTTTCCCCTCATGTCAAATGTAACTGATCAGCCGGTACATGTTTGGTGACTGTTTACTTCTTTAGTTTTGCGCTGGAGCCAGGGTGCTAATGTTGCTAACAAAAATACATTAGCCATCAGTTAGCGTGCCTAAATCATCTCACTTACCTCAAACCACATTGAGCTATTACTTGATCTCAAAGAGACTTTTGTGATTTCACGCTTGACATACTGTTCTCGACAAATATGGACAAAAGTAAGCTAAAAACAGTAGAAACAGCCATTTTTGGAGCCAGATTTTCAGTCCATATGTTAACCTGTTTTTTATATCAGTATGCCATGCCGTCCATTTGAGATGATGTAATTTCTCGACAGGGTCTGAGATAAATGTGTGGCAGTTTAATCATGCAGTTTGCAAAATGGCAATTAATACTCCTAAGCATTCATTACATGTTAGCAAAAACTGAAGATGCAGCCACCAAACGCACGCCTTGGGTGATTTCATTTGGAGTCAGGGGAAACTTGTGTACATTCATTGTGTACATATATATATATATATTACTTTAGAGCATCTTAATGTTTAAGTTTTGGTATCACGCAAGTCTTAAGATTTCGAACATACATATACACACAAAAATACAACCTAACTGGGGCCCATGAATGTAGCCTGCTTAGGGCCCATAACCGTAACCCATTTGGTGCCCACAGTTAGCTAATCAATAAGCCTGCTAAAAGCCCATGCACAGGTAAAACCCCGATTGTGCCCACATGTACATGTTAGTCGCGTACTTATCAACTCAACACAGTTTGAGGCAAGTGTGTGATGGCTTGTTATACAGTTTAAACAATGCTAATTAGTGACTAAAACTGCCATTACTTATCAGCTTTACTTATTAGCAGGCCAGCTGAAGACCCTTTGGACCGTAAACATATGTACCACACAAAAAAAGTTGCTGGTATACTGGTCAACCAGCGTAATCATGCAGGGTGAACAGCTAAACCAGCCCCAGGCCAGCATTGAGTTCATGTTGGCCTGGGGCTGGTTTAACTGTTCACCCAGCATGATTACGCAGGTTGACCAGTATACCAGCATTCAAAAAACCCAGCATAATATGATAGTTTGGGTGGTGACCAGCATTACAGCTTCTTGTCCTGCTGACCAGCACCCCAGCATCTAAAACCTAGCATATCCTGTCTTAGCTGGTGGCCAGCTGTGCTGATCTGTGCTGTTTTGTCCTCTCAGGGATGTCGTGGCTGATGGATTTTATTTGGGCTAGAAGGAAAATTGTATAGTTTTTACTTTTGGCTGAAGTCTTGCTTTAAGATGAAGTTTAATCATTACTGGGCTTGGTTTGTAAGGGTTAAGAGGGCTCTGGATTATGTCTGGGCTGTTTAAATTAGAGCCCTTGAAGGCAGGGTTGGTATCCTGGTGTCTGTATAAATTCTGCATTATTGGCATTTTTACACTTTCTAGCAAAACAGACAGGGAGAAGAAAGGCCACACACTGAGGAGTGAGGTCATATTTTAGAGCGGTTAAAGACGCAGTGCAGTATTTCAGACGAAGCCGATGCTAATGGAGCCCAGTAATAATAATCTCACACTCTGTCTTATGCTGCGTGATGTCTGAGCTTTGTTGCTTTAGTGTGTAAGTGTGCCTCTGTCATCGCTTTGTGTTCTGTACGTCTGATTCATTGGCACCCGCTTGTGTCTTTACAGTCATTAAATGTATTTGCATGATGGTTTTGGCTGCCCTTCTCATTTTCATTGCACATTCTGCGAGGCCATTTACACAGCTGAGTGTGTGTTGGCCCGGTGGAAAGAGGTGGCATTGGCTCAGAGAAGCAGGAGCGTGTAGTGATTTATGTCCCCTGAAAGTGCAGAATCAATCAGCCTTTCTGGCCCGATACCCGACACCCCAGTGCTAGAGATCTGACCCCATCCAGGTAGTCTGGCTTTTGACCAGTATTGATGATGGATAAATACCCTGCGGGTTCTTAAATCAGGCCCTGTTTCAGGAGTGTGGGGCTTAACAGCTGGAAATGTATTTCGTTTCAGCGCCCCGGGGGACGGAAACATCCGTGAGTTATCTATACAAATGTATTTTTCATGCCTGTTTGCATTTTCTTGTACGAGGAGGAATGCGTTGGTGTGAGTGCACCTTAGATTCACTTTGGAACAACTGCCGTTACCTCGGCGCTCTGGGTTAGCACATTGCCCTTTAAAAGTTTGTAATTAGTCGATCTTATAAAAACTGCTAACTACATAAATGGACTAAGCTGTGGAAGATTCTCAAGTGACCATGGAAGCTTTTATGGGTGTCACCCGTAAAGTTCCAGTGAAATGCCTAATTTCAAAAGTAATCAAATCAAATCTTAAGGCAGATATCCTGACCATGAAGTGTTGTAAATAGATAATTATAGTTTAGGAGCTGTAGTTGAATAACATCTTGTTGCCTAATGAAAAGTGCTCATAGCCACTTTCAAAAACAAAAAAAACCCCACACTTTATTAAGAACTGCCAATTAGCATTGTAACGCTACACTGGTTAGCAACATTAGCCTCTTAATTCGATGGCAAGACTAAAGAACCAAAATTTGAGCCACAAAAAATGAGCCACCTGTGACTGAAACATACCTAATAGTGTGAAATACTCCTCCACGAGGACAAATAACAGCAGCGAGTTGATTTGGCATGGACTGGACAAGTTTCTGGATGTAGGCCACATCAATGTTCAGCCGCTCTTGCATCAAAGAATTGCACTGTCGGGCCAGATTTGGTGGATGCCTTCCCTGGAACAATTCTGTGGAGAATTTCCACTGCTGGTAGACCCGTATGCCTGTACACTTCCATACATGCAGTCACTCCTTTTTACCAATCATTAACATCAACCGCAGGTATTTATACCACCATCTGCAAGAGCCTGAAGTTACTACCACCTTAAACGTGCAAGGTGGGTGATTTTTGTCCAGGGATCTTATATATGTATACATACTTTGAAATATTAATAAAACATTGAGCAATACCTTTTAATGTCTAGTTTGTCCACCCCGGTCAATACACTTGTAGAGCTTCTAGGTAAAAATAAGTCACCCAAATGTCATTTGACTGGTGGTGCCTAAACCTTTGCATACAACTTTAATCTACAGATGATTCCAAACTTTTGAACAGTCATATAAATGTAAAGTCGCCATCTGAGGGCCCACAGCCAGTGATTGGGTCAGGGTGGCCTGCGTTCTCTGTCTCAATTGCAGACGCCTACAAACAGACGAGCTGACCCCAGCCTGCGGTCTGAATGAGGAGATGTTTAAAGAGAGGGGTTTAGAGGGGCATACTCTGGAGGGAGAGAGAGGCCGTGTTCCGAGTGGCAGACTCGGAAGCTTTAATTAAACATGGAGCTGGTGACATCATCGGTGAGCGCTGCTCTGTGGTGATGGGCACCGTTAGCAGAGTTTCCATTGCGTCAGGTCTCAGGCTGCCTGAAGCCACTGCAGCACAGCCATTTTAAGCAGCCTCTCGTGTAGTCCGTGGCCTGGCTGAGTGATCGGCGAGCATTCCTGCGCTGATTCAGTCGACTGTAATTTGCAGCTGAGCGAGCAAGGGCGAAAGTAAAGTTCTTCAAACCACTCATAAAAATGAATGGCGGGCGCCCCTGGCAATGTAGAGCCTCCCTGTGGCTGCTTATCAGCAGTTTAAACCCTTAAACTGCAGTCTTATTATTCAATTACAGATCTTAAGGCCCATTATTCTGTTAAAGGAGGGCAGTAGGGTCCTAGAGTCCTAGAAGACAAGTTTGAGAGATGCACCATATTATTTTTTTTTCTGTGGAATAAATAAAACAATTAAACATGAATGTAGTAATAACATAATCTGCAGCGACTTGCTGTGGTTGCTTTTACATGCATAGAAGTACTCAAAAAGCCCCTGCTATACTCATTGAAGCATGATATAATTCATGGCAGTAACATTTGGGGATGCATGGTGTTACCGGAATCATATCTGTGTTGGCAGGTGATTGCTTTAAAAACATGATCAGCATTGGGCGGGTGTTTAGATTTGACTGATATTTGATTATGTGCTTGTTGAACTTTGGAAGAACAGAATGTTTAGATGATGCTGGGGTACTGCACTAAAACATCTGCATTTTATTTGCATCACTGTATTATATAACCTGCCAGTAAAAGATTATACTTCACTATACTGCTAGTCCAGGTGGAGTTGGTCCTGATTTCTACATTTTATACTGTAATTTTTTATAAAAATGCACATGGAAAGGATTGGATATTGGCGTCTGCCCATATCCCTATATTGGTACATCCCAAACGTCCCAAATTTTATTGCTTCTTCTACTATAAAAGATTCCGTAACTAATGAAATGGATAAAACCGGTAAGTTAAGTGGCCATCCAACTGAAAAGTGTGCTGGTTAAGGGGTTAAGTACAGGTGTGTGCCAAAGTATAGCCCTCCTCAAACTACACATTTTGTTGATTTTCGAAGTGAAAACTATATATACAAACTTTCTGACGTACGTTTAATGTATATTTTAAAACCTGAAACAAGTTTTAAAAATTAAAAAATATTTTCTATTTTATTATATTTAATGTTTAGTTTTTTCCCCCAGTATGGCAAGTTCTGCATATAAGCAATAAATACGCTTCAAAAAGAGCCCATAACCTACTTTTTATGTACTTAAATTTTGGGCCAAAAATCATATATATGTGATTTTTATGTTCCCCACTTATAGCAAAAATAGTCATAATTCATTTTTGTAGTGTCTGACCATTTTCCAACCTCTCTTTATCCCTCAGGATTATAAACTGTGGCTTTATTACTATGGCTTTAATGCTGGTATATATGGAAATGAGCTCTGTTTTGATTGGCTGTAATCTAATGGGCAAGCATTTAAAAAGCACTCAGGTGAAACATTCTTGTAACAGCAGTGAATGGGCAAGGCTAAACTGCTGTATATGTAAATGAGTTTGTTATTGTGATATCACAGAAATAATACATTCAGAATGGGCTATTTTTGCAGCTTAGTGTCTATGGACTACATTTTTTTTTTTATTTAGAATGTAAGGAAAATTTGGTCTTCCATGACACAGGCCGTCCAACTAACTGATAATATTTATTCAACTGCAGAAAGTTTTGTCCCATCCAGTTAGTGTTGTGCTTAAGGCACTTAGTAAGTGAGCCAAGAGGACCATAGTTGTTTGGGGAGAGCGCCAAGTAAATCTGATCATCATCTGCATAGCTGTGGTAAGATTTCCCTTAGTCTTATAGAATTTGGCCAAGAGAAAGCGTATAAATTAAATGAGAGTGGCTCAAGAATCGAGCCCTGGGGCACACCACACCTCAATGGCACTCTCTCAGAAACATTATTTTCTATTTTGACAAAGTAGTTCTTTCCTTGCAGGTATGAACTGAACCATTTAGGACAGTTGCTGAGTGTCCAACAGAGTTCTCAAGTCTGCCTAAACCTCTCAGCGATCAGGGTCAAGTCTCTTAGTGAGTGCTGATTTGGGGTCAGATTTCTTCTGTTATTTTATTTATGATGAATCTGATTGGAACAGATTCTAGATCATTACTCCTACTCTCTGAGAAGGTCTGTTTTTACCATATCAGGGGACACCAGACAGCAGCACAGTACTGATCTGAAAACTTAAGAACGGTCCACTTACGTACCTCCAGCATGTGTATTTTCCCCGTTCTTTGTGCCAAGGGGAAGCGCTCTGCTATGGAACCTTTTAAGGGTACCTATCGTGGCATCCCCAGGCTAAAATCCAGCACGTCTGTGCTTGTCTCTGTCCTGTTAGAGCTAACAAGCTGACAGCCTTTTCTCTCACTTAAACTTGGCCACAGCACGTTAAAAGGTCAATCCAAGAATTTTAATGAATGTATGGTGAGCTTTATAGTGATTAGATAAAATTGTAGGTTGTAAAAGTAAGACGGCATCAAAATGGCAATTCAAACAGACAACATGAACAGCGATATTCGCACATGTATTTGTATACTAGCAGGAATGCATGTATACCGTGAAATTACACTCAATCGTCGAACGTATAATCACTGAAACAATAAATGATGATAAATTAAGGCTGATATGGGCAATATTTATTAAGCTACACATACAGAAGTAGTGTCTCTCAGTATGGCGTTGGGCCACCATGTTTGCTAATGCAACATGCCAGACATCTCTTTTTGGAGTTGTAGAGGTTCCTAATGGTGTCCTGTGATGATCCATCCCATGCAGCTTGAATGTTCTCACACAGTTCCTGCAGATTTTGCGGTGGAGGTGGAGTGACACCAGGCCTGGTGGATATGTGACGCGTGACAACAAACCATTCATCGTGGCTCCGACCACGGTGCCGCCACACACGGATTCGTTGGTCGTCTCCAAGCAGGACTTGTCACTGAAGATGACCCGCTGCCTTTCTGAGTAACTTCATGACAGTCTGGCACGACACCATTGCAGTCTTTGTCGACGTTGACGTGGTGTTAAGGGCAGTCGTCGTAACGATCTGTGTGCGTGTAGTCCTTTGTCATGCAGCCGTCTGCCAATGGTGGTGACACTAACAGGATGACTCATGGTGGGAATCACTGCTTGCTGAATGTCCGCAATCATGGCTGTTGGGTCAGTCAGCTACAGTGATAAGACCCGTCCTTCCTTACGTCACATGTATGGCTGAGCGTGAATCTTGAATCATTAGCATGTCTCGCGATGTCAAACCGACCCACCTAGTTTCATTCCTGTCGGTTGATTCCTTCTGGGTGTAACTTGAGTGTACAGTAGTTGTAGGAAACTGGAGGCAGTCCTCAAAGTAGGGCTTCATGATTTAGCCAGACAGCTTAAGCTCAAAGTCAAACCTTCATAAGACCTAATAAATGCAGATGTGGTTAACTTGTTTTACTACCTCAGTTAACGACTTTCTCTGTAAAGCCAGGTTTAGACACTCGGCTATGATTAATCCTACTGTGCATAACCACGTGATGATGGACAAGCAGCCAGTCGTGTGAAACATGAAGAGTAGATCAGCCTAAGAAGGGAAAAGAAAGCATGCCGTGTAATTATATAGAAAGCATAGCATTCCTAGCATTTAATGTTGAAGATATAAGCAACATTTCAGCTCAGGCTGCTTTTCGAATGAGGTACAATACAAGCAGCCAATCAGAACAGAGATCATTTACATACAGTCAGTCTTAAAGGCACAGTAGCAAAAGCAGACTAAGGGATAAAGAGAAGGTGGTCAGTTTTGGTATTTGAAAGCACACAAATGCTGTAAGTAAACCTCAAGGTGGGGGAAACAAAGTCCAGTAAAATACAGGATCTGGGCCCTTTGCCATCAAATGCCTTACATTTCTGAAGTGGTGATAGAGAAGTTTGTTGCTGTTCAAATCATCATTGTATTGTCGCTGTCCAGTGGAAAACATGTTTCTCTATTTTTGTCACTTTTTACTTTTATGCATCATTTGAACACACCGGTTGCTGTTTACACTGTGTGGGAATGGACCAACAGAAAAGGCCCACAACTGATTGGAAAAGAGCCTGGTTCCATTGACTTGCATTAGAATTAAATGAGGTTTTTGCTGTCTCCTGTGGAGTTGAGTTCTTTGGACAGTAACAGTATATATTATATGAACACGGTGGCTGTCCTTTACAGAGTGTAGAAATTTCATGATGAATGGACCAATAGGAACGCTCTAAATTTGCATAGAATCGGCCTTCTTTTATAAAATTGCTGTTTTGGAGGGAATTTTTTTTTATCTGTCTTTGTCTTTAGTAAATAGCAGCAGGCTACACCGCAAGATACGCCCTGTATTAAAACCCATCAGCATCAGGACAGAGATTATGTATGATTTGATCATAACTGTACCCAGCAGTGCATTTGACTGCTAAGAGCCAGCTGCTTGCGTTCTGTATTTATTGTATTTTGTATCAGGTAGGAATCCTGACCGCTGTCAGACAGATGTGACCTCCCGCTGCTCATTCTCAGTGCTCTGTTTATCTGTGTTTGTTCCAATCAGCGTTTGTGCGTCGGCCAGCAGCCCTGTGGCCCTCAGGGGAGGAATACATCAAAGCGATTGAATTATTCTGCGTTTAGAGTATTCTTCCACTTGGGCTTGGCCTTTCCTCGGCCTGTTAGCTGCAAACGGTTTTGATTTACTTTGCACCACTCGTAAGTGAGTTATGGCTTGGCAGCAGGTGGTATCCAGTCGTGCTTGTTTGCAAAGTACAGTTTGTCCCTGTTTGCGGCGCTTGCTGCCCTTCTCCTGCCCCCTCTGCGGCACGTCTTGTATAATCAGGGGGCTTGATTTGATGGGACGCTGCACCTAATGCTTGTGAAACAATGGGCTAGTGTTGCACCACTTTTCTTCCTCCTACATAAACTGCTGTAGCGTGCCTTAGCATGCTAAAGCTAACTGGCTGTGGCCCACAGGTGGTCCTGTGCCTCTGTAAGTGTTAGCAGTACAATGTATCACTCACTGGTATGGAAGTGTAAGTGTGTGTGTGTGTGTATGTGCTTCATCGCAGCAGCTCATCACAACTCTAACTGAGCGTGCCCAGAACAGCCAGCCTGAGAGTCATTCTCAGCCACAATGAGGGAGAGAACCTGTAAGAACCTGTCCATATCGCGGTCTCTCTCTCTCTCTCTCTCTCTCTCGCTCTCGCTCTCTCGCTCTTTCACTGTCTGTCGCTCTCTCATGCTTTCTTTTCCTTATCTCCTTTTGCTCTATTTCGCTTGCTTTACTTTTACATTACTTCCCCCTCTTTCACTCTCTCCCCATTTGACCTCTTACTTTCACATTTACACTATCTCTCCTTGTTTTTCCCTCTTTCTCTCATGTTGTTCCTTCTTTCTCTCCTATTCTTTCTCATTCTCTTTTGTTCTCTGACTCTCTCACTCTACTTTTGCTCTCTCACTTTCTCTTATGCTTTCGCTTCCTCTCTTTTGCTTTTTCACTTTTTCTATCTCTTGCTCTTTTGCTTGCTATCTCTCTTTCACTCCTTTTCTCTCTGTCTTTCTCTCTTTTGAACTCTCTATCTCACTCGCACCCTCTCTCTCCCCTTTTGCACTCTCTCTCGTCCTCTCAGTTACTTGTTTGCTCTTGTCTCATTGTCTGTCCTTTGCCCTTTTGTGGGCTCTCTCTCTCTCTCTCTCTCTCTCTCTCTCTCTCTCTCTCTC
>CM067490.1:6647886-6922794 GCA_034552555.1 Semaprochilodus insignis | reverse complement strand
CTTCTTGCTATTCTTTTCCCTCTTTATTATTCCCTGTGTCTCTCTCTTGATTTCTCACTCTGCCTTTCACTTTTTCCTCTCTGTCTCACTCTTTTTTCTTTTACTCATTCTTCTTTCTCTTCTCCTCACCCCTTTCTCTCTTTCTCTCTCTCTCCCTCTCCCCATCTCTCACTTTCTCACTCTCCTTCTATCCTCAACTTCCTCTCTTTCCTACCCCCTTTTTCTCCCTTTCAGTTTCCCTTTTCTTTCTTTCCCTCTTTTCTTTCTCTCTAATCTCACTCTCTTTCTCTCCCTTCCTTCCCTTTTCTTTTCTTTTCTCTTCTCTTCTCTTCTCTTTCTCCTCCTCTTTTCCTTTCTCAATCGCTCTCTCATTTCTGCTCTCATTCTTACACACGCTCGCCTTCCTTTATTCCTCTCCCTCATTCTCGCTCTCATTCTTTCTCTTTTTCTCCTCTCCTCCTATCTCTATATCTCTCTCTCTCTCCCCCCTCTTTTCCTCTCATTCCCCCTCTCTCTTTCTTGCTCACTCTATCTGTCTGTCTAGCTCTCTCCCCTCTCTCCCCCACTCATGTAGCATTCCTCAGCTGAAGTGTCATCTCTCACTCTTCTGTGAGCAGTAGGAGGAAGCTGTTGACCGGTGCTGGCTCAGAAATCTCCTGAATGCTGAAGCTATGTGTGCACGACCACAGCCTCTCTCGCAGCTCCTGTCTGCCGTACGAGTGCAAAAACAGATTTCAGTCACGTAATATACATGTAGCTGAGATGCGTTTAATCTGTGGAGCTTGCTTCTGTTTGTCTGCACTGGAGCTGTGAGGCTAATGTAGCTAATAAGTAATGGCAGTCTGTAGCCTTCCAAGGTTGCTTGGTTCAAAATCATCACATGCTTGCCTCACACTGTTGGACAGTTGGTTGCTGCATGTTTATAGATAATAGTACATCATACGCTTATATAGCCCACATGGGCAAGTCTGTATTTGAGTACTGAACAACTATTTTGACGCCAGTGTTTGATTATTTGGACAGGTAGTTTCCCTCATGCTAATTGGTGGGGTACATAATCACGTGTTAACCTCATAGCTGCAGTGCTGGCATAAGATGCAGTGCCGACACCAAACACCTTCGGCCTTGACTGATCAACTGTATTAGTTGTAGTAGTTGGTTAATCCCTTCACGTCCTCATCAAGAAAAATAAATTTTTTTTTTTTTTTTTTTTTTATTTGTTTGGGGTAATATAATAAAGCGCACAGTCCATTTTAATATCATTAGCTTAGCATAGATGTGTTTAGCATAAATAAACAATTGTAGCATTTGGTAGCGCATGTTTTTAGTGCAAGCTATTTTGCCCTTATTAGACTTCTTTTGGTTGCACAAAGTTACAGAATTCTGTTAATCAAAAGTTCTATACCTATAATATGCTGAATAAATAAGCTTACCTTCGAAAACTCCACCATAAATAATCCACATGTGTGGAGATATTTACTTGCTTGGTCTAAGGATGAGAACAGTAAAGGCATATCTATTGAAAGATTTAGTGACATGTAGTGAATTATTTAGCCTAATATACCTCTACCAAGTTCAACACAGTTGTGTGTGTATCTATATATGCTGAGTGATTTAAAATGTGTTCTACCAAAAAAGTTGATAGGTACTTTAAAGGGTTAAGTAAGATGAGTTAAATAGGGATGCCACAACACATCCCTGTGCATTACTGCATATAGAGTTGTACTGTGTCATTGTATTGTGGCTAGTGTGTTAGCCTGGGGCTAACATGTTAGTTTGTGGTTAGAGCTTTAGGTCAGGTCACTCCAAGGCACAGCTTTTGTTTTAAATTTGTACTCTTATAATGTTGAATACACTAGGAGATTAAAAACAGCAATATGAATGTGTGAATAATAGACTGAAGTATCTTCAGTGTTGAATCATATCACGGTATTGGGTCAAACCAGTTGTTAATTTTGCAAATGGTTGCGCAACAAGAGCTGATTTACTTCTGATTTCCTCTTTCCACTTCATCCCTGCCTTTGTTGATTTATAACCAACAGCTCAATTTTCCATAATGAGTAATGGCCAAGCTATTTTACACCAATCACGAAAAAGGCGCTCAGTCAAGTTACTGCGGCTGTCCTCTTCCCACAAGTCATCCGTTTGGTCCATTCCATGTTTGTCATAGCTGTCGAAGTAGTCCAACAGTGAGCATGACCTTTGTGGGATAGATGTCTTACAACCAAACAAAAATCCCTCAGTATTGAAGGTCTGCCAAAACCAACAGAACCTTTCCTGATGTTCCCCGTTCACCCTGCGGCCAATAAGCCGGGGCTGCTCGGAGGAACGTGTTTGTTTCAGAGGTAGAAAAAAAGCTGCAGTTACTTGATCCAGATGTGGCGGATCACGCTCTCTCCCCCAGTGATCAGACTCTGAAAAGCAAGGTCAGCATGGCGGTCGCTGACTTCTGACCGTTCAGTCAGAGTTTTTTGGCATTCTTGGCATCAGAAGGAGAAAGAAGAGAGTAAAACAAATGTATAAAGTCCACAGATTAGGGCTGTAAAGATCAGTGAGTCGTGACTGTTAGGGTTAGGCCTTTTAGCTCAGGCAACATTTCTCCAAAACGAAGTGAGGCTGTGTGTGGGGTATGGGGGAGGGGTGGTGGGAGATCTACCATTATGCAGATTTTTGCTAGCGCTTCTATGGGATTTCACCAGCATATTGCTGCTAAGCTAATGGCAGTTCACATGAGCGTTTTTGTTGGCTGTTGTAAATGTGGATATTTATAGCTCGTAAAAGACATTCCATGTTTTATTTGAGGCTTGTGACGGGCATTAACGTATTGTAGCCTGTAGCAGCTTTACAGTGACTCAGTCGTGGTATAGAACTGCGGCAGTTTTCCATTACTAGCAACTGAGTGAATCGTATAGGTCAGGTCATGTTCACAATCCAGTGATGTATCTTTTCCTTATGAAATTGGTTGTAAACATTGATTGCACTGTCCAAGTTCCAAGTTATTTTAGTGATTAATCGGACACATAAGGTCTTCAGCTCAGCTGCTGAAGGCCTGACCCATGAGAAAAGGTCAATCTAACTAAAGTCCTGATGGGACCAAATTCTGCTGGCCAGTTCAACCCTTTTATTTTAAGCCTTTTGTTTCTATCCAAAACTAGTAGTAGAGTACTAGAGTAATATGCAGATGTACTTGTTTATTTCACAAGAATCACTAGGACTTCTTGAGAGTTCTCCACTGAAAAACTCACTGGCCTTCAACTACATTGATTCAGGAACATTGCAAATTATTATAATTGATTATCATAATATTTGATAAAGTATGCACACTTAATTTCTTAACCAAAATCTAATTCTTAGGTTGTTTTTTCCAATTGTAAAAATTGAAAAATAAGATTGCTTTATTGTTTTTATTGCTTGTAGTTTGCATATGTATTTTTACAAATAAATAACTCTGTGCGGTTGCCAGTCACAGTTGCTCCGTGTGTTGGTGTCTCTTGTGTCTGTTTTTACTGGTTAGACTGTGTCTTTCCCTGAACCACTAGCATGTTTATGTACATGTCTGTGGTTAATAGCTCTTCTTTAACCCTTGCTCTGTTTATTCTAATAATGTGTGTTTTCCTTTGTGCAGTGTGTATTGTACTGTGACACTGCAATTTACTTCAGGGTTAATAAAGTGGTATTTAATCTTAATAATCCTGACTCGTATAAAAAACTGAATTTGATTCTGGTAAAATTTGAGACTTCATGATTTGTTACATTGTTTTCTAGGAGATTAAGACTAAAACGTTGAAAGATCTGTACGCAAGTTCTTAAAGGTTCTACAAGATCTGTTCCCAGTTCCCTGCTGTGTTGTGTGGTGTAGGCTCATGTGAGAAGTGAGCAGCTTAGGCTGGTTTTCTCAGCTGTGTTTGTAATAAAGGATGCTTTTCTCGTTTTCTGCCCAAACTTTGCCTTGGTGTTCAGAGTCCTGACCTTTGGCCTTTTTGCCCCTGTCCTCAGACAACTTCCTGGAGTTTGTGGAGCAGCCGAGCAACATGACCATAATGCAGGGCCAGGCGGCCACGCTGCACTGCAAGGTAAACGGTAACCCACGGCCCACCATCCGCTGGCTAAAGAACGACGCCCCCGTGGTTCAGGAGCAGGGCCGCATCTCCATCCGGAAAACAGAGTTCGGCTCTAAACTCCGCATCCAGGACCTGGACACCACCGACACAGGCTACTACCAGTGTGTCGCCTCCAACGCAGGCAAGGTCATCTCCGCCACTGGTGTGCTGTATGTGCGGCTAGGTAAGAGCTCATGAGCCTGCATGAACTTTCATTCAAACCTCTGTTTCCACATTCAAACCTCCATTTCCACATGCTGAGAATCTCCGTGGAAAGGGTAGAATGTAAACTTCCGAACCATACCAAAGTTTTATCTATAAGAAGTCGAGGAGATATTTTATTATGGTTTGTTTTTGACATTTAAGAATGTTTGACATACACACACTTAGCCTAGAAAAAAAAATCATTTTGTATTAAGACTGAGGGCCTGAGGAATAGAATAGAATAATTGTATAATACATAATTATATAATAATACATAATTATATACTGAGAATATGACAAAAAGTGGATGAAATGACTGGAATATATAAGAATGGGCTTCTGAAAGTTCTATATCCTAAAGTTATATACTTCTCATCAATAGTCAAGTTCAGTCCAATGGTCTAGCTTTAGATCAGTGTTCTCAGTAGGTGTTGAAAGCCCTCTCCGTCCACCACGTCCTGCTCTACCCTGGATTTCCTCATACCGCCATGCATGAGAACATGGACAAAATCGTTTTCTGTCTTACTGCTTGCGGTAGTTTGCCCCAGTTCCTCTGGTAAAGTGGTCCCGTACACCACTACTCCTTCATCTTTAGTAGGCTTATCCAGGGTAACCTATTGCGTATTGCACCTTCAAGGGCACAATTCCAAAACATTCCAAACGTGATTGAGAACTCCACCAGTGCGGTTTACCGAGAAACTGAGTCTGGTCTGTTAAGAGTTATTTGGTGAATAATGTCATTGGTTATCACATTAGAGGGTCAGTTGTGGGCTGGAGGCAAGGGAACCAGCTTTGTGACCGGAGGGTTGCTGGCAAGATTCATTGAACCAACAGGACACGACTGAAGTGCCATTAAGCAAGGCACCTAACCCCCAACTGCTCCCAGGATGCTGTTGATAAGGCTGCCCACCACTCTGGGCAAGTGTGCTCACTGCCTCCTAGTGTGTGTATGCATGCGGGTGTTTCACTTCAAGGATGGGGTTAATTCCTCTGTGTGCTGTCACTACTGACAAATGGCTCTAAATTCTAACTGTAATCCTGATATAACTGATTTTGTCACAGAATTTGAATATAAAGCAAAATTATGTCAATAATGCTAGTCTTCTAAGGGTTAATGGATGTTGCTAATCTGCTCTGTGCTTAATTGGTTCTGTAGCTACAGTTCTGTTCCAGTTCTGCTCAGTTCTTTATGCCAAATTTAGATTTTTTTTTCCCCAAGTGTCAAATTGAACTGATCCAAACCGGCATCGTTTAAGGAAAATTGGAGATGAATGATGATGCTGTCGAACCAGCTCCAGCCTTCAAAATTCCTGTGGTTGGTATGCCAGCACAAAGCTCTCTCAGACTTGGCTTCCCAGGTATAAAATAGGCTTTTAGTCCATCGCGTTTCGGATCACAATAACCATATTCTCCACAGCACTGTTAAGCGTCAACATCACAGGTCCGGTGTTTTCTTTCCTGTCTGCTTGCTTTAGGTTATTATATGGGGAGCCCATTGGTAGGTAAGCTGAACTAAAGCTGCAGTGTGCTCGGAGCCATGTGCAAGAAATCTCTGCCGGGCATCGCGGTGGATTTATAGTAGGGCACCGGTATAAATCTCTGAGTCCATCCATTAGGGCTCCACTTTAGAAACAACTTCCCACTGTTTTGGCCAAAACGGGCCTTTAACAGGGGGGAAAAGTCTATTGTGTGCACATGGTAAACGCTCCTCTACCAGCACATTCCCATATATTACGCCGTGTCTCTGACAGCTTTAGGAGTCGAGCTCGAGCGAAAGTACGCCTCCTGCCTCCCAGCAAAAGTCATCTTAACATAATAGTGTTGTTATTTTCCCTGCACTGAAATGGCAGATTAGGCTCAGTGAAAACATTAGGTGGATCTCAAAGGAGAGATCAGGCTGGAAGTCTAAGGAGGATGAAAGAGCTCGTCCTGACACGAGCAGTTCATCTTTCGGTGCCGGATCAAATGCCACATGTGACGCAGGGTTGCATTATGGTGCCTTGATGATGAAAGCACCGGTCATTTTCTCTCGGAGAGGGCAGTGGAAGGTTGCCAAATAGCCGTCGTAACTCTAGCAGGCCGTCGAGTCTGTGTTTGAACTCGCATGCCGCTGCTGTCTGTGTCTTGCTTGACTAGTGACGGATGGAGAATTTGAAGGAGCAGATGGAGATGGTCAGGTTCAGGTCTACTTGTTCTGGTCCTGCAGGTGAACTTGTTTGTAATCCTATTGTCCTTTCTTTTTGCTTTACAGGCCAGTCTCCAACCCATGGCCCAGATGATGCGTAAGTTTTGTGTTTTAATTAATTAACTGGCATTAACTGGCATTTGGCCAGTTATTAAGAGTATTTGGAGTAGCGTTACGATGTGTAGCTGTGGACGGTTCCAATATTAGAATATCCAAAAAATTCTGTAGCCATATTTCCCTCAACAAGATGTTATTCTCATAGTGCTGCTTCAGAATGGCCTTTAATAGAGGCTGTTAAGCCTGCCACCAGAATTTTCCTTTTTGGAAAATTTAAATTGAGACCACAATAATCAGACAATAACAAAAGAGCTGGACACACCGGTATTCTTATATCTAATAGTTCGGAAATATATTCGGCTACAAGATTCCAAAACCATGCTACTACTGGACACTCCCAGAAAAAGTAGAAAAAAGTAGCCAGTAACGAGGTACAATTTTTTTTATCAGTACTGAGTTTCACCTGGAAGGCACGAAGAGGAGTTATATAAAGCCTGTGTGTAACTTTATTATGGATTAATTGATGGCACAAGTAGTTGTTTGTTTCTGAGATTATGTAGCATCATGGTGTCAGTGAGTGCGTTCTCACACACACTTAATGGTGTAATAACTGCATTAAAATCAGATATTGTCTGTTCACCACGTTTACATGCAGGTAATCAGATAAAGCATATGTGCAGACTGAGAACACCGACAGATATCAGAGTAAGCATATTTATCCTCTAAGACATCTGATCGGATTTTGTGATTGGAGTGCTGAGCTTTAATCTGATCTAAGAAAGTGGGGTATGCCTATTGGAATAATCCGATAATAAACTGATCATATCATTTCTGCAGTTAAGTGCACGTCAACTCAACAAGATAATACGTTCCCTCCGGCTGGTATTTTATTTATTTGTTATGATGTTTGTTTATCCTATATGTCTGTGTTCATTTATGTCATCTTCGGTTTTCCTTGTGATTCCTAAATTAATATTTTTATAATTGTATGCATCGCAATTATTTTCCACCCTCTATATTATTTATGGCAAAAATAAGGGAGAGTTTTTGGCAGTAAACCCTCGAGGTGAGTTTGGGGTGAATAAAGCTGGCAAACTTATTAGGATACATGGAATCATGGACTCCATGAAGTACCACAGCGGTTCTGGAGATCTGCCTATCAACCAGAGCCTAGTTCCAACCATATCCTGCTACACCTGCTGTAGTCGCTGATTGGCTGGACCAAATGCATTAGAGTTAGGTAAGAAGGGCATGGCAGTTTATTAGATACAGGAAGGAATGCAACAGGTAAGTAGATCTCTGCAGTGAGGACCGGTGACCCTTGTAACTGCAGGAGATTTTAAATCAGAAGATCTGGCTGCATCTGGAGAAAGGCAGAAACTAGACGGTGGTTTGCAATGATCCAACAGTCCAGAATGTTCACATCCACAGAAAAATGGTTCAGTGTAACCACAGAATCAAGCAACTGCTATGATGTTTCAGTCCCCTGTCCTAAAACCTGGGTGAGCTGAAAAGTACAAAAGAAGGCTCCTGGAGGACTTTCAAAGGTTCTGGATTGAGAATGGGTCTCAGATTCTTCACTCTGTGTTCTCCAGTGTCATCAAAATTTAGGAGAAAGCTTACTGCTGTTTCGTTGGCAAAGCAATGCTGGGAAAAAAGCAAGGTTGCCAGTGATGCATGTGGTTTTGTTAGAACTATTGTAGATAAGGTTTTTTATTTTCCTAGACTAAAATTTACTTCCATTAATTGTTCTGGCATGTTCAGAGTGAGAATTTCCCATGAGCTTTTTACTCATCTTTATCAAGGGCGCCAATAATTACTCAGCCGTCCATATATCTTTGCCAAAAGTTTGGGGACTGCTAGTTGAAAATGGTTTTAATAAATTAGCTCATTGTCTTTGTTTGTGTGCAATAACTTAAAATGGAGAACTTGATATTTGTCTTTGCTAAAACTTAAACAACTGATAGTGTTAACAGATGTTAATGTGTTAGGCAAAACCTGCTCCACCTATATCACAGAAGCTAAGGGTTGGGCCTTGTATACTATAAACTATTCAGCCATAATATTAGGTACACTTACTGTCCATTTTATCAGCTCCACTTACCATATAGGAGCACTTTGTAGTTCTACAATCACAGACGGTGGTCCGTCTGTTTCTCTGTATACTTGCTATGTAGATGGTTCTTCAGTGACCCTGTGCTTAATGGTTAGGACCCCCACAGGACCACAACAGAGCAGGTATCATGTGGGTGGTGGATCACTCTCAGCACTGCAGTGACCCGAGTGGCATGGTGGTGATGCTGTGTTAGTGTGTGTTGTGTTGGTGTGAGTGGATCTCAGTCAGCCTCAGTGTCACTGCTGGACTGAGAATAGTCCACCAATCAAAACTATTCAGCCAACAGCGTCCTGTGGGCAGCGTCCTGTGACTACAGATGAAGGACTAGAGGGTGACCAACACAAACTGTGCAGCAGCAGATGAGCTGTCGCCTCAGCTTTTACATCTACAAGGTGGACCAGCAAGGTAGGAGTGTCTAATAGAGTTAACAGTGAGTGTTTAGAAACTGCAAGGCAACACATACCACACCCACCACCTTAGTGTCATTGCAGTGCTGAGAATAGTCCTCCACCAAGTAATATTTTCTCAGGGATGACAAAAAGCATATGCAGAGAAGCAGATGGACTACAGCCTGTAACTGTGAGACCACAAAGTGCTCCAATATGGTACGTGTAGCTGATGAACCGGACACTGAGTGTAGATACAAGGTAGTTGTACTTAATAAATTGGCTGTTTAGTGTATATACCCCAATATATTATTAGCTAATAGCTGCCTTAGTGTTGCAAAACCTTCATGCCGTTTCTTTTCCTCAGCTGAAAGGAAACAACAAAAGAAGGCACCGAACGTTTTTGATGAAAGGCAGCTTTTTTTTTTACTTGCATATAAATGCACAATCCTGTGGTGAACTAGTCATAAACAGCGCTTACTCTTTAATACAGAGATAAAGAGAATTCCTCTTCTGAAGAGACAGATGCTGGTGTTAAAGGGCTGATTCACTCCACTTCCAGTCAGGGATGACCAGGCGTCCCCAGCCAGCTGCATCTATCTCATCTCAAACGTCTAATCTCTGCTAATACCACAAAAGAAACTTTAATGAGTGAGATCAACACGGCTTTCTTTCTCTTTTTCCTTTTCTGAGAAGTGTGCTCAGTACGGACTGCAGGAATCAAGAAAAAGGTGGTGGCAACCCCATCAAGGGGGGTTTAAGGAGAGATTAAAAGCTATGCTGAGTCAAGGACAGGAAGCTTATTCAGAATGGTGCAGTTGAGCAAGCATCATGACCTCATTGCTCCTTTGTGCTTTTTCTCCTGGGTGCTGAGCCTTAAGGGCATTAGCTGTCTCTTGACACTCCTCAAGCGTTTGGCTGTTCCTCAGATTCTTCCTGTCCTCTGCTTCACTTGCTGTAGCTCTGCACTTGTTTGATTTGCCACTGAGAGCGAGACTAAGGCGTGAAAAGGTCTCCATAGATGCTGTGTGTCTGTCCGAGCCCGGAGCTGGACCCAGAGCTCCATCAGCAACAAAGAGCCTTTTCTGGCCTTCATTTCCCTGAGAACCAGCAAGCTGGCGGTCACCCTCGGCTGGGGAAAGAAAGCATGAGGCGAGGTCCTAATTGTAACCTTTCCCAACTTTAAATAAATACTTTAATGTCTGAGAGGACATTCAGCGAAGTCTAAACACGCTCTTGAAAAATACAGGCGAGAAAAGGGTTCCTTGGAGCCAGGCTTCTTCAAAGCACCTCTCAGTGGATGCTTCTTTAGAGAACCGTTTTGGGTAATGAGGTGTGCAAGTGTGAACCTTTTTAAAGAGCCCCCTTGTCATGTAAAAAAAAAAAGCCCCCTTTTCTTAAAATGGTATGCTGAAGCTGAGAACTATTTAGGAGCCTTTTTTCTTAACAGTGAACTTGTTCACACACACACACACACACACACACACACACACACACACACACACTATTATACTGTATATTGATAAGGCATATCACCCATTAGGCATATCACGGTATTTACATTAGCACCTGACTGCACATGCTTCATGGGAGTTCCACATGTTTCATCTCCAGATCTTTAAGATATAAACATAGTCATTAAGAGTGACTATGCAACCCTCACCCTGGAGATCTGCTCTCCTGCAGTGTTGCATCTGATCTGTCAGTTAAGGACTTCTGGGTGTGCCAGACTGCGGTTTGAACATCATCCCCCGTGAAAGTAGATCTCCGGGGCCGTGGTTGGGAGCTACTATTCTAGAGAAATCCTTCCCTTTGGTGGCGATGGCGGGGGTGGCAGGGTGGCACAGTGGGTAGCACTGTCAGCTCATAGCAAGAAGGACCTGGGTTTGTTTCCCAGGTGGGGCATCCAGGGTCCTTGCTGTATGGAGTGTGCATGTTCTCCCTGTGTTTGCATGGGTTTTCCGCTGGTTCCCACAGTCCAAAGACGGGGCTGAGTGGAGATGCTTAATTGCCCCTAGGTGTGAGTGAATGTGTATTTCTGTGTGTCTGCCCTGTGATGAACTGGCAGCCTGTCCAGGGTGTTTCCTGCCTTTAGCCAGTGAGCACTGGCATGGGCTCCCAGCATGATAACCCGGTTTAGAAGATGAGTGAGTGAGTGAGTGAGGTGGTGATGGGAACCAGACATTTAATGCCCCTGAATACTACATCACAGGTGGTCGTTGTAGGTAGTTTGAGATAGTAATGTATTTAAAAATGTCGTCATGGCAGAGCTTCATCATAGTTCAGTGGCGGCGATGTGGACGAAGTCATCCGGAGTAGGTAAATGTGAAATGGTTCATTAGAGAATAGGGAAACTTGTCAACTCTGATTTTTACAGTGTCGGTGATGGGAACCAGGGGTTGCCAGGTCTACAATTCAAATATACAATTTATTACTATCCAAACCATCAGTGAACCAGTGTCTCTGAGTTTTTGTATGTATTGTTGATGGTGTTAAGTAAACAATCTGAAAACGGTATGTGTTCTTTGGGGTCTATTTTGGCTCATAATGTATGTACCCCTCCGCCATGAATGGATATTAGAAATATATATATTTTAGACCAAAACGCTCTCAGACCCAATGGTAAGGCAGCATATTCATGATCATTTAGTCTAATAACTTTAGGGGAAGTTATTAGTTTAGGGGAAACTCCTCCAATGTGGAGTGTGAACAGTTCCGACTCGTACGTTTCTCTGGAATGGAGCATTTAACACTTACCCACTCTGAAAGACTTAGTTTATGTTTTAACTTGGCTAAATTATAAAAAGCAGTGGAGTTCAGCTTTAACATTACTGTTAGTATAGAAATGTACTTCATGTTGGAGCCAAAAGGTTTTCTAGTTACTAACTCCCTCAAATTCCCTGTAAATAGAGCCACTACCTACCTACAGGTCATTTTGAGCTGACTCATGCTGTAAGTAATACCCTGAGCGTGAGTGTACTGCTCCTGGGCCTGTAAATACTTCAGTGCTTCTCTTTGTCCTGTCTTGCTGATCAGGGTCGGTATGTTGTGATGAGCATGTTTAGAGTTCTTTAGAAGCAAAGACCCCCGCAGTCTGACGGAGAGCTTTATGAAAGTCTTCCCTAGCAATTGCCAGAAATAAGAATTTCCCTTTCCCCCTGACCACATAGTTCATCATCAGACGTGTCTTGGCTGACTTTATTTGCAGAAAGTAATTCTGTGTTCACACTTAATATGGTTTGATCCTGGTTCTGTTTCATAGATTTCCACCCCCACAAACACACACACAAACACAAACACAAACACACACACACACACAAACACACACACACACACACACACACACACACACACACACACACACACAACAAGACAAGGCTGATAAAGTAAGTGCAGTGTGTGTGATAGAGATAAGTGCTGTTTCCATGATGTTGGACCCCCAGGCAGCTCCAGCCCTCGGTCTCAGGTCACTCAGACTGATTAGAACAGTTTAGAGCGGTGCTGTAAATTCCGCCCTGCAGGAATGCTTTTGTCTGTCTCACTATCTGTTGGCTTTTCCCTCCCATCGCTGCTGCCCTGCAGAGAGCCTGCGCTTATAGTCCTGTGTATATGTCTCAGTTTTTGTACATTTCTAGGACACTGTCTTAAAAAACCAAAAATCAGAGAATCTCTTCTTTCATGTCATTTCTGGTCCATTGGTGCCATGAGGAAAACAGAAAACATGTGTTTAACTTTTACTTTTAAGGCCTCAACAGCATTTTTTCCATCCTTTGTTTTTATGACAGCTTCCATTCTTTTGAGGAGCCTTGGTTTGAGTTTTTTGGAGAGATCTACAGGGCTGTTTTTCCACACATCCAAAGTTCCAGTTGTAGAAGTTGGTTGCACTTTCTGCTTCTCATGTTGCAAGAAGCCCCAAACATACTCTGCGATGTTAGGGGTCTGTACTTCCTGTTCTGAGAACACCAGCAGCTTCTTTGTTTGATTTGCAAATTTTCTTCTCTGTTCTTTTCTCACCGAGGGCTTCTTGACCCAGCTACTCGTTCTTTCAGACCCATAGTGCTGAGTTGTCTTCTCACAGTGGAAGGATGGACAGAAACACCTGTGGATGATTTCAGATCTGAAGCAAGAGTGGAGCTTGATTTTCTGCTCGCTTCTCAAAGATGAAAGCTTTGTGAAGTGCTGTTGTCTGATGGGACCGCTTTGGTGGTCTACCAGGTCTTGCACTGTTGTTAGAAGCTACATTTCCTCTGGATCTTTTGAAGTCCAGTTTTGGAAACAGCTGTTGTTCGACTTTCCCTTTCCTTTTGCAAGTGGATTATGTTAGATCTAATCACCTCAGACATACCTTCTGAAAAATGAGTTACTTGTACTTAATAACCATGTTGATTGGAAATCGATACACATGGGCCACATGTATGACTGCGTGTCCCTGAGTTGTATAAAAACAAACGCTGTGTGTTTGTGCCGGCTACAGGGGTATGTAATGCATAGAATGAGCCTTGAAACCTCCACCCTTCCCAGTATGTGTCTTGGTGAGGATGCCATTGGTTCCTTTCACATTGGCTCCCATTTTATTTGGAAATCCCAAGGCGCACTCCAGCTCATGTGGCAAGAGAAAGTGTTCCTCTTTTTATCCCCATGTTGGTCAGAGTTCTGAATCTGGGGGTAATTATCGCCATCTTGTGGTGAAAGATTTTAGACCTGCAATTAAATCCTTCCTTTTGGAGACTAACGGATGGTCAGTGTGGACTGGAATGGCTTGCTGAAATAGTTGTTCTGGTGTTTCAGGGACAGTCACTGCAGCACCATCCTAAATCTTCTGTTAGGTCAAAGCCTTCCAGCACACTTTTGCTGAGCCTGATCTTTATAGATGTTCCCAGCAATTAGCCTGCTAGTTTGTGGAGCATTTAATGCCTCTGTCCCAATTAGTTGCTTCCTACTGCTTTAAAGTCTGTTAGGACATATCTTGCTTGGTATTCTTAGCATATCCTGTGGTTCGTCTACAGAATACGGTCTCCGCCTTTTATTTCTTGGGGCAGGACTTGTTTGTTTGCTTGTATCCTTCGCAACACGCCTTGTTTGGTCTCTGCATTGCTGAATATAAATGCTGCATGACTGGGGTATCTAGCGGGGTGTCTGCTGCAGCAGAAGCACGGAACGATTTGCAGCATTTATTCCGCAGCTCTGTATGAGGAACTGTCCGGCCTGAAGTCTAAGGCCATCCTGGAAAATGACTTTTAAAGCTGTTAGATATGGTAATAATAGAATGTATCAGGGGTATAAAAATGTTTTGCATAGCCCACTGTAGATTTGCTTTATAGAATTTGCTTACCATCCATTTAATTTATATTCAGTTTAATATATCTGCTAAATTCAACTTGATCCTTCCTGCGACCCAGAAGGAAAAGCAGCTTGGATGAATGGATGAATGAATGAATGAATGGTTGGTTGGTTGGTTGAGAGAGATTTATTGATTGGGAGATAGATGGTTAGATAGATGGATGGATAGAGAGAGAGAGATGGATAAAGAAATGGTTAGATGGATAGAGAGAGAGAGATGGATAGAGAAATGGTTACATGGATAGATAGAGAGATGGATAAATGGATAGATAGCTATCCCCTCGACCTAACTTCAACCCAGAACCTAAACTTACCCCTTACCATGGTCTAAAACCTAAGCCTGGCCCTAGTCCTAATTCTAACTCTACTGATTTTCACCAGATGGTTTAAGGTCTGAAGATGATCTGCACTGGGTTATCCAAATAAAGTGGGACCCATTTTGTTTATGATTCGTTTGAATATTATTTAGTGTATCATTAAATTGTGTGTTTCAGCACTGGAGGAACATTTTACAAAACCACAGGATGTATTCAGTATAACCAAACGAAGATGCTACATGAAAAGCACTGAAATGCATATTCAGAATACAAGAAATTAAGTATCTGTTTTCAGTCCATGTGACATTATTAAAAGGTTGTATTGGAAGTATAGTTTAAAAATGCAGTCTACAAGTAGTCACTTAAAAGACGAAATACAGTCTACAAATAGTCACTTTTATAAATCTATGCTTGATTATGCACTATTGGAAAAATCAAAATTCTGTTAAAACCTGAGTGAGAACTATCATTGCAACGAGCAAGTGATTTATCTCTGCGTTACTGAGCTCTATTGAGGAATTCTAGGAGTTCTAGGGCTGATCTTGATCTGTAGGAGTTGAACCGATATCTCATTACCTGCATAGAAGAGAAAACAACACCAAAAAAACAAGACAAACCAAAAACGATAAAAAGAGTTTGAGTTTGGTTGAGAATAGCATATGGCTGTCGGCTTACCATTTTAGGTGACAGCACAGGTATAGCACGGAAATGGAGAACTTGAAATTATGTTTTATTACCCAGAAATAGTCGAGGGCAATCTCTAGGCTTTCAAGTTGGATGGGTAACGGAGGCCCCCTCCTCAGATGAGCTAACAGAGCTAACCAGAGTCACGCTGGATGCTGATGAGGGCTTGTCATCTTCTCCTCAATGGGTGCTAACTTGTTATTGGTCAGAGAAATTGCTGGATCCAGCAAGCATCAGCTAGAGTAGTTGGCCTAGTTAGCGAAACAGCTGCACTACCTCTGCTTCATCGTTAATCACATGCTTAACAACACGTCCTTAACACATGTTAAGGTGTTCCAAAGGAGCAAAGCGTAACTTATCTGCAAATACAAGCATTTAATTGACTAGTTAGTCAGTGCATTTCCTTCCCATGATGGAATATAATGAATACCTGGAATACTAAACAGTGAACATGGTACTCGGGCACAATTTGCACATGCTTAGATTAATTTAACCATGTCTTTGGTAGTGTTTGCCAGTGATAAGCTTAGAATCTGTGTTGTGCTGGACTCTTGGTGAGTTTTGTGGCATGATGTTCCATGTTATTAACTGAAAATTGCATAGTGAGCTGTGAGCTGTTTGCTAAGTTCACGAGACGACCTTAGCCTTGCTCGGGGAACTTTTGGAGCAGCACTGGACTGAATATTTCATAAGACGTACAGAATGAATGAAGCAAATGGAAGGAACAATTGTCAGTTAAGTGCACTTTCGTCATGTGCCTTACCAAGAACTATTCTAAATGTATTCTGAATATTTGTGATGTGTATCGTTAATATATTTGCCTAATTCTAAAAAAATGGCGTTATTTTATATTTTGTATTATGTTTTATAGCCCTATCTTTTTATTTTTGAAGTTCGGATTCATGCATCACAATGTATCAGGTAGACTACAAATAAATATTTATTTATATTCATACGTCACTAAAGTAAAACTAAAACAACCAAACAACAACTCTTGTTACTGTTTCCTATTTTAAAGTTTATTCTGGTGTTATAGAAGGTTAAATAGAGGCTACATAGATGAAATATAGAGGTTATAGAAGGTAATATAGAGGCTATATAGAGAAAAACACACTTTCTGCCCAGATAAGTAGTTTTAGAGTAATTTCTCAGGTGATCTAAGACTTATTCACGGTACAGTACAGCTCTTTGCTCAGGTACTGGTCAGGCCATCTGGCCTCTGTCAGAACCTGACTGGGCACTGTGTAAGATCACGGCCACTCGTCCACTGGGAGCGTTATTCTCTTCCCTTTCGATTGAGTGCACAGATGTTCAGCTTCGCATTTTCTTCCAACTCCATTTACCGGCGTCCTGTTTCTGATCCCTAATTCTATTACTTTAGCCATCTGTGGATGAGGAATGCTCCAGCACAGCACAGAGCTTCAAACAAAGGTCTGCTTTTGGTGCAGCATCCTGTAAGGTTTTTGAATGAGAACATTGTGTCTGCATTGCTGAACCAGGCGAGAGGTGATGAGCAGTAAGGATAGCCTCAGTAAAGGGCTGTGTAATATATGGTTGTTACAGTTGGTCTTTGCAGTAATATTGCAGACAGCTGAAAGATCCAGATTTGCTTTTTTTTCAAAACGTTCAGACAAATTTTACCTAATAAATCCACTCCAAACTTATTCTTGATTTTTATTTCTTTCCCCGTAGGTTCACTTTTTATGGTACTAAAACTAGTCATAATTCATAATTCCCACCCCTGTTAGCACCTTGGAATAAAACAAGCTGTCTGAAAGACTGATGTATGTAAAGGGTTTCTGTTCTAATTGTGCTGTATTGTGTATTATGCTTTGTTCGAAATGCAGTCTGTGACATCACAAAGACAGTTTGGTTTCCGTATAAGTATCATATGAACTGTCATATCCAAGGCTTCAAAGATGTCGCTTGAATACACGATACTGCCCCTCGTATATGGTTTATATGTGTGAACCTGCTAAAATGCAGTGTCTGTTACTGACATCTGAACAACCCTCAGTAAGGTGTTATCAGTTATCGGTGTACAGAATGCCCATGCCAGTACTTTCCTAAACATGCCTTTAAGATCGTATTTTATCCGTGTCATGCAGCCGTAGCTCTAGCTGCAGGGTCCTGTTAGTGTAGGCTGCCCCCGCAGCCCCATCCAGGCCACACAACACCACCTCTGTTCTTGCCCAGCTGTTTAGGAGCAGGCCGTGAAGTCTGAGGGCCAGTTTCCTCGCCTCGGGTTTCAGCAGAGGCCGCGACATGGCTGGAGCTTCAACCCTAACTCTCCTCCCCGTGTCAGAAATGGAGAGAGAGAGAGAGAGAGAGAAAGACAGAGAGAGGGCTCCATCCAGAAGTGTATGTTTTGGGTGTCGGAGCTAGCCCGCTGAGCTATCGTTATAAAAGAAATTACTATAAGTAGGCAGAGTAGGATGTCCTGCAAAAAATTAGTTACTCTGGTTCCCCCACCTTTTGTCTAGTCAGAAAGCCAGACTGCAACTTAGTTCTTTTGAAGTCGTCCCATCTGAGACATCTTTGCATAAATATAGGTTCCAGACCGCTTGTATTACATGCAGTGAGAAGAATAATCGGTGGTGATTCGATCCCGAGACTGAAGGCGTAGCTGTCTCAGTAGATGGGCTTTGAGAGCTGAGACTGTTTAAGATGACTTGGCCACATGAAGGCATACTTTTATGAAAAGGGGAAAAAAAAGTTTGTCGGAGTAAACGGGTACAGATGAGCACATGTGGTTCTTCTGCTGATGGACACACAAAAACAACCTCCATATGTGCTCATAGGATGTGTGAAAATGAACGGTGATTCATTCCATATTTATGCTGATGTTTGTTTTTGGTGATACAAACACTATTTGGGAAAAGAATACTAATGCCTCGGAATGTTGTATGGTCTGGGGCATGGTGAAAGGGAAAGTTTGAGATCTGCACAAAGTTATTCAGAGTAGTCTGACGTGGAAGGCTGCATTTATATATATCGCCGCTGTCTAAAGGGAAACATGTATCTCCATTTTGTCAATTCTGCATCATTTGAACAAAGCAGCTGCTGTTTACATTGAGTTGCAATTTCATGATGAATGGACCAATAGAAATGGCCCAAAAAAGCTTGGAATAAAGTCCGGTTCCATTGACTTACTTTAAAATTAAATAAGGTTTTTGGCCTCTCCTGTAAAGTTGCCATTTTGGAGATACTTGTTTTTAGCGACGATATAATGGTGGTGGTGATGGGAACCTGTCCAGCCATTTTATTCAGCATTCAAAATGAGCATCTACATGTGTCTCTGTTATATGTATTAATGTTCATGATGATGGTAAAGTAGTGATAAATCTGGTTAAAAAATTGGGCACTATTTTGCTTTACAACACCCTGCATGTATCTCTCCACCATGAATGGGTATATTTTAGGTCAACAATGTATCGCAAAACAGCATCTCAGGGGTCATACAGCACAGTCATAACCACTCCAGATAATAACTTTCTGTGAGGAAGCTTCTAGAGGCATTCAGTTCTTTGGACATCTGGTTCCTATCACCACAGCTTGGTAGGTTTCTCTAAAACGGAGCATTTCACATCAAGCCACTCAGTATGACTTTATGACTTTATTTAAATCTTTAGCGTTTGATTATACAGATGTTTGGAAGAACCTTTGGAATTTCTAAGACTTGTAATATTCAGTTCAGTTCACTTTTGTATATGGGTTACAAAAGCCACCCATGGGGCAACGTATATAAAACATATTCCTGCCCACCATCATATTTTTGCCAAAAGGAAGTAAATCTAATTCTTGTTAAGCTGAGGTCCTCAAACATATTTTTTTTTTTTTTGTGGAGAGAAAATTCCTCCCAGCCACTTTAAACTGCAGTAAAATTGTAACCATATGTGATATTGATGTCGGTCGGACTGGGCGTTTTGACCATTGACGGCTTCTTTGGCAGCGTGCCATGGTGAGACTTCAGCAAAATGAAATGTGAATAGGGCAAAATTATTTAAGAGAGTAGTTTTTTTTTTGGCTTCACACGCTATCGGTTCCCATATTTCAAGCTGGTGATTGGAAAAGAAAGGTTATACAGTACCACTGCGCAAAAGTCAGAGACCATGCTTTCTTTATTTGATTTCCAGTCAAAGCAGCCTTCAAGTACAAGTGACTCATGTCTTAAGGAGATATGTCTGAGGAGATGTAGTATAATCCACCTGCATAAAGAAGAAGCAAGCAAGAGCAAGCCAATTTATTAGATAAAATAATAATTAAGAAATCCAGTGAAAAGTGGACTCCTACCAACTGTGCATGACCAATCAAACCACCAAAACTGTCCCAATCTGAGAAGATCAAGCTCCACTCTTGCTTGGAAAGATCCACAGTCGTTTCTCTCCATCCTTCCTCTGTGAGAGAAGACCTAATGATGTTCTCGGATTAATGGACTGACCACCCCCAGAGTCCAGATTGGGGGATTACTTGGATCGTACGAAGTGGAAAATGCAAGCAACTTCTATGGCTGAACCTTGAAGGTGTGGAACAATATCCCTGCAGATTTCTTTGAAGAACTGAGAGTGAACAGTGCTTCGGATTCTGATGGGTTTTCTCAGCTTGTTTAGGGATCGTGTCGTCTGTGTCTTCTCAGAAAAATGACCTCCGTGGCAGAATGGTTTAAACAAAGAAGGAAAAAAGAGGCCTTGCTGTTTGCTATCTCCCTGTGGTCCCGCCATGTCTCTGAAATTTGCACTGCTATTTCCTGCTGGGATAACAGACCTCTCTGGACTGGCCTAGTCTCGTTCGAAGCAGAGCAATGTGGACTTGGTCATATCTGCCACTTTCATTTACAGTATCTTAAGGTATCTTTTACTCTCTTCAGTTCTACCCTTGTACTAATATGCAAGATTCTGGAATTGATTACATGTGGAAAGCCTTCAGTTTGTGTTGATGGAGAAGGCTTACCAAACCCCCCACCACCTCCTCCACGTCCACCCCACAGCACCACCACCACCACCACAACTGCTATCAGATTTCATGTACAGTGCTGTCAAGCACATGCTCATGCACTCAAGGTTAGTGTGGATTAATGCTTACAACATGACTGATGCTGCCCTGGAAAATGTCTGTATTCCGCTATAACAAGTTTCAGTACCAGTCCCTCCCTATTATACTGCTAAATAGGTCTTTGACAGACGACCCGAGAGTGTTATAAAAGACCTTTTGTATATGTCTTCCTAATTTATATCCAATTTCCGTTCGCTCAGTCACCAAATGTAGATGGACTTTTGGTCTTTCCACAGTGTCTTTCAGTTCAGGTCAACATCATCCTTTGTGTAATTGCATAAGCAGGGCCGTCCTCAGTATTAGTCCGACTCTGGTTTTTGTTAATGCGACAATAGAGCATGATGAGAAAAACAGCTAGCAATAGGTAAGGCAATAAACAATCGGCATGCAGTCTGCAGTATTCCTCCGACCAAAACCCAGAGACCCACATACCTCAGTTCAGCACGTCCTCGCCGCCCCTCCATACTGATCCCATGTGAAGTAGAGCTTGAAATATTTGTCAGAACCCAGCAGGAACTGTTCATGTCTGGTTTGGTCAGGGTCATCATTTCTCAAATATTTGTCAGGCTCAGGCGGAGTTACATTTTTACTTTGGTGTTTCTCATAATCTGCTTTCTACCTTTTAACAGATCCTGGCCTGCATTTGCAGCTGCTCCAGTTACAGTGGAATTTAAACAAACCTTTGGGTGGACGATAACAAGGCTATTCATTTCAGTTTTGTTTACCAGCGACCTGATCACTGCTGGCATTATCGCTTGGCATTACGCTAACATTAAGCTAAAGTAATTTAGCAGGTGCTAATATTAGGCATGTTTAGGTTTACTTGGTCTCTAGTAGCTGGAGCTCTAGTTCAGACAGAATGGGTGGCTATAGTCATGTAACACAAACACAGACAACAGACAGCTTTTAGGCTTGTATAGAATTTTTTTTGGGCCACAGTCAGATTTAGACAGATTTTTGTCAGCTACTGTTAGGTTCTGACAGAGGTTTGTTAGGTTCAGATGGGATTTCGTCAGCTATAGTCTAGTTCAGATGGGATTTTGCTGGGATCAGGTGAAATATTACAGGCTACAGGTGTGTTCAAACAGAATTTTGTCAGGTTCAGATAAAAATTTGACAGGATTTGGCAGCTACAGTCCAGTTCAGGTGGAATTTTATGGGGGTGCGGTCAGGTCCAAAGAAAATATTTCCAACGGAATTTTGTCAGGCTACAGTAAGGGTCAGAGTGACCTTGGTTGAGTTATAGTTTGATTTGGACAGAACTTTATTGGGCTGGAATTCTACCAGACTACAGCTTTATTTAGATGAAATTTCGTCAGGCAACAAGCGGGGTCTGAAAAAATAGTTGGAAAAGAAATGAGCTGGGATAGAATTCTGTCAGGTTTAGAAAGAACTTTGTGAGGCCACAGTTCACATCAGGACAGATTCTGGAATTCTGGCGGGATACAGTTGGATTCAGATAAAATTTTGTCAAACCACATGACAAAAGGATGATCTAGAAGTGGATATGTTAAACCTTAAGTACCCAGAAGACGTGAAGGTGATGTCTTTAGAGATGTCTTTGAATAGCTATGTATTGCCAGCTTGCAAATGTTATATTGCTCCGTTATACTTCTCCAGCGGTACCTCAGCGCTTTTACCCTGTGAACGGAAAACTAAGAGGTGCTAACGAGTTAAATGCAGGCCCAGCACCTTATTCACTGACAGATGCTGAGTGGTACACCACTAATAATACAGAATGCCGTGCTTATTTTTGCGGTCTGGAACTGTTCAGATTTTTTATGTATGCATGTTTTGAAAGATTACATGCCAGCTGTTCTAATGGAGGTAAACAGCTCGTATTGCAAGCTCGTGTTCCAGCCATCGCTGGGGCAGTTAGTTATGGTTAATGTAATTGTTTTGGGGGACGTGTATGCTATTTTTAAGGCATGAGTTTGTGTGCATAGTGTTTGTAAGCGAATGGATCTTATTGTGCTTTCCACTGCAAGCACTTCCTCTCAAGTGAGTTGTCTAATTAAAATACCAGCCTGGTGCCAATTTGAAGGTGGTTTCTCATAAGAGAGGTATTGCATTACAAGTAGAGACGCCGTGGCCTCTTCTTGGGGCATATCAGTGTGACTTCTTAGCCTTCATTAGAGAAACATGGGAAGCTTTACATTGCAGCTGCGTGGGTCATATTTGCCTTGGCACCATTTGTATGCGCAAGACCTTTTGGATGTGGCAGCTTATAGACAGTTTGGACTAAACCTACGACAAATAAAGAACGATAATTCTGTAATTTAGTGAGCTAGCTCGAATAGGATTCGTTCTGGGTTGTCATAATATTGTACAACTATGTCAGCAAGTTTTCCTCAGCATTTATTTCTCCCTCAGGTTTAACTCCCAGATTACTAGAGTCTGCATCCAAAGCTGAGGATTTAGATTCAGTCATGCATGTTCCACTCTGTTGGGATATCCGTGTCTAAATCTTCGGTTTTGAGAAGGAATGTAATGTGCTGTATTTTCTGATATATGGATGCACTTGTATGAACATTCTGGGTTCTTGCCCAGGATTTTTGCATGTATTTATTTATTTATTTTTTGTCATTTATTACATTAAACCTCCTTAAACTGTGGGGGTCTATCTGTGAGCTCATGTTTCAATTCCTCATCCTAACAATAACATAAGGTATGATAGTTACAATTTAGTTACCAATTATGGTAATTTCTTGGAGATAAACATAAATATGTTTTACAATTGGACAAATTATTTAGGTTAAGAATATTTAGAAGAACTTGGACATTCTTGTACTCCATGTAGACCCATAAGAGTCAGCTTAAATGGAATGTATTGTGATGAATGCATTGTACTAGCACTAAATATGTGCTAGATCTTCCTGTTTAAAAATGTCTGCACAATTTCACCAATGAAATGCGAACAAAGTTTACAGAGGGGTTTGGTGCAAAATGCTGCATTGTAGAGAAACTTACCAGGGATCGCCATTTTAAAACATCTAAAACAAGCAGCAAGCTGACGTGACTTCTTCTGCTGAGGTTTTCTGTGTAATATTGATGGTAAACTGTCTGCAAAAAATAATTTTTTTTTCAGGGATTTGTTTGCCTTACAAGCTCCTGCATGTACTTCACCACCATGAAATGAGACTTATGAAACTGATGCCAGGTTTGGCCATAATCACTTAAAGTAACTCGGTTTTAAAGGACCAGAAGGGCGATGAAAAGAGACTCCTCAGTTATTGAAATTAAATCAATTCTTTGCAACAACTCTGTCAGAGAAAATAAAGTGCTACCATTCTTTTAAATAAAATATTTTTTTTTCAGGGATTTGTTTGCCTTACAACCTCCTGCATGTACTTCTCCACCATGAATGTGGTTAAAAAATAAAGCCAAAGCTTCCTCAAAACTGTGATAAACCAGTGTTGTTGGCATGAGGCAGTGTATCCGTTAGCATTTCATGTAATAACTCTCTGTGAGGGAACTTTTTGAGGCAGGAAATGCTTGGAAATTCTGGTTGCCATCAACACCACTGTGAATATTTCTAGAATTGTGCAAACCACTTTGAATGACTGCCTACATCTTAAACATTTAATCATGCAGGAATGTTGCATTTCTGTGGATGCCGCAGTAGTGCTTACCTAATTCATAATATATTTTATTCATATGTTGTTAAAAGCCTGCTGTTAACGTGAGTGTTTTTTGAAATACAGTATATTTAGCAGTTAAAGAAGGCTGTTGTTAATATGCGAACCTTGTTGTGTGTATCTCAGGACCCACGAGAAGGGCTTCTGTCAGCCGTACCGGGGGATCGCCTGTGCACGCTTTATCGGTAACAGGAGCATCTATGTGCAGTCTCTACAGATGCAAGGAGAAAGTGAGAACCGTATCACAGGTAAGCGATAACATTAAGGCGACTCAGCCTTTGTGCTCAGTTTCAAGACAAGGTTAGGGCCTTTAGGTTAGTATTATACAGTTATAGTTTCATTTCTTTCAGAAAATACAGATAAACTTCCTGGCTTCCTTCAAAATCACTGCTACTGTTGCCCTCTGTTATTGAAACTACTTCATATTTAGTATTTCAGTGAAATTCCATATACCACGCAAACAGATATTTACGTTTGCGAACTGCCAGGGCCTGTTTTGTTGAGACTATTTTGTCTTTTTTTTTTTATTTGTTTTTTTTTTTTTACTTTTTCTAGATTACACCAAATGACATTGTGCTGTAGGTGTTGATCAAATGGAAACCGCATTTACTGTAGTTGGTTTAGTTTTTATGGATTTAATTGTTCTTACAGAACAGTGTGAAGCACCCAACAAATTACATGCACAGCGTTTAATTGTCATGACCTGAATATGATAAAGTTCTCACAATAGAATTAAAATACTCAAAACAAGCTACTAATACGTTTGTCACAAAAATATTGTTTAAACTGAAAAGCAGTATCACAGAATATGAATCCGGTGGTATACCAGTGTAGACAATAAATTGCCCAGCGCTACCTAGAACATTAGGCTGTGCTGTTCCGGTGTATAGAATGTTTTACTGTAGGAGACAGTAGTGAAATGTGAAAACCATGTGGTACATATTTATTTGCAGTTTTGTGTACATTTATTTCAATAAATATATAAAATGCATCAAATATGATTCGAAAGTATCATGTGTGGCATTTTTAAATGAAACATTTAATCTTACAGAGATTAAAATGCTTGGCTTTTTCCTTATGAAACTGATGCCAGGTTTGGCCATAATCGCTTAAAGTAACTCAGTTTTAAAGGAGCAGAAGGGCGATGAAAAGAGACTCCTCAATTATTGAAATTAAATCAATTCTTTGCAACAACTCTGTCAGAGAAAATAAAGTTCTACCATTCTTCAGCCCAAAATCACTGTGCTGATGTCCTGCTTGGCTTCTCTTCTCTCAGGAAATTGAGTTCATGTAATTTCATTACTTTTATTTACATGTAATCTCTCTCAAACAAGGGTTCAGTGTTTTAGCTCAATGGAAAAATGCCTCTAACTGAAAAAGGCTCCGGTTACAAAACTGTTTTCCTCTGTTGCCTTTGTGTCCTTCAGACACTGAAGAATTTAGGGAGGATAGATCAACAGCTTAGTACTGAATGAACATACATGGTTCCTGTAGAGTCAAAGTTGAAAAGGTTAGACGGGTTACTGTAAGTTTCTGAGATTTTCTCATGTAAGGAATCAGAATTGTTATCAATACATGTTTGTTTTGTGATGTCCATTTATTGGTGATCTGTTGGTCAGTTTCAAAAGATATTTGGAAACACCAAACACCCAGTACTGCCTGTTCCCTTAGCTGTGTGCTGTGAGTGAATTAATTTTGCTTTACCTTTCTCCCCACTTTCTCCCTGCCTTAGCTGCATTCACCATGATTGGCACTTCCACCCAGTTGTCTGACCAGTGCTCCCAGTTTGCCATCCCGTCTTTTTGCCACTATGTCTTTCCATTGTGCGAGGAAGGCAACAGGGGTCCACGGAAGCGGCAGCTTTGCAGGGACGAGTGCGAGGCTCTGGAGAACGACCTGTGCCGTGCAGAGTACACCATTGCCCGCTCTAACCCGCTCATCCTCATGCAGTTGGAGCTGCCCAACTGCAACCAGCTGCCCCACCCAGGCTCACCCGATGCTGCCAGCTGCATGCGCATTGGTGTGCCCGTGGACCGTCTGGAGAAATGTAAGTGGACCTTCCACAGTCCATGGCTTCTGTCTGGGACTTGGACGTTGACAATAAGTTCCTTGTAAAACCCAAATGTAATTGGTCCACACCCCAATGAAATCGAGCTCTCCAAACCAGTCTTCAGAGACCCCCAGCCAGTTTGCATTGTTTTACGTTCCAGTACAGCTAGAGACACGTATAACTCGGACTGTCTGAATCAGCCGTGTTGGGAGCTGAAGTAGAACAAATATGTAGACAGGTCAGCAGTCCCTAGCAATGTCAAGAACAAAGCATATTTAAATTGTAGAACATGTTGGAGGACTCGCATGGACCATTGTGGATGTTTAGCTTAACTCTTGATCATCCATCTTGGTGTGGTTTGAAAAGCATTTGATCACCTTGATACATGCCACAAAGCAAGAATAATGATGTGATGTAATGCAAGTGAATCAAGAGGGCCCTCTAGTGGTAGTAGTCCACTTGAGGGGCCCTCTAGTGGCACTACTCCATTTCTCTAATTTTCAATCCTTGTGAAAGATTCTCCCCCAGATCACAGTTGCTATAATGGCAGTGGCGCTAATTACAGAGGAACTGTCAGTGTAACCAAATCTGGGTATCAGTGCCAACCCTGGAGTGCCCAGTACCCGCACAACCATCACTTGACACCTGTGGAGTACCCCGAGCTCAGAGGAGGGCACAACTTCTGCAGGAACCCAGGAGGGCAGATGGAAAGTCCGTGGTGCTTCACTCTTAATTCCCATGTGAGGGTGGATCTGTGTGACATCCGTCCATGCAGTGAGTAGAACGGTCATTAGCCATGAGTCACAGCTAATAAGCCATCCCCTAACACCATGCATGTATACATCACACATATATAAATTAAAGAGCTGTGTCTCAACGGTTTACACTGTGCTAAATTCCAGAGCCTCCAGAGAACGTGAAGAAGGAGATCCTTTACATCCTGATCCCTAGTATCACCATCCCACTGGTCATTGCCTGCCTCTTCCTCCTGGTGTGCATGTGCCGTAACAAGCAGAAGGAGTCAGTCGACACGCCTCCTCGCCGCCAACTCACAGCCTCTCCCAGTCAGGACATGGAGATGCCGCTCCTGAACCAGCACAAGCACCAGGTATTGCTTACACCAGAGAAGTTGTCTCTTAGCACTACATGTTTTCAGTGGTGAAGCAGAATGAGTTCAGTAGCTGGAACATGAACATGTACAAACTTTTCTCCTCAGGGAAAGCTTAGAGAAGTCAACTTGTCAGCTGTACGGTTCATGGAGGAGCTTGGAGAGGACCGCTTTGGAAAGGTCTACAAAGGTCACCTCTACGGCACGGCCCCAGGAGAGCAGACCCAGGTGGTGGCCATTAAAACGGTGAAAGACAAGGATGAGGGAAGCCTGCGGGAAGAGTTCCGTCATGAGGCCATGTTACGTTCCCGCCTGCAGCACCCCAACATTGTATGTCTCCTGGGTGTGGTAACCAAAGAGCAGCCCATGAGCATGATCTTCAGTTACTCGGGCCATGGTGATCTTCACGAATTCCTGGTCATGCGCTCTCCACATTCTGATGTGGGCAGCTCAGATGATGACAAAACTGTTAAGTCAGCCCTCGAGCAGGCAGACTTTCTACACATAGTCACCCAGGTGGCGGCTGGGATGGAGTACCTGTCCAGTCACCACGTGGTCCACAAAGATCTTGCTGCTCGGAACATCCTAGTCTGCGACAAGCTCAACGTGAAGATCCTTGACCTTGGGCTGTTCCGCGAGGTGTACTCTGCTGACTACTACAAGTTGATGGGCAACAGTCCCTTCCCCATCCGGTGGATGTCCCCAGAGGCCATCATGTACGGCAAGTTCTCCACCGACTCTGACATTTGGTCCTATGGAGTGGTGCTGTGGGAGATCTTTAGCTATGGCCTCCAGCCCTACTGTGGCTACTCCAACCAGGAGGTAATTGAGATGGTACGTAACAGGCAAGTGCTGTCTTGTCCCGATGACTGCCCTTCCTGGATCTACACCCTCATGCTGGAGTGCTGGAATGAGTTCCCTGCACGGCGGCCACGCTTCAAAGACATCCATGCACGCTTACGCACCTGGGAAAGCCTGTCCAACTACAACAGCTCAGCGCAGACCTCTGGAGCAAGCAACACCACCCAGACCAGCTCTCTCAGCACAAGCCCCGTCAGTAACATCAGCGCTGCACGCTACGTCACCCCCAAGAAAGCTTCACCCTTCCCCCAGCCCCAGTTTATGCCCATGAAGGGGCAAATGAGGCCGATGGTACCACCCCAGCTTTACATCCCTGTCAATGGCTACCAGCCTGTGCCAGCCTATCCATACCTCCAGAACTTCTATCCCATGCAGATCCCCATGCAGATGCCCTCACAGCAGATGCACCCACAAATGGTAGCCAAGGCAGGTTCACATCACAGCGGCAGTGGCTCTACCAGCACAGGATACGTCACTACAGCGCCATCCAATGCGTCGGGGACGGAGAAGGCTGGTCTACTGAGTGAAGACGCTAAGGCAGCCGAGGAAAGCATGGCTGATGGTGCTTCCCAGAATGGCCTGCATAACGAGGACAATTCTGTCCCTGAAACAGAGCTTTTGGGAGACAATGACAGCCCACAGATTGATGACTGTGAAATGCATTCAGAGGCATAGATGGCCATGTAAGACTTAATGACAGCGAGAGCTGTTCTGTGAAGTGCGCCTTTTGTACCGTCTGCCAGTTGAGCATCAGTCTGAAAAACAGTGAAGGGAAACCGTTGATTGTGGGCGAAAAACTGAATATTATTTATAGGGTTTTTTTGGCACTCACAAGAACATGACTTTCATTTTTGGAGGCTGTACCTCTAGCACTGGTGACAGCTGTACCTCTAAGACTGGTGACAGCTGTACCATTGAGCTGCCTTCAGATGTCTGCAATGAAGAATCTAACTTCTTACCTTTCTGCAGTAGGTGGGTTGCTGGCAAGACGCATGGACAATTTTTTTTTTTTTTTTTTTTTAAATCAAGATTGTTGCAAAGCCATTCAGAAGAATTTTTGTTCTTACTGTTGCTGTGCAACATGAAGCATTGTATCTTTTTATAAGGAGTTCTGTACTTGCCACCCATTAATGTTTTTCAATGTTCTGTTTTGTTTTCATGTCAAGACCATCATATAGGAAAGGTCATGCAATCTGAGTGCCTAATGTTTGTCTCCTGTTCTCAGTGAAATGAGAATGAGACTTATGTTTACTGCATTGATGTTTATGTCGTTTGTGTTCCACCGAGTCTGAACGTGGCCACAAGTTAAATGGAACACCAATTTTTTTAAGTAACTGGCCAAAATCTATGCAACACTCTGCGACACAAACTGCGTTAAGTACTATCGGGGCATGTAGAGACTTGGAGGTCAACAGATGTTAATCCCAAAACATCTGTCTGTTTTTTTAGTTGCTTTTATGGCTGAAGCTCAGTTGTAAAGATTTGTAATTTATGCCATTGATTCTCTTAAAGAAAATAAGTGATTCTTTTATTTTTCTTTGTCTCTCTTTTAAACGATTTTGTTTAGCCAGCAATATTACTTTTAATTTTGTTTAAAACCAGATACTTGCTTTTTACCCAGCCGTTATAACAGAACTTAATCGTATATTGTGTACATCCAGTGAAATGGAGTGTCAAATAAAGTGGTATGTGACACACATTGTGGCCTTTTTTTTAGTTTTCTACAATATTTTTGTATATATATTTTTTTTATTTGTTGGTTTTATTTCTGAATTATCATTTAATGTGAATCTTGCATCACCATCAGTTTTTTCCTTCTCGGACAAAAGAAACAATGTTTATTTCCTGTTTTCCATGCTGAATGTACTTCCTCATAAAATAAACTTAATATGCTATTAGGATGTGTTCAAATATTAGGTAACAAGTTTCTTGTGGTGCATAACAACACTTGCCAGTCTACATCTCAGCATGAGGGCCTACCTACCAAACCTTCCTGCCATGTCTGAAACTGTCAAGACTAAAATCTAATACTTCAAGGTGCCGTTCTCTGATGTCTACACATAATGCATGTCACTTTGGTCAGGGTAAAAAAATGGCCAGATGCAGTTTTATACGCTCATTTATACTCTACAATGAAACGATCTTTTTCCCTATTTCGGTGAGCTAATGAATAATTTAATGAGCTTTGATGTGATTTGCTTTGAATTGTGACCACAACACAAAGTGAATAAAAAGCATGGCTGCAACTTACAGGCTGCTGTTGGGGTTGGAATGTTAATGGTGGAACTGCTTCCCTTCAGTCTCTTCAGTGTCAAGTGCTGAGCGAAGCTGCTGGATATTATTCAGCGTTTGAGAAGGTGTCTGGAGTGAAATGTGCAGAGCAAACAAAAAATTCTGAATTAAAGTTGTCCAGGATCTTGTTAAAAACGTGGGAGCTGAAGTTGGCTTCCTATTCGCCAGCTTGTTTTGCAAATTTTCCGGTCCACCTTAAATGGTGTTGCCGTTCCATTCTGGTTCATGTACAAGCTGTAGTATTTAAGGTGGAAAGGAACATACGATTAAGAAGCTGGTGAATAGGAAGTCAATTTCAGCCTTGTTCAAAGATCAGCCATGTCCACTGACAGTTCCTTGGAAAGAGACTGAAAAGTGCCAACGTGCCCTTCAACGATTGCTCCACATAGTCCAATATTTTCATTTCTGTTGCTCCATTTTCATGGTATGTATATTTTGGGGGTGTAAATATTAATGACTCAAGACTGTTACATAACAGTTTAGGATTTTGGAATCGGCCTGTTTTGCTGTCCTCTTTCATTGATGCAGGATTTGTATTTGAAGGAGGAATAACAAGTGTTTGAGGTTCAAACACCCGTGTAACATTTATGCAGAGGTGATGTGCAGCAGGATTCTCACTGTGTAACATTGGTTCTATACTCCGCCTAGTGCCTTACATTGGTTATGCAATTACTGCTTCAGCGTTCAACAGAGGAACACTTGAAATTCTAAGGAAAGCCATTTTAGCTTTTAATCTGTGGTTTTTGATATCAAAATTTCAATTAGAATAAGTGAATATAAGTAAATATTGTGAATTATTATTACTAGTAAAAACAGGCAATTCTACATCAAAGTAGATTTGACCAAGTAATGCTTAGGTTTTTCCTAGTATGAAATTTATTTGAACCATTTTAGCATTCCTAAATTTCATTATTTCTCAGTGTAAACTAAATTAGTACTTCTATAAATGATTTCTCCAACTAAAATAAAATGGGGAAATCTATTAATTCTAAACAGAACTTATTATATATTACATACATCAAGCAAAATGGTGTGTCAAAATGATATGTGACACATTGTGGCTTTTCCTTTAGCCTTCTACAATGAGAGAGAGAGAGAGAGAGAGAGAGATTCATTCCATATATCAAAACATGTACGCTAGCCAAAAAAGTTATTTTACCTCTTCATTCCAGATATTCAGTATGCTGAACATTTTTCCTCAGGTATTGTAGCTCTGTAATAGCAGGTACATCACCACACTCACTTGTATATGTATCTGCAGAACTCAGTATTTCTGTTGAATGATTATTTAATCTGGTATTTGCAATTTTATAAACAACAGCAAATGCAGCAAGCAACTCACTCCAAGACCAAGTCATTTCCAGTATAGGTGGAATATAGTATATGAATATAGCTGTTTCCTCATAAACAAAAAGTAATTGGTGTATTATATTATTGTTGCAGAGAAATGTTTTTAAAAAATGAAAAAGCTTGTTTTGCAAATTTTGGCTAATCAAAAAAGCAGTGCTAATTAATAACTCTTGAAAAAAGTAGTAAAAATGGGGAAAAATGTCCTATATTGTATAAACCGAACGTTTTATTTATTTATTTATTTATTTTCATTTAGTAACTTTTAATTTCATGTTTGATAAAGAGGTTTAGCGTTAACCGCTAAGACTTCAGGAGCTGCATAAACCGGCAGCCACACATGTAGGGCTGCTCAATGGGCGTTCGTCTGCTTTGCGGTTCCGGGAGGGTTGAAGGTGGTGAAAGTGGGGTGGGGGGTGTGGGGTGTGGTTGTGGGACAGGATTATATTTACCTGCTTTGGGTGGTCTACGCTCTTCTTTTGGGTTTGGGTTTGGCTTTAATCTTTGAAATGACAAGAGACGTTTAAAAAAGTCTACCGTCCTGAAGTGAAGCGGCGTCCTCGGGTGCCCTGTAGCTGCCATGTCTTCATCCATCACTTGTTGCTCCACGCAAGAAGAGATGGTTTCGGTTCGGCTGGACGGATTTCAGAGGTGTTACGGGAGCTCTGTTCACGGGCTTACGGCAGACCCGGTCGCGGGGAGAGCCGCCACGACGCGTCGTAAGAGAGAATTCACGCCGGAGGAGCAGAAAGACCACACGTACTGGCTCAAACGGAGTCGAAACAACGAGTCGGCAAAGAGGTCGCGTCTGCGCAGGCGCATGGGGGAATGTTTGTTGGAGGCGCGAGCCGTCGAACTTCTGCGGGAGAACGAGAAACTGAAGGCGGCGCTTTCGGCGATTCACTACCACAACTTCGGCGTGAAGACCCACTTCGACGGCATGGGGGGCCGCGCCATGGGTCAAGGCCTGTCCAGGGATACTTCCCTGACCCCTTTATCGGATTTCTCTGCCACTCTGGCTGGGAGTGACAGCCGCTCTCTGTATGCTTTGGCCGGTGGAGGACAGGTGCAGCGTTTGGGTCCCATTTACGACCCGGGGATGGAAAACATGGCCACTCCAAACGTCCTGACAGCCAATGTGATGGACCCCTTTCACCAGAGGGACAGAACCGTGGGCTGTCGCTTGGGAATCCCTGCGTGCGGAGTTGGAAGCTGTGCCTCTAACATGTGCATTCCTGCTGGCTATGAGATGCGTCAAAGAGAAGGAGTGCAAAGCCAAGCAGGTCCAAACATGAACAGCTACCCCGGTCCCCTCTCTCTGTGTGACATGGTGGTACATCATGACCCAAGGCTTGCCAGTACTGGGCCTGGCTGCGGTGGTGCCCCGCATATTCAGGTGCATGAACCTTGTGTAGAAGGTGGTGGTCTAGTCTTCACCCAGACCAAAGAGATTGGCAAAGAAATGAAGACCGATAAAGAAGCTGCGCGTTCCTCGGTGATGCCACTTTTGCCTCACAAATTGCGCTACAAAGTTAGTAAAGCCTGGCGTGATGGTAACTAGGAGTACAGTGATTGTAGAAATGTACTGGGTTGCTTAAATAAAGAGCAATATTTCAAATAGCAAATATTTGTGTGATTGTTGTGCTGTGAAGTGTTGGGCTACTGTGTCTGCATTTTACTGAATTCATGTATTCCTGCAATATATAGACATTGTATTTTCTGTATTGCTAATCCAGGCTGATCTGTTTTTACACAATGCATCTGCATCCTCAGATATGTACAGTTGTATGCAAAGGTTTGTATGCCCCCGGTCAAATGTCATTTTGTTGGTTTTCCGGGTGAAAACACACAATTTACACTTATTTGCAGAGTTGAACATTTTGGGAATACATATAAAGGGGCCATTTCGTTTTGCCCATGCCACATTTTATGATTTTATTAATATGTTAAACTTGGGAAATAAACAGTAATTGTGCATAAAAAATGTGCATTGTTGTGTTAACAATGTAATTTGACCAGTGCACCCAAACTTTGGTATATATCTGTACATGAAAAATATTGGATATTGATTTCAGCCCACAAAAAAAGCTATCAGTGCATCCCTAATAATGACCACTGGGAGACCGCTTGTCCTTAAATCCATCCATCCTCCTCAGTCTATTCATCATTAAATACCATTTCTCAAACCAAACCAACTTAAATGTCAGAGTTATTATATCATAGAAGGTCACGGCTGCTTATCTGGCTGGACATTCCTGTCTAAGGTTACTCGTCTGCCAAGATATTGATGAAGTTATTATTCTACATGAAATCTATATATTTTGTTATGTGCAGATGTGCTTAGAAATAAAGGAATTTCTCTCATTAGTGCTCGGTTTCCACTCATGACCATGCACATACTAGAATGTGACGCGTTTTTGTATGCGTGAGGCGTGATGAATGTCTCACAGAACTGTTTAACAAAATGACTGTTTTAGATTATGACTGTAGACCCTGGCACATTTGTGGTGGAATTGGATCTAATTGTCCTGTAGTGTGCAAGCTTAACTGTGCTTATTGCAATAAGTTATATAAGTGTTGTACAGCTTCTACATGCGTATGGTGCATTGACAGCAAAAATATAAGGTGGATTCATGTAAAATAGGACATGCAATCAATGCCGTTTAAAAATCCTCTGATGGCCATTAATACCTGAATCTGCTTAGGTAAGTAGGACTATGGAGTAGCAGGTACATGTTTAAGTCATGATTTGCACATGTGTGATTCATAAGAATACAATAGCTGGGTATATACAACTGCTTTTGTATCACTTACAATTCAGCTACTGTTAGATATTCAGGTTTGTCTTTGACTCAGATGAGCTTGGTGCTGCTCTTGTCATTTATAGAGGCCAAAAGTGCCGATTGTTGAGTTAACTTTGTTGGGCTAATTTTGTGTTCAGCAGGATTTGAATGCAGATGCGGAAACTGTTTACATTGACAGTCAGGGTTTTTTTTGCCTGACTTGTTTTACACATAGTAATAGTTTTACTTATGATGTATTTCTTTACTGAAACCAGTTTGTCAAAATGCCTGCATAGTTGTTGTTTGATGTGAAATCCTTTGTTCTAGAGACTTGGAATCTAGAGTCGGAAGTGTTCACAGTGGCGGTAATAAGAGGAGAAGAAAACTTATTTTTACAGATTTTACCATCAGCAACATTCCCTATAAAACTCAGAAGGCATGTGTTGGTTCAATGGTGGTTTGGATAGTAAATAAAATGGCTATATTTATGTTTTAGACGTAGTGACCCCTGGTTCCCATTATCACCACTGGAGTCTTTTACATCAAACCACTCTTGCGTTTCTGACCTTGTTTACATCTTCAGCGGTGGAGTTGTGTAACAGTTGTGGCAAATCTGCGGAATACCCTATTTTTTCTCACTCTGTCAGATTCCCCACACTTTGTTCCAGGCTTACAAAAAGAGAAGAACAGCTCATAATAACTACACTTCCTATGCTGGTGGTTTGCTGATGTAATGTGTTTTTTGTTCCCCTTCTGTTTGGGATCCTTTTTCATTGTTATGCTTGAATCATTGTTTCACTGAAATAGCAGCATTGAGTATGGATTTAGACAACTGTACCCACTTCTGCTTCACTGAATCCTGTAACAGTGTTTCTCAGCTCCTGGAGGCCCACTGCCCTGCACTTTTCACGGTTTTCTCTGCTCTCACGAGCCTGAACCAGCTAATCAGCTCATGCACAGCCCGTTATTGAGTTAAACTGAGCATGTTAAATCAGGGAAAGCACTATAATGTGTAGGGCAGGATAGGGGTGGGAATCACCAAAGGCTCCCGCGATGCAATATTATCATGATACTACAAAGTCTCGATACAGTATTATTGCAATTTTGTGATGAGTATTGTGATAAAATATATGTATTTTTTAACCTTTTTTAAACTGCAAATTATGTCCCCAAAGAAGAGTTTGTCAACGTTTGTGTCATCTAATCATATTAAAGTTTTCAGTCTCTGCATCTCACTTCAGTCATTTTTGTTCCAGCAAATTGGGACTGAAATTGGTTGTTATTCTGGTACCAAACAGTTTAACTTGTATGTACAATTTATATAATATTGAAACTTCATGTATCAATACAATATTACTATATGATATTGTGATAATATGCTGTATCAATTATTTTCCACCACTCCATACAGGACGTCCTGGACCAGGGTTGAGAAATACTGCTATAGTAGATATGACATGTACAGGGAGGCCATGAAGTAGTTGCAATTTTCTGGACTTGAGATCACAACTTATTGTCTCGAGATCACAATGCTTTTTTTCTTGTGATCTCAAGATAACTTTTTCTTAAGATCACAACTTATTTTTTGTGATATTAACATAAAAGTTGTTTCTCGAAATCTTTATTTAACTTTAATTATCTTGACATCAGAAGGATTAAGCTCTCAAGATTCGTCTCTTTAAGTACCACATAGTCTCTCTGTACTTTCGTACAAAGGGGATTTTTTTTTGCGGTGCATTTCTGGTTCTAAACAGCAGGTGGCGCTCAGGTCCAGGCTGCAGCCTGAAGGCATGACTGCGCTGCTGTACGCTGTAATTCTGAAACTGACCAGTAGAGGCCGCTGTTGGTGTTTGGTGAGGGGTTTGCAGAGCGTTGGCAAAAACGCACGTGACCGCTTAAGTCATTAAAGCGATTACCAAACACGTACAGTTCACCATCTATTAATATACTTTCTAAATGCTCTGCATTATTCAGAAACGGGCTCTGGTCAACGGTTTGACCAAACAGGACCGGAGAGTCTGCGGGTTAGTTTTTATTCCTGACTAAAACCAGGTGATGATGGATAGACCTATTCACGTCTGTCTGCGATGTTATATGACCGCATGCTGGTGACAGCATGTTACACTAAATGTCTTACTTTGCGTCAGTCTGTTATATGCACATATTTGTAGGTTGATCCGCACTCCTCCATTGGCTCAGTGACTCTCCGCATGTCTGTCCCAGCATACAGTAAGACACCCCCCTCCCTCCACCCACCCCGAAGAAAAATACAGCGCTCATTCATTTGCATTCGTCTAGCAATGTAACCCTCTGAGAGGCGTCTGATTGGCTGAAGTCGGAAATCGGAAAATGCCGGCTTCCTATTGGCTGACCGGCGCGTCGGTCACCCGCACGCTGCCAATACTCTTCTCCACTGACCTACTAACACAGATCCATGAGGCAGCGGCCACTCCGGGAGGAAAAACGCAAAGGAGAAACACGGAAACATTACCTCACGCTTAATGGAAGTTTTATCCAGTCTGCAGATGAAACGCTCACTGCTTTCTGCCATTGCTACACATCGGTTTATGCTACGGACTACATAATTGAGCCTGTGTTAATTAAAGGTAGGCACAACGCTTTTCTTCACTTTCTGTTACAGTGAGTCATCAGACAGTTGCGGATTTGTTTAGGCTTTTTTCAGCTGATAGTCTCCCACTGCACTGGCTATTCTTAGTCACTATAATACTTGGTTATTTCTGCAACCGGAGCTGGCCGATAAAGGACATTTACTTGCAGCCAAAACGATTTTTTTCTCTCCACGATAAAATAATAAACTTGGATCCCAAAGCTCTGCAAATGATTTTCCTCATGTGTCTCAGAGTGCACACTTTATCCATAAGAATGATATGAATCACGCTGACCAAAACAATTGCAATGGCACAGTGACCCAGAACTCGGAGTGGGTGGGTGAGTGCATCACGGCGCTGGCGGCTTAGCTCAATATTTACAGGGTCTTTTATTTTCTGTGCTCTGTGATCCGCATAATAGGCCTAATAGATTACATGTGGCTGGATCTCCGCTCCGCTGATCCTGTTAACACAGTAGTAAAGGAACGGGGATCGTGTGAAACGGACTGCCACTCCGGCATCATCCCAAATGCATGTATTTAAAAATGTGTTTAAAGTGAGCTGGACTGAGCTTGTTAGGCCTGTGATCATTGCGTAACGAGCACCGCGTTTGCTGTGGACTGGAGACTGATCGCCCGTGTTCTAGTGTAATCCTTCCCAGATAAAGGAATCTGGGCCACTGAGGGGTGCTGAATGGACACCAGATATAGCCCACAACTCTTTCTGATAGAGGCTTTTCGGACTTGTTCTGCGGTGGCAGCTGCGGCGCTCAGTGTTTCTGAACTATATGAGAGGGTGGTGATGTGGACTGGCGCTTTCTTCTCGAGGTGGGTCGCCAGCCGGGCCTGTCAGAAAGAAAGGAAGCGTCAGGAGGGGCTGCATTGTTGTGCAGTTCGGTTTTGGTGCTGGAGAATGTTTTCTGCAGGCAGTTTAAATGATCGTGCCACGCATGCGTAAGCACAGTAACCGTGATGGCAAGATATAGAAACGCCCAAACGCACACCTGTAATGTAGGCTAAGCGTAAGCAGTTAATGAGTTTAAACGACACCCACCCCCCTCTGTGCTACTGAATGATATTCCAGCGGCAAATCTCGTGCTGTCCCCACGCGCCTTCGGTTTTGTTGTTTGGGTTCAGCCACGTGTGATGATGATGATGATGTTGGTGGTGGTGGTGGTAGTGGTGATGATGATGGTGGCCGGTCGCATTCCTTTGTTCCGTGCGCCCGGGGTGCCTCCTGAGCCACTATCTGTAGTACCACGGAGCTCGTGCTCATGTCTGTTTTGAGGCATTTCGGTCACTACAGTCACGCGCGGAGTCAGTAAGAGCCCGATTTTCGGCGTTGCTGCTGTGGAGTTATGAACGAGCCTGCTGGGCAGAGCCTCAGTGCTGGCTGGGACCGACACGTTGAAGGTCATTGCCATGATCAGCCCACTTTCCTAACGGGCAAAACAGCCCTCTCTGAACTCATCACCTTTCCCCAGTGCGTCGCTGGGGTGTCGTATATGTTAGTAAATCAGCAGGGTTTGATACAGGACGGGTTTTATGTGTGTAATCGGGAGCAGCAGTTCGTTTTCAGTACTTTTGCGTAACCGACCTCCGGCGGTGACGTCACCTGCATGCTTCAATGGGGCTCCTTGCTTGGGCGTTGCATAATTTGGAAAAAACAGAAAGGAAAATCAGTGTCTGTAAAGTTTTAGAACCGGCTATTTATGCTTTTTAGGAGTCTGTGAACGTTAGCCTGACTCTTCAACGTCTTATTATTATTATTATTAATATTTCATATAGGCAGCTCTGCAGGTGAGCTGTTTATAGAGGCATTTTAGCCTGAAAGTAGTGTTTTTAACCAGCATTTATTTATTTTTTTAAAAAATGCGATTTTTAAGATTTAACAACAACATCAACAGAATGCGAAGAAATAACAGTTTTGACGTGATGTACCATGTTGTAGAGATATTTACTGAAGTTAGCATGCTAATCGGTTAGCCCAGCCGCTCTTGTCTGTAACACCTCTTTACGATACTGAGTCACTGTAGAGTTGGATCAGTCCAGCCTGAGAGGATGAAGAAGCAGCTCTGCTCTGACGGTGTGTTCTAGGCTATTGTCAGGATCATTTAAGGACTGTAGCCAATGAAAGGAAGAAGCTGCGTCTCAGTTGTGTACTTTACACTAACACCACACTATTATACACAAATATATATATATGCTGCGTCCTAATTTTAATAGTATGAGTTCGGCTAGTACACACAATATTAGCATACTGCATCGCTGCTTACTAACAGGAAGTGATGAAACTTACATGATACCAAGCTGGACTCTGAAGACTGCTTCAGCGGAGGTCTTTTTACAAAATGCAAACAAATAAATGCATTATTTACTAGAACACATTCATTTTTACAGGCTGTTTTGACAGATTTGGGTTGAACTTACATTTATACACAATTTCTGTGTGTTTTATAGTATGAATTTGACTGTCACATGGTTTAATATTCTGTAGCATTATGTCCCTCAGGGAAAATTCTGTATCCTTTTCATGTATTTGTCCACCAGTGTTCTCTCACTACAATACCCAGCATGCATTCTGCAAATGTGTCATATAACCACTGGGATCCCTTTCCTTGTGGAGAATCCTGACTGCTAGCTTAGCCACTAATGTAGGTGCTCATCAGGCTTCCTATCTGCATTAACCCGCCTATGGAAGCAGAGTTTTCCTGGTACTTAACCTGGTGCTGTAGACACGTTCACAACAAATTAAGCAATGGTTGCGGAGTGCCCCTATTAACTCAAAATAACACATGAAGTTAAACAGGCCCCATATCACAAAACAGCCTGTTTTGAATATTCACAGCTTCTGCCGTGCCACACAGAAGCAATGACATCCACCCATTCACCCTACAGCAGTGTAGCCCTGTCCACTCATCGTCCACTCATACTGAAGTTCTATTGATATGTTTCAGTGAGTGCTTTTCCGAATGATGCACAATACAGAACAGAGCTTATTTATCTTCAAAAAATTATCTTCAGTCTTAAAGGCACAGTAACAAAAACCGAGTGATTCTTTTTCAGGAAAAGCTGGAAAATGGTCATGTAGAATGAATTATGGCCACGTTTGGCACACAAAACCATACAAATGTTATGAGTTAACTTCAGGAAGAAAAAGTCCAAAGAATGTAGGATATGGACCCTAAAGCTAAAGCATTTACCCTATATTATTTAGTGGTTTAGCCTTGCAAATGTGAATGGGTCAAGACATTTGAACATATTTTATTTAATCCACCCACCCACTGACTGCTCGAGGCTTAGAATGGAGGTAAGGATGATCAAGAGAAACAGAGTGTCGCAACTCTGTGAAATTTACATAATAACGCTTTATCAGCTGACAAGCCGCTGAATCTCATTTGCTGATGGCAGGACCATGCCTGCCTGAAACTCAGTAATGTCATGGTCCAGGAGCACTGAGGAATTCAAAGGCAGAAACAGAGTACAATGTGTTGCAGCCAGGGCCTACTGCTTATACAAATGGCCATTCATGACATGTCGAGCTAAGTGCACTCTTAAATAAACTGCCCTCTGTTATTATAATGTTTGTTTGGTTTATGTCATTTTTGCTCACTGACTCATCGTTTTTCAGAAAAGATGTTACACACCATCCTATTATAAATAATAATCCAATAAATCTCTTTTTAGTTGTTTGATTGATTGCTTTGGTGCTGCATCATGAAGGCTTGACTTTCTCATGGTCAGAGTTATATCATGCTTACGAATGACTCAGACATCCATACAAACCACTTTTGCTGAAGAGTAACCTGTAGGAATAGTATGACTGATTTCTAAGAACAAATTCTGTGTTTATTCTTCAGGTCCCCAAGGAACAAAATCCCCCATCAGGAATTCCTCACAGACGCCCAGGACATCCATAGCACTTGTTTTACACTTAAGATGCTCTCCGTCTACAGCTGCTCTACATGAGTGAGAACTACTGAGCTTATGCTGGATCACACCATTCTGTAATATGCAGGCCATTAAGAAAGAGCCAACTTATGGTGGAGAGGATGCCCTGGTCTTAGCTGTGGCTTTGCAGGGCACGGACAGCGACCTGATGAATCACAAGCTGTCTGCCATGCCCTTCAAGGGCAAGACCACCTCGTGCCGCAGGAAGCGGGAGTTCATCCCTGAGGAGAAGAAGGACAACCTGTACTGGGAGCGGAGGCGCAAGAACAACGAGGCAGCCAAGCGCTCGCGAGAGAAGCGGCGGCTCAACGACATGGTTCTGGAGAGCAAGCTGATGGCACTGGGCGAGGAAAACGCCTCGCTCAAAGCCGAGCTGCTGTCCCTCAAGCTGAAGTTCGGCCTGGTGAGCTCAGCCGCATATGCTCAGGAGGTGCAGAAGATTTCCACCTCCACCAGTGCCCTCTACCAGGACTTTGTGTCACCTGGCAGTGCCAAAGGCTCCTACGCTAGAGAGCTGGAGCCATCAAGATTGGGCAGCAGTTGCATATCAGTTATCAAGCACTCACCTCACAGCGCCTTATCTGACGGGTCTGACTCCAGCACGGTAACACAGGGCAGCCCCTTGATGAACATTTGCAGGACCCCTGAAATCATCAAGCAAGAGCCAATGGAGAATGGCAGCTACAACAGGGACCAAGCAAGTCCCTATGAACTGTACAAAAATTACCTGAACAACCCCTTCCCTGTAGGCTACTCCCAGCCCTCTCCATTTCTCCAGATCACCAGATCATCCAGCAACTCGCCCCGGACATCGGATGGAGATGACGGGACCGTGAGCAAGTCGTCAGATGGCGAGGATGAACAGCAGGTTCCCAAAGGTCCAGTGCCATCCGCAGTGGACCCCAGGGGCGTGATAGTCTCGGCCCTCAAAGTGCCAGACACCAACGGCTCGGCCTTACCCCATAAACTGCGTATCAAAGCCCGGGCCATCCAGATCAAAGTGGAGGCAATCGATCCGGACTACGACTCCTCGGGGAAGCCCTCTTCCCCCATCGATATGTCTGCAAGAGGTTGCTACCGGATGGCTCACAGTGGTACACCAGAGTACACCCAGTCTTCTCTTAGCCCACTGTCCATGCAGGTGAACAATGTCCAAGACTGGAACCACCAGCCTGAGTACTGGCACAAAGATCACCGGGAGGCTGTACCAAGCGGCTGCAGGAACAGACTTTACCCTGATTCGCCAGGGCCTGTGAGTAACAAACTCACCGTTGACCTTAAAGATGGCTTGTACGCCAACTCGGAATGCGAGAACTTGTACTTGAAAAAGGGCATCGCCGACCTGTCAGCAGAAGTGGCCTCCCTGAAAAGGCTGATTGCGACACGACAGGGGTCCGTTATCGAATCCACCAAAAGCACTACTGAACATGACTCAGTATCAAAAGGATGTTTCTCAAACTGAGGCCTCTGTGTTTGCACAACACCTGTTTTCCACTGTGTCTGCTACTGCACCATGCTGTTCAAATGGTGTCTAAAAGCTGCAGTTCATTAAAATGAATAGTGGTTATGTGCACTTACTGTTGTAGTTTGGCGTGTCCTTTCCATGACTCCTTCTAGTAGCCCAGAAGCCAAACTGTCAGGCTACTACTTGCAAAGTTAGTGGTCTCTTCTTCTCAAAATTTGTTGTACATTGTATGTTCTTTTTCTTTTTTTTTGTTTACAATAAATGTATGTAAGCACTGAAGCACCATTTTGTCTTTTTCACCTTTCCTAGGGTCTGAAAAAGTGTATTGTAGTGAAGACTTTGAATGAACTGCAGCTCTAGAATTGACAGTGCCTCCTTTGATTTTTCTTTTACTTGTGTCATTTGTATGGAGGTTCACGTTTTTTTACCCTGGGTCCTATTTAAAAGGAACAATAGGTAGCATTTTTTTCATGTTGTTGGATTCTCAATAAAATGCATATTGCTTAAAGAGTATGGAATGGATTGTAATACCGCAAGACTCACAAAAACAAACAAAAAAACCCTACAACTAAATCAGGTCAGGAGGAAGCTGGCCGTTTCCACAGTATTCTGACTGAGTGTGTTAATTATATCCTGTTTCTGTGTTGAAACTAGCAGTGGGGCAGTAATTGACTGTACCGATATAAATGAAAGGTGATTTCCAGCCTTATGTAGGGCTATGGCGTATGCAGTCTTACCTTTAAAGGCAAATCAGTGATTACGTGTATGACATGTATCTGATAGTGTGATTTAGGGGTTGTAAATTAGGTACACAGTGAAAACAAAATTATGTCAGTATGTTGTGTAGCCACCAAGCCACAAAGCTATTATGAAGTTCTTCATGCTATAATATGGCCTGATAAAGAGAGATGCCATTATCCACTAAATCTATTGTCTTACAACAAACACGAAATGTAATCTACTTTAAGTTAGATAGATTCACCACAAAGTTCTTTTTACTCACTGTGTTCATACTGGTGACTTTTATCATCAGATGGTGAAAGTAACATAAAGTCCTGTTGCTATTTGACATTTTGACATGAGAAATTATAAGGCATCAGGTTTATTTGGCCAAAATAATGACCATATATGCATTGTGTCATAAAGCAAAAGTAATTTATCCATCAAAAATTGTTTAAATATTATTTGGTAAGCTCACTGGACATAAAAATTAGTCACCTTGCATGTTTAAGGTGGTAGTAACTTCAGGCTCCTGCAGATGCCGTTGCACCAAAATGATGGGGCTATAAATCCCTGCGGAGTGTGAGTGACGGGATTCGTAGATCGAGAAGAGGTGGTACAGTGGAGTGAATGTCTCGTTGCATGTGTGGAAAATGGCTCCAAAGCAGATGTTAATGATTGGCTAAAAGGAGTGACCGCATTTGGTTGTGCCAAAGACCGTAGTGTAAAGAAGTAGCTGAATCTGCAGGTGTATGGAAGCGTACGGTCATACGGGTCTAACAGCAGTGGCTACAATCCCAGTCTACAGGAAACTCTCCTCAGAATTGTGCCAGGGAACACATCCACCAAATCTGGCCCAACTGCGCAATTCTTTGGTGCAAGAATGTCTGAACGTTGATGTGGCCTACATCCAGAAACTTGTCCAGTACATGCCAGATTGAATTACAGCTGTTATTCATGCTCAAATACATTTCAGTCACAGGTGGCTAGTTTTTTTGTCCGGTGAACTTGAGATGTTGAGTAGTCGAAACCCTCAGGTAAAGGTGTTTTTACTTCTGAGAAATAATGATTTGAGTAAAACTACCTTCCTAAAAACAGCTTGAGTAGAAGGGCAAATGTATCCGGTCAAAAAGCTTAAGTACTTAGTTCACTAAAGAACTGCACTAGTACATCCCATCAGGGAGTGAAGTTTGTTAGGCTCAGCTTTTCTTTTTTAGATGCAGTTTTAATCTAAAATAAAATACTAAAGCTCACAGGTCAGAGATGTGACCGCTCACAAAGCAGTGCAGAGAGTGTCAACAGCATAACAGTATTATAATTATCCTTAAGCATAAGTAGAAGCATGAATTGGAAATATTCAGGAAAGCATAAACCCATCAAAGAATTTTAGTACATGTAACTGAGTAAATAGACTGACACAGCACAGACCAGCACGGCTGATTACTAGCGGTTGGAACAAAACATTATATGTCCAAAATAATATCTTTACAAAAGCAGGATAAACATACTTTACTTTTATTGTAAGACCTTTTTCAAAGTACTTTTGGGCACTTTCTTTTAGTCCATTCTTCATGGAAATTACACACAATGTAGAGAGGTAAACAGGCATTTTCAAACTGTCCTGCTGTCTTCAGCAGGGCATCCATCTTAGCTACCTGTTTAAGGTATAAATGCATTTAATTAGTTCCATTTCATTGGAATTTTTTTCCAAACTTTCCACAAAATATAATTATTGCGATTAATAATTCAGAGTGGTTTCATGTGAAATGGCCCATTTTAGAGAAGCTTATCAACTCACATCTCCTGAAAGTGGTAACTATCCAAAACTACCAGTGAACCTACACGTCTTCTGAGTTTGCGTATGTGTGATGATAAAAACAAGTAAACAGCGTTACATTTGAAAGAAAATGCTATTTTGTGGTATCATTTTGGCTCAGAGCATGTGTTTGAAAAATATGATTTAGGCAAAGACCTATGTTCAAACTATTGGAAAACATAACCATTACATGAATTAACTCTCCGTGAGGGACCGTTTAAAGGTCATTTAAATACTTTGGATGTCTGGTTCCTATCTCCACCACTGTTAACAATTCTGACCCGGTGGATTTCTCTGGAACAGCACATTTACATCCCTATAGCGGTTGTGCTCCCAATAACTGTGTTTACATCCTAAATGGGAACTCCACTCTTCTCACTCATCTTCTAACCTGCTTAACCCTTCTGGATCGCAGGAGGTGCTGGAACCCATCCCAGCGTTCAGTGGGTGGAAGGCAGGACATGCCCTGGACAGGCCACCAGTCTGTCTCAGGGGGAGCTCCACTGATTTTTTTTTTTTTGTTTGTTTGTTTCAAATCTACAAAATAAATGATAAAAATCATCCAAAGTGGTTTGGTGTGAAATGCTCCATACTACCTTGCCCAGTCTGAATTTCTCACAGTGGAGATGATAGGAACCAGACGTCTGAAGAGTAACACCTGTGAAAGCTCCCTCACAGAAAGTTATTACATGAAATGGTTGGATATGCTGCCTGAGGTCTGACACATTGTTTTATTATAAAGTTGTACTTTAAAATGTGTTTTAACCCATTCATGGCGGAGGGGTACATGCATGGCACTATGAGGTAAAATTGTCCCCAGAGAAAACTACCATGATCAACACCATATATATATACTCAGAAGACACATACAGGTTCACGGGTGCTTTTGAATAGTAAACATAGTGGCTATATTTGTGTTTTAGACATGGGGACTCCTGGTTCCCATCACCATCCCTGTAAATAATGTTTCTTTGTATATAACTTCTTTCAGCTCAAACCTCAGTTTACATCTCCAGGACCCAAATAAATAAATTCTGAAGGTCCGTAAGAGAAAGATAATGTCAGTAAATCAGATTCGATACAGAAAAGAGGTTTGAAACAGTCGTTGTGTTTTGGTTCGGACGCATCCGGGGAAATCCATGCTGCCGTTGGGACCGGAGTCACGTGGTGCGCAACTGCGTCACTCGGAGTTCAAAGTTGAAAGTCGAAGCGTACAAACACACTGCAGCAGGCTGAAGCGGTATGGCGCTCCTCGCTAGGTGCCGAGTCTTCTCTCAGGCTTTTCGAGGCCAAACGGCGAACCTCGACGGCGTCTGCACACTGCCGGATGTTATGCAGCGAGCTGTGTGCAGCATGAGACGGTACAGCTCGGACTCCAAGGCGGGGGAGGAGCTAACCGTTAGATATCTAGACGGAGATGACTCAGGTAGCCGCTGTATACCGTACAGAACCAGAACTACATTATACTATTCAGCATATCTGCTCGTTAATACTGCCTGAGAATTCAGTGTTATATGACTGTTGTGGGGCGGTTAAAAACCATGAAGAACCCTGTGAGTGCTGCACTCGGTTTAGTAGGAGAACCCCCCTCCCCGACTGCACTGGGTCTCCACACGGCCACAGCTGAGTCCTTCAGTCTGTCAGCTCCAAGTTATCCAAGTTGTCAGTCATCTGCCGTGCTGAACCCAGCATCTGCCTCAGGCTCACGTGCCGTATGTGACTGTCCTGGTCAACCTTGCAGTGCCTTGGCTACAATGGGGATATTGAAAGGGACATTCCAGCTTTAGCATTTAATAATGTTCTAGCTAACTAGCACTGAATATGTTATTTGTCATGTTAGTAGTGGAGTGCAGCATCATCGGTTTGACAGGATTTATAGCATGTATCTGTATAGTTCATCAGTGTTCTCTGACTACAATACCCAGCATGCACTATGTAAATACAGTACCTGTACGGACCTCCTCCCACTGTGATCAAGCAATCCTGACTGCTAGCCATTGTTGTAGAGGCTATTAAATACAAACGTGATGTTGGGCTTTCTAGCAGTAATGTAAGCCTCCTTCTGCATTAGCTGTCTGGCAGAAAAAGAAGGTTTTCAATCAGCCCATCCTCAGGTGTCTACCTGTCCGTCCTACCTTCAAGACGCATCATCAGACGGAGCTTTTCATAGTGTTCACACAGAAAAACTTTGTCCTAGAGAGTATTGTGGCTTCACTGTAGGAGGCAAGTAGGCAGATGAGCAATGGTCACATGTTTTTCGTTTTGGCTGGAGTGCCTCTTTAAGAAAGGTTTGGTCTGGTCTGATTGCATTATGTTCACACCTGTCCAGGAAGTCTCAAATGAGAGAGACTTTAGAAACAACAAGGTTTTACTGAACTGTATTTGTGCTGATTTGTCCTGTGTTGTGTTTAGGATTAAGGTTGACTGATTTGTGAAAGTGTTGTACAATAAACAAGCAAACGTGGGTTTAATTGCATTTAGAGTGGCATTTGTGAAAAAATGGATCCAAAATCTGTTTTTTTTCTGAATTGCAATTCAAAATGCAATTAAACCAATGTTTGCTTGTTTGTTGTACAACATTTTCACAAATCAGTCAACCTTAGTCAATCCTAAACACAACACAGGACAAATCAGCATAAATACCGTTCAGTAAAATCTTGTTGTTTCTTGTTTGTTTGTTTGCTTGCTTGTTGTCCAGCATTTTCACAAACCACTTCACAAATGAGTTTGCATTGTTTGTCCTGTGTCTCAACTTAGGGGTGTCCACCTTAAATCTGGCTAACTAACAAACAAAACAAAACAGGAACCCTTATGAATAACCTTATGACTAACATCAGCCCTTTACCTTTGTTTAGGGATTGTTGTCTTTGGGATGAATCGACCTAAAGCTAAAAATGCTATCAGTAAAAACCTGGTAAAGATGGTAAGTATACTTTACTTTTAGCTTCCACATACTTTACCTGATTAGCATTAGGAGTGAATTGGTGAGTTATTTTGACCAGATTGCTTCGCTTTCTTTAGATGTCTGAGGCTGTTGAATCAGTGAAGAAGAACAACAAAGTGCGCAGTGTCATCTTATGCAGCATGGTGCCCGGAGTTTTCTGTGCAGGTATGTTGCGAATGTATAGATTTTTAATGTATTTTTTGTTGTTTCAGTAAAGAAACACTTTTCGTACATGTGTTGTGGTGACCAGCAGTTCTCATGAAATAGGAAAGTGTGGATTAGTTTTGATTTTCGTAGAAAATCTTTCTGCATTGCTGGCTTTAATGGTTTTGTTGGTAATGAGACATTCTTAATCCCTGAACAGGCGCTGACTTGAAAGAGAGAGCCAAAATGCATCAGAGTGAAGTCGGGCCATTTGTCTCTAAAGCAAGAGCTCTTATTACAGAACTAGGTAAGTAAATGGCCATTGGTGCCACAATTATGTGATTCGTCACTTTTAGCATGATTAAGCGAGCTACACTTTTCTACTGCATCACACAATGAATGTTGATGTTTTACCACTTTACTGTATCACACTACCACAACTGTACCACTCCACAACCCCTGTACCACTTCACCACAACTGTACTACTCCACCAAAACTCTACCAATCCACAACCCCTGTACCACTTCACCACAACTGTACCACTACTCTACAAAAACTATATCACCCACCACAGCCATACTACTCCACCAAAACTGTACCACTCCACAACCCCTGTACCACTTCACCACAACTGTACCACTCCACAACCCCTGTACCACTACTCCACAAAAACTATATCACCCAACACAGCCATACTACTCCACCAAAACTATACCACTTCAGCACAACTGTACTACTCCACCAAAACTATACCACTCCACAACCCCTGTACCACTACTCTACAAAAACTATATCACCCGCCACAGCCAAACTACTCCACCAAAACTATACCACTCCACAACCCCTGTACTACTCCACTAAAACTGGACCACTCCACCAAAACCATTCCAAGACACCGCAACTGTACCACTCCACCAAAACTATACAAACTATACCACAGCACCACAACTGTACCACTCCATCAAAATATACCACTCCACCACAACTGTACCATTCCAAAACAGCTGTACCTCTTCATCAGTACAGTACCTCTCCATCAAAATGATACCACTCTACAATAACTGAGCTGTACCTCTCCACCAAAACTGTACCACTCTACCACAGTTTTACCTCTCCACCAAAACAGTATTTCTCCACCAAAACTATACCTATCCACTAAAACTATATGACTCCAACATAGCTGTACCTCTCAACCAAAATGATACCTGTCTACCAAAACTGTACCTCTGCACCAAAACAATACCATTCTATCACATCTGTACCACTCCATGACAACTGTACCTATCCACCAAAACTGTACCTGTCCACCACAGTTTTACCTCTTCACCAAAACCGTACTACTCCACAACAGCAGTACCTCTCCTCCAGAACTGTACCTTTCTACTCCACCGCAGCTGTGCCTCTCCAACACAACTATATCACTCCACCATAGCTGTGTCTCTCCACCAAAGTGATACCTCTCCACCAAAATCTCTATGTCTGTCACATGGCACAGAATTTTTTGTCAATGTTAATGACATATTACAGATAATTAGATTAGATAATTAGATACGTTTTCATAGCCAGTGTTTTGACATGTTAAAACATTTTTCTTAAAATATACTTTGAAAGGAACACAGCTGTTGTTATTTTAAGATGAGAAGTCAGTATGGTTAATTTTATGGGTTCTGTTACTTGATGAGTCATAAAGTTATATATATATTTATATCTGATGCTAAAACTTTTATTTGTCAGAATGCTAAAGAGTGGAAACACACGTTGAAAGCACATGTTCTTTGTTACCTGCAAACAGTCATAAAAGGGTTTATGAACAGCATTTGGGAGCAAAACTCAGGCTACACTTATGATACATGGATTTTCAGCCAGTCCCAGACAATCTCCCTTAGTCAGACATGGAAAGACTATTTGTCTAGCTGTGTTGAAATTGGATTATATCTAAAATTTCGACCAATAATCTAAGCTATCACACTCTAACGTAATCATCACAGTAATGCTGATTACATTAATGTGGAGTAATTGATAATTACTTCGGTAGAACAGTTCTTAATGACTGTTGGACAAATTAAGAAGTGGTCATACACTGAAGTAGTGCTGGGAAAGCTTCTTCTTAAATCAAAAACGGTACCAGATGTTCTCTATTGAAAGTATCTGACCAACCACAAAAAGCTTTGCGAGAAACCCAGATATTTTAGCTGAAACTGAATTCATAGAATAACTGAAGCAGCACCCTGAAAGATGGTCTTCCTTCCCCATTTCAGGAGTATATATACATTCACAGTGTGACTGCAGTGCTCAGGTTCCTTTACTTATTTATTACGTCATTATCCAAGAATGGTGATGCATCTCATTACATCTCTTTTTTTTTTCTCTTGAAATAAATCAGTTTAATACGCAATATTAAAGAGGTCCGGGTCAGTGGAGGTGACATAAGAGGCTTTACATAACTTTCTGTTATATCTTAGTGCGCAAACTGGATTTCCAACCTGACAAGTAAGCACGATCTAATCTGTTGATCTCTGATAATGTTTTCCTGCTACGTTCCTCACTGCCTGTCTTCAGAATTACTATTTGAGTTTGAAAGCACTTCAAGAATGAGGTTTTTTATCTCTTGTTTTTTTATAGTTAGCATTCTGGTATAACTGCTTACACACTTATAACTGCTTAACACAGATTCAAGTTTCACATTAAGGAGCCCAGATCCTAAATTTTTCAACCAATTTTCTTTTTTCTTCTAGGGTCCGGTTATAACATGTACGTGGTTTTATGCGTCAAAAACATGTTCATTTTCAACATTCGTTCATTTTCACATGTGCCTTTTCCAACCTCCCTTTGTCTTTTTCAAATGAAACAGGCTGTTTTTGTTACTGTTTCTTCAAGACTGATAAATGCAAATGAACTGTGCTCTGATTGGCTGCTGTGTATTTAGCCTCATTCAAAAAGTAGTGCAGGCTGAAACACTCCTTATAACTGCAGCATGGATGGTTGGGGCTAAACTGCTATAGGCCAAACAGGTGGATGAATAATGATGTACATGTCTTGGTTTTTGGTTAAAACTGGCTGTTTTAGCAGGCAGCTTAGCTTCCGTAAGTGGACTGTATGGACTGGGGAGTGAATGGTATGTTTTAAAACGTAAATGCATTTAACTCCTATTTAAAAAAGGAAGTGAGGAAGGGCTGTTTTTCTGTGTTATGGGACCTTTAAATGCTGCTTTTGTACCCTTATGAAAATCTGGTCATTATTTCAATCTAATATTCCCAAACAGTTTGTTTTAGCCTGCTTCCACCGTATGAGTCAATGCAGCCTTTATTAATAAGTCTTGGTTAATTGAGTGCTGTGTACTAATTTTGAGCTTACTTAAACTCCTCTCTGCAGGGATGAGTTATAGGAGGGTGCCGCGAAAGCCTGTGTTGTTCTATTTAGCACTGCAGTTATGAAGAACCAATAGGTAAATGCTGGGATTGTGCCAGGACCAATATAGTATGGCACTTCAGGGCGTTATCAATATCGGGACAACCCTAGTGTTTACCCAGTGTCTCTGCAGAACTGCAGTGTTTCTGATGTGCACGCGTGCTGCTGAAGGATGGGTGCGAGCGTATGCGTCTTTGGAGCTGAACATTGCAGTGTGGATTGACAATCAGCAGTAAAAATTCTCCTGGCAAAATTTGTAATGTCAGGATTTTGTGGGAAGGTGATGTTAGTGTGTGATTTACCAGTAGGAATTCTTCCCAATGTGTCAGTTTCACTGGTATGCTACAAATAAGCCAGTGAACACATGTACAAACAGCATAAAATATGCTAAAGGGAATCCTTTATCTGAACGACCGAGCCATGTCTCCTTCAGAAATCACTCTTCTTCCTCTGTGCAGTCCTTCACAGTCTAAATTAATGTTAGTCCAGGAGATATTAAAGGGATCATCAGCTCTTTAGGGATAGTGATAGCCTTAGCATAGCAACCCGCTAGCCGGCCAATGTGTCTGGCCGGTCAGTTGAATCACTCAGCAACAGGCTCTTGCGGCTCAGTCAGTCTGATAACTGAACATGACTGACTGTAATATGTACTGGACTCTAGCAGACTCTGAGATGTAAGCTAAGAGTGTTCGGCATACATGCATTAGACAAATGACTTGAGAAATTTGGATGTGAAAAACCATTATGGACTGAGAACTTACTACGACCTAGGTCTGTAACTTTTTAAAATTTAAAATGTATTTCAGGTATGTAGTAATAATGTAGTAGTAAATAGTATCGCTATTAATACTCAGTATTAGCTGTAACTTAAGGATCAGGTATCGGTATCGGAAGGGAAGAAGTGTTATCAGTGCATCGCTAGTAAATGCTGATGCAAATTAATGTAACTCATTTTTCTTTCGTACGTCTGCCTGTAGGCAATCTGCCCATGCCAACTATCGCAGCCATTGATGGAGCAGCGCTGGGAGGAGGACTGGAGATGGCTCTTTCCTGTGACATCAGAATAGCAGGTAGGACATGCACTATAATGATTGGGAGATTTTACTCTGTTCAAGGTTGAAATTAGTGTGATTATTTACGTACACACAGATATTGGATATTTCAATCAGCCGCATGTAGTTTGGAAAATTAAATTTTGAAATAATAATGAGTTAAATAATACTGAATGAATAAATACATTAACATGTTTTGGACTGCATGCAGAGAGGATGTTGAGCTGCAGCCTAGCCCTTGCTATCTATGCAACACTAGTCTGTTTTACAGCGTTGGCGATTAGAAGCATGTGTTGTGATATCTAGAGGGCAAATATAGTCATTTTGTTTACTATAAACATCATCACACCAAAAGCTTATTATAGCAATTACCAACAAATAATGTTTCAGTCGTCAGGCAACTTCTTTTTTTTTTTTTTTCTTCATTTTCAATAATTCATGTGAAGTAACTTTTATAGGCATTTAATGTTTGTTGTCTGGGGCCTCGTTTATATAGCAAACCTGAATGTAATTCTAAACTTGCTGTTAACATAGTCTTAATAAATTCATTACATTGGCATTGCCACATGTATTGTTTGTCACATTTTATAAACAATTTCCCTAAATGTTTAAAGTGTGAGTTTTCACATGATCGAATCTGTGTGTACAATTTTGATTTACAGCTGATTTATACTTTTATTACTAATCAGAAAGCAAGATGCACAATGGAAGCATGGATATAAATGCCAAATACTCTCCCACCCATCTCACTCCCATCCATCCCTCCACCCTCAGTTGGTACAGCTAAAACAACAAAGGTTACACTGACACAAAAGATAAACAGCCTAAATGCAAGATAACACACATGCACAAACTACCACCCGTACGTTTATATAAAAAGGCTATTGTTAGAAATTACGAGAGCAATGACACAAAGAGAGGTCTGTTGTTCTTTCCTAGCATGCGTTACACTATACTCAATAACAAATGTGAACATGATCTCTGGTTCTCATCACCATGAACAATTCTGACTCCACAATGAACCATTTCACACCAAACCGCTCTGACTGACTTTGTTTACTTCTTAACCATTTCAATATGCAGAGTTAAAAAATGCTTCTTCTTTCACACCTACAACACAAAGGAAAAAGCACTGACACTGGTGCTGTTTGTTTAAGAGTGTAGATAATTAAATAGTGAAGTGGTTTAAGTGTTAAGTCAATGTTAAGACAGCACTTAATTATTATACATTTCTTGCGTATGGGCTTTACATATGCTAAGACCCTAAATAGTAAAGTATGATGCTCCTCTTTGATTCACCCACTGTTAGTATGTGTGTATATGTGTGTGTGTCTGTATCCCCTCTAGTGATTTAACACCCACATATTGTACTGCGCTGACAGTGAACAGATGTCTTCACTCTTGCTTTCTCAGCTCACACACCCAAGTTTGGACTTGGAAATCTGCTCCTGATGCCTTAGCACGTTTCTCACTTAGCAGAAGCCACACACCATATGCTTTCACACCGATTCTCTTTAAACCACACTTCTTTGGAAGTGTCTGTAGCAAAGATATTTCAGGGCATTATTGTTGTTACTGGGGAGTTCCTTTTTTAGAACTGTTCTAGACATAATGTAATAGAACAAATTTGAATTGTATGTCTGCATGTTTTGTTACTCTTTTAGCCCACTCATGCCGTATTAATAAGGCTGGAAAATATGCTGATTATGTCCAAAAGTTTTGGAAGCATGTTCATCCAAAGTTCAAGTTGATCAAGTTGATTGATAAGTAGTTTGTCCCACTTGGCAGTGACCTCTGGAAAGGCTTTACGGTAAACGTTGGAACATTCAAAATAAGGATTTGATTGCATTCAGCCACATGAGCTTTAGTTAGGTCACGCACTGATACTGGAATAATTAGTTTTAGATTACTCCAGATCGTCCCGGTGGTATTGTATGGAGCTCCATCACTCAAGAGAACAGAGTTCCACTGCTTCACGGCCCCCCTCTAGTCTGGCATTTTGCATGGTGACCTTAGACTCCTGTGCAGCTGTTCCAGAGCATCCTGTTCTTTTGCTCAGTGTTTCTTCTGTTGAGATTATACAAACTACAAACAAATACAAATGTCCGTATTGTATTGTGACAGTGGTATTGAAATATATCCAACGTATGCTTTTTTTTCTCCAATTGTTTCACTTTATCTACAGCTACGACCGCCAAAATGGGACTGGTTGAAACAAAGCTAGCCATCATTCCGGGGGCGGGTAAGTCTCCGTAGCTTTGATGTCTGGCTCTTTAAATGAATACTTCCAAATGAAACCACCTTAAAGTAGATAATGCCTAATACATCCTTTTTCTTAGAAGGCCCGTTTTAATCTTGCATGGGTAATCTCTTTGATTTCGCCTGGTTATGTTTTTTCCGATGACTGTGCTTGTGATTGGTGCTCTAGCAGAATCAGCAATGCCGTTTAATGTTGAACAGCACATGTGCATGATGAAGTTTCATTGACAGCACCCAGACTGTACATTCTGTACAGATGTTAATTCTGGAAAAGAACCTAGTCAAAGGTTTGGGCCCACCTTACTGAATTTGTGTTTTTAATCATGTTGGACATTTTGATCTACAGGCTTTTTTAAATGAAATGTGTTTCTAAGACAGATCAAAACCAAATCCCTATTTTTGTAGTATTGTTTTCTGTTTTTCTTATTTTCATTGTGTTAAAATTCCATGAAGAGCAGTTCCAATAGAAATTGTCTGGAAAAATATTAATAATATTTTGGTACATGAACTTGCATTAAAAGGTAAGAATGTTTTATGTGTATATATAGATTTAGAAATTTTTATTTTTTATTTTTTTTAGCAACAACAAGGTCTCGGCGTGTGTGTATTTCCTACAACCATCAAGAGGTTGTAAGGCTGCTTTAAGGTGGCTAATTTCTAAAGAATCTAAAAGAGCAGATTTGACTTTGTTGCAGGACTGGCCTGATAATAAGAATACTCCAGTATTGCATTGGTATTTTAGAAGCTTCCTTTTTAAGCCACAAACTTTACAGCCTAAAATAAAAGTCATTAGCAAAAGCCTGTAGAATGGCTAAAACTAGAATACACACCAAGAACTATGTAAAGTATGTGACATAAGCAGTTATGATGTCAGTAAGCAGTTTGTACATCTGCCGTCACACTTACCATTAATGGTAACTTTACTCTGTTACATTATTGAACAAAATCTGTCATGATAACTCACGACTGCGTATGTCATCTCCCATGTTCATGTCAGTGTTATTTAGCGGGGATCAAGTGTTACCAAATAAGGAAAACCCTTCTATGAGTAGGGGAATGTGAACTTTTGATCCGTAGGGTCGGTTCCCTCTTTGAATCCTGGGATCATGAAGGCGTGCAGGGTCCCTGTAACAGTCGTTTATTTCTGCCCCAGTGTTTTTTTTTTCCCTTCGTGTATTAAGGGAGACTTGCTGAGGTAAATGACTTCCATTCAGCGTCCTTCATCGCTCGCTGAAGTGCGGCTTCTTCTTTTACAGCAGATTTGATTCCCTCAGCTGTTCGGGAGGGGTCAACACATGGATTGTGTGTTAAGGGAAATGGGTCAATCCATGTCGCCGCACACTCCACTGATGTTGAGTCCCATCCAAGGAATTTTTTAATAAAATAAGATTACTGCTCCAATTACCTCATTCTAAAAATAAAGCCACAGCACCGGCTACCAAACAGAGCCAGTCTGTTTCTGTCATCCAGACCAGGAAAAGGAGGACAAAGAGCACAAAATGATGATTATTCACAGCCACATGTTGAGCAGTCATAACTACAGAGTGTGATTTAGCTCGTTGTGTTTTTCCTCAGGGTTATGGAGGACTCTCGTAAAGCCATTAGAAATGTTCAGGCAATGACATTCAGCTTTACTTTCCGAAGGGCTGGGCTGAACACGGTTCCTCCACCTCGTGTTTGTCAGAGTGGAAATGCCAGTGTTTCTCGCGGGCTGCTGTTGGGGAAGGTTTCGTGTTTTAATTAGGCTTATGGCGAAGCTCGGTCCATCTGTGTAGGTGCCGCCTCACACGTACGTTCAGGTGCCCTTTGTTTTTCTTTTCGATTCTGCCTACAGGACCAGGCTCGTGACATTTCAACAGCTCCTCCTCCTCCTGACTCGGGCTCATGCTTCTGAGCAATTTCCCCAGGGAACTGATACGAAGAGCCGCAGTAATGCTTACAAGTTCCGTTCCATTCTTTATCTCGTTAGAAATGAGGGCGGTGTGATAAATTTCTCCTGAAGACTTTAGTTATTCATGCTGCCAAAGGCAAGCTCTACAGCACAGTAGGGAGGCCAAAGAATTGTAACTACCTTTGAAAGTTGGTGACTTGATTGTTTTGATGATTCCATTGTGATTGCGGTCATTCGTTTGGAGCCAAAGTTTCCACATACCCTGACTAATCTGTGCTTTCCAACTTATTTACACCAGGAAAAGACGTCAAAAGATGTTAAAGGAGAGCAATTGAGCTTTAGCCTTCGTCAAGCAGAGCCGTGACTCTAGAACCTGGATATAGACATATAGGAAATGAATCTAGGCCTTTTTCCGGTTTCGTTGAGCTCCAGACATTTTCCACATTTTGGAAGTTACCACAGTGGTCTAATGTGGAAAATGAAGACCTTTAATATATGCAGTCCAGGAGCTTTGACTGTGTTTGAACCCAAAAAGATGTTAGTTCATGATTATGGCCAGCCTCCAAGAACAAATTAGTTTTGGTTCTGTGGACTTTCCACTTGCATATTTTCGACAGGTGCGCTGATGGGGATGTTTAAGGTCTTTACTAGGGCTTCCAAACCACCCCCCCCCCGCCCCCCTTCGTTATTGCATATGGAATAACATTATTGAAATGAATAGAGATCTCATTCTGTTTAACAGTCTATTTCCAAAGAGGAACCCGTGATTAGCGATCTCTGATATGCACTGCCTGAAAGTTCAAGGAGAAGTCAAGCAGCGCATGTTCTCAGTCTGTCTGCTCTGACGCGAGTCAGCCTCATGAACTACCGCTGTCCATTTGCTGTGGCTCGGCGTGAGCAGATCCAGTGACAGTGAGCGCGCTGCACCACTTTGTTGCTCTCCTGCATGAAAATAGGTCACCCGAGCTTTGGCACCGTGCCAGCTGTTTGAGATGTGTTCGATGCGCTCCGGGTCGCTAGAAATGGAGTGAGGCTGAAACGTCAGCTCAAAACATTTTTTCATTTGGCAGGCATACAGTTCGGTGCCCTGGAACAGGTTTCTGCTGTGACCTGTTATTAAGCGCAATTCATCTGAAGGGAGAGCCGCTGAGTGCCTGGACAGCTGCCTTTTCTCTTCTCTTCTCTTCTCTTCTCTTCTCTTCTCTTCTCTTCTCTTCTCTTCTCTTCTCTCCTCTCTACCTTCTCCCTTCTCTTCTCTTTACTCTTCCCTCTACCTTCTCTTCTCTTTTCTCTACCTTCTCCCTTCTCTTCTCTTTACTCTTCCCTCTACCTTCTCTTCTCTTCTCTTCTCTTCTCTTCTCTTCTCTTTTCTTCTCTCTACCTTCTCTCTTCTCTTCTCTTCTCTTCTCTTTACTCTTCTTTCTACCTTCTCTCTTCTCTTCTCTTCTCTTCTCTTCTCTCCTCTCTTTGTTCCTATTTTATTAGTTTCTCATTCAGGTTGCAGTAACATGGGCCTTGTGCTTTTTACACTGCTGGGTACCCCTCTTAACCACCTACTCACTGCCGTGTTATTTCTCAGCAGGAAAGACTGAGGACAGATCAGTTCTGGCACAGATGAGTAATCAGTGATTAGTCAGTAATAACGTTTGGCCATTGTTTCTTGTATATGGGAAGCAATAAAAATTGTTCGATCCAGGCTGGACACTTGCGGGAGACTGCCATGAGCTTCATGCTGTGTGCGTGCGTGCGTGCGTGCGTGTGTGCGTGCGTGCGTGCGTGTGTGTGTGTGTTTGTTTTTATTTATGTATATTTAGTTGCTGGGGAGAAAGTGATGTAATGCTATAAAGTAAAACTACTGGGAGGGTTTAGGAAAACGTAATCTTGCTAATAAAAACGGTTGCGGTAAAGTGCAGATTAGATCACTAGATACATATAGGGATGTGCGTTCCAGTCACGAATATTGTTGCAGACTCGTCATCTTTTACACTAGGTCCTTTTATAAGTGGATGAGCATTTATTGTATCTTCTCACCTTGCTAACATCAGCTGTATTGGTTAGCCTAGTTAGTGATGAAGCTGCGATGCCTGTGATTTCTCAATCACTTCTTTAAAATGTGTCCTTGTTGAAGGTATTTGTTTCTTGTAGGTGTAATATAAATATATACATACATACATGCAAACTGTTACATTTTGCAGTTGTGTCAAAGCATGAAATCATCGATTCTCTAAATTGTTGGTTTGTATATTTTCCTTGCCTTCTTGTAATGGAACATAAGAAATATCTGATTGTGATTTCGGTATCTGAATATCTAGAATAGTTACAAAGTATTTGAGTGTCTGTGAACATACCTAGGTAACCAGAGTTATGAGCTTGTCATATTTCAGTAAACATGATTATTTTATAAATAAAAAATCTTCATTCAGTTAACCATCAAAATTAATTACATAATTGCTGTTGGCAGTCTGAGCCTATTTACAACTTCATTCCAGCCTCTGCCAGCATCTTGGCCACAACAGCTTCTTTTCCAGGGTCTTGCCTGAGAGGAGTGGCAGTTTTAAAACAGGTTTCCTGCTTTCTGATTTTACAGTTAGATGTACATTGCCGTTCAGAAGTTAGAAATTAGTGGTCATGTCAGTTGTTGATACTTTGTTCAGTCATTTTTCAGTAACGTGTAGACTTGAATTATGACACCATAAGCATTAAGCTATTGCAGAAGTTGATGAATGCTAAATGATATACTGAAATTATTTATTTACAGTCATTTCTTGTCAAATTCATCCAAAGATTCCAGATTTTAAAAAAAAAATCATTTTCCATGTTTCATTATGGAAACCTCTATAGCTTTATTCATTCACTAGTTTCTAAATTGTTGGTTGCTTTGAAAAGTTACTTCTTGAGTTCTACCCCCTAGAAATGAAGTTCCCAAAAAGGGGTCTTTGGTGCGGTGCCAATTTTGCTTCCTGAAAGTACCATGCAGTGGATCCGTTTTGTTTTTGTATGATCATGCCTGGACAAGAGATGAACAGAGGTGCAGCAGGGCTTGATGGTAAATGTGCTTGTGCATGTCGAAATAGAAAAACAAAATATATAAAAATAGAAGAAGAGGCTAAGGCTAAACACAGGCCAGTGTTAACCAGGTAAATCAGGGTTGTCAGTTTTAGGGTGAGACTCACGACTTTGGGTCTTTTCTCAAGTTCTCACACCGTGCAAAGAAAGTCAGTCAACTTTATGTTCTTTCTGCATGATGCCATACGACCAGCATAGTCTACTGGAAGAACATTGGCTCGTTGGGCCCAGAGAGCAAGGTGTGGACTGAAGCAGAGTGCTGCATTTGAGGATTGAGTGTGGCATCAGAAAGCAGGAATGTCAGGGATCTCTCTTTCTCTGTCTGACCCCCAAAATCACTTTGATAATGCTCCGTTCCATGAGTGTGGCAAGACCTTAGCTAAGGTACTAACTTGTAGGAGTTTAAATTCCTGTTTGATTCATTTCATGTCCTTCTCATCTGCTGCCAACAGTGTTGGGGTAGTGCAACAGGTAATGGATTACAAATGATAGTTACCTCTCTCAATCTGTGATGGGCTGACTTTACTTAATACTCTCTGGTGAAAATAAAGACTAAAGGTTCTAAGGAAATCTGAAAATGGAAGCTTGCATGATAACCACCCAGGCACTGCCTCGCAAGGGAAGCTTTGGGCAAGGGAAGGCCAACAGTTACTCTGAATGAGCGACAGAATTTAGTGGCTGGAGTGAATGTTCACCAGACAACAATATATAGAGCTCTGCATACGCCTGGGCTGTTTGGGAGGGTGGCTAGAAAGAAGTCATTACTAAGAAAAAAAGGGATATATCTGCCAGAAAGGATCAGTGATCCAGATAAGATCTTCAAAATGCCACACGGGACACAAACCTAACACTGCCCATGTTCTACAATGACCAAGTCAAAGTTCAGATCTCAATCAAATCTCAATGAGAGTAAAAAACTGTGGTCCACATGCATCATTCAACCAACCTGGACAACCCGAAGCAAATTTGTCAGGAAGAATAGACAAAAATTTGTCCCAGAAAGAGTGCAAAGCTGGTCGAAACATACCCCAACAGACTTGAAGCTGTTACAGCAGCAATAAGTGCTTGTACCAAGTACTAGTCTAAAGGGGTTGAATATACAAACAGCATTCAGGGTAGTTTTTTAAAGATCTGCTGACAAATAGTGGATTTTGACTTTGACAATAATGTTTTTAATAAAGATACTAATTGGAACAGTCCTGCACTTTCAACTCCCTGCGCTCTCTTTAAAAAGGCAGCCACACTTTCAGCTTTCAGGAGTTCAGGAGCAAACAGCAAATTGAGCAACCATGACAACTTAGGCACCCAAAAAAAGAGCCATTGAGGTTTCAGCCACGTAGCCGCTGACTAATGTGTAATATCGTATCCATAGCTGAGAGTGCAGATCTGACAGTACAAGATACTGATAAGATGTTAGTTCGATGACTGGGGGGAGGAGGCGCGGTGTGGTTTGGCTCTAGGAAACTCCAGGAAATTTGAGCAGACTATACCATGGAAAGAGAGGATTACCAGCTGTTGTCCACCTTTCGTGTTATGAAATAATGTTGAAACTAGGCATTGCTTTTATTGACTGTGACTCATGCACTTCCTAGGAATCGTAGTCTGTGGGGTTTGTGTTGGAATTGGTGATAAGACAATATTTGAGCAGTTACAGACATGAAATACATCGATTTCACCATTCCCCTCCAGGTGCAAGATGGCTCAGCTGATAGCAGCATTAATCAGAGATAACATTGTCAGTACTCTCTCATGTCTGTTGCTTTATCAGGAAGTCCCAGACGGCCATTTGCAAAAGGCCGTGTCAGTGTTCTGAAGAATTGATTTCTTGTTAATAGTGTTCTCTTAGTAGTTCTGGCGTAATTTTTGGTTGCACTTCTGCAAGTTCACTTAGATTCCTGGAAGTTAAACAGCTCTAATTTCTAAATGTTGTGCTACACAGCAGAATGGTTTACAGTTAACTTACAGTTAATTGTTGCAGAAATGTTGCGTATGATCCATTAGATAGATCCTAACTCAAACAAGAAATGCGCCGGCAGTGCTGGAATAATTTATGCCAGCAGTGGCATTTAGATAGCTATGCTAACATTAGTAGCATACTAGTAGCTAACAGTACCTAAAAGTACGTAGCTACTTACTTTTGATCTCGAAATTAAAGTTACTCAGTGTGAAACTTTCAGTTTAAGATGATCTGCTTCAACCAGCAAACAGCAATTAATCACAGAGCATGGCTCCTACTTACAGGTTGCTGTTGGGGTTGTGATGCAAATAAAGGTGGAACTGCTTCCCTTCAGTCTCTTCAGTGTGAAACGCTGAGTGAAGCTGCTCGATATTGTTCAAGGTCTGGAGTGATGTGCAGAGCAAACTAACAACTTTCAAGTTGTCCAGGATCGTGTTAAAGATGTGGGAGCTGAAGTTGGGCTTCCTGTTTGCCAGCTTGTTTTGTCAATGTTTCGTTCCACCTTAAATGGTGGTGCAGTTGCATTCTGGCGCTTGCACAAGCTGCAGCATTTAAGGTGGAGCAGAACATTAGATTAAGACGCTGGCAAATAGGAACCCTGTTTGGGCCTCGTTTAAAGGTGAACATCAATGTTCATGTCAATCACAAATCTTTCTCTCCACCTCACCCAGTGAGTACAGTAGAGGAGCTGCTCTCCAACTACCATGCTGCCAAGCTCAACAGGAAGTGGGGTGGATCTATATGGATAAAAAATGCTTCAGATATGTAATGATGTATTTGTAAGATGACACAATCTGTAAAATTCATACTCCACACCCCAAACAAATAGTGGGAACTGTATCATTACAAAGTTGTGGCATTAAGCCCTATCATAAGAAACAAGGAAATGCACAGTCCCTCCTCCTCTTCCTAAACATATTAGCACTTTCCATTTCTTTAAACAATTAACTACGTTTATAAGCTATTGCTAAATAGCCAGTGTTACCATTAACAGTTGTTTATTCACCTGTCTAGAAGAAACGTTTTCAACGTTTATTCACCTGTCTAGAAGAAACGTTTTCAGCATCAGACTTCATCTCTTTACTCACCAAGCCTGTCGTAGGCGGTGGAAAGAAGTGCCAATCTTAATTCTTGCCTTGCTTCTATTTATATAACTTCTTTTGTTTGTTGCCGAATGTGGTTTCTTGCCAAGAGCAGTCAGTGGTGGTGGTGATGATGGTTATTTGCAAAGAGCTTCAGCCATCATTGCATTTACGGTCCATTCCATTGGCTACTTAAATGATCTAATGTAAAGCAGAACCATCAACATGACAGAGAGGAGGTTAGATTATGCTATTTGCTACTTCTTCATCTTTTCATGTTGGACTATTTGAGTTGACATTACAGTGACTCAATATCACCTCTTCAGTTACAGAGTGGTATTACGAGACAGGACCGGTTGGGGCTAGCTGGTTAACATGCTAACTTCAGTAGATACCTCTGCTATAAGCATATAGACATCTCTGACTTGCCATCAAACTATTATGTCTTCAGATTCTGTTGATAGTTGTAGTTAATCAGTATTTGCAGTATTCAAACCCAGTAAAATGCTATTCGGGTCAGCTCTAACTGTTGTCTGTATGTATGAAGTTAGGATAGAATTATAGACAAATATCTTTGCCGTCCAAACAAAAACATGCATCTACTTTTTTGTCGATGTTTACTGTTATGTATCATTGAACACAGCAACTGCTGTTTACACTGTGTAAAAAAAAATGATTATGAATGGACCAACAGAAATGGCCCAAAATTGCTTGGGGAAAAAAAGTTTTTGCTCTCTCCTGTGAAGTTGCCATTTTAGAGATCCTTGTTTTTCTTTGGGCAGCGATGAGATATAAATGTCTTTCAAAACAGTGTGCAATACAGTTTGCAAGATCCTTCTTGTAAGTTCTAGTATCAGTTCTGTAGTTCCAGTGTGAAACTAAAGAAACGAACTTTGGAAACCAAACATGTCTTGGCTGATCACCTACATTTGAAACAAGAGTCAAAATCAAGTGAATTAGATTTTTCTGTTCCTGTGAACTGTTCCTTAGTAGGGTTAGGAGGCCTATATCGTTAGTAGGGTTGCAGTCTTGGCAGTTGTACTCAGTAACGTGATGTGGCCAACCCACAGAAACCCTAGACCTATATATTCATGTCAGTGGTCACCCAGTGGTGAAAAGGCACTGCACAGCACGTGTCCTGGAGAAGCAAACACTGCCTAAAAAAATCAAAATGTTTTGATAGACTATAGATTAGATATGAGTATCAACATCCGACAGCAAAAATAAACACACCTAACTGCTCAGACATGAATCAGGGGCTTTACTAGGGAAAATGACTGTTTTAGCAGCACAGGGAGTGAAACGCTTTCTCTCTCATTTTGTCTCACATATACACATGTTTACACAAACATGACAAATAAATAAGGTTACTGGACCTGCCAGGGCAGATTGATAACACGTATATTAAGAGTCCAGTCATTCTTCATATTCCAGGAGCTTGTGTCAGTGTGACACACAAGACTGAGAGAGAGAGAGAGAGAAACATTACAGCTCCACTGACCCACTTCTTGGTCCTTCCCACGCCACTATTAGCCTGGCCCAGATCCCTCAATAGAGCCGCAGCAGTGGCTCACAAACACCCTTTCTTTCCTGCAGCCGCTGGACACACTCCTACTGCGCACATAACAGTGGTTAGTGAGCTGCTGGTCAAAAAACAGCCAGATAGGACTGAGCGATACTGGGAGTGGGAAAACGGTGTTAAAAAGATTCCTTGCATTGTGAGAAGCAGAAAACGCTAAACTTCTGCCAAACTAACTTCTAAGACTGAACTCTAGAGGTGTAGAAAGTAGGTGGTCTCTGATTTTTGCATAGTATTGTAGGCTCCTCCCAAATGGTGTTAATCATCACTCTCGCAATAGAAGTGGCATGTTTGAAGGAAATTCAATAAAGGGAAATTCAGTACCTGGAAATTCAATACAAGGAAACTGCATTTTGGAAATGCAAAGCATTTAAAATACAATTAAAATTCTTATACAACAGCAGCATATTCCTATGACAACATAGTTGCTTCAAGTTCATGGGATGTGGACCAGACAAGGGAAGGGTATTAATGCCATTTGTCAGTTATATTGCTGCTTATTGAAATTGCAGTATTCTTTCTAGGGCTGCAGCCGTCGGTTCTTTTAGTAATGGAGTATTTTATCGGGTAACCTGTTGATTAATTGAGTAATCGGAAAAGAAAAATGTTTGCTTTATTACAGCATACTAAACATACGAAAGAGAAAATAAAACACGTCTCTTAAAATAAACAAATGATTGTTTTCCTTTATAGAAAAGTCAGCATTTTTATTTCTTAAATTATATGTAGTTATATTATGTGTGGAAACTAAGCCCATTTAGTGCATTTAAGTGTCATATTACATTCTGGTTCATTTTTATATATTTACTGCCTTGACGAGCCGCCCTACACCTGCTGATCCGAGTCACTGCAATCGCGCTAAACTCGATATGCCTGCTGTATTCGATTGATGCATTTTAGGCTCCGGTTACTACTTACACCACCTGTTGTTTTGCATTCTGGCATATTTTATGTATCATTGTGAGGGGAGTAAGTTTGTACGTGTGTGACTGTCATCTTACAGTAATAACACAAATGTATATCTTGGCTAACTTCATACATCATAAGTAGCTGCCATATTGAATATATATAGCTGTAATTAACGAACATTCTGTACCAGCTTTCATCTCAATTAATGATCACATTGATTTCCACTGAATACTGATGTTAGCATTACCTTGTGTTGGGTCTGCTCTGTGGACCGGGTGTGTAGACTTGCTGATTTCTGCTGACTTGCTGAAGCATTGACGTTGAGCTGTTGTGGAAGGCTAGCTCAAATTCACAGCAGATCAACAGTACAGAGTTTTGTGTTGTTGATCTCAAATGATCCCAAACTTGTCTCTTCTGCTTGCCCCTTCCTATTTTCTGTCTCTTTCTCTATTTTATAATCCGTGCCATCAAATCACATCAGGAGCCCACAGTGTACGTGTGGTAATGATCATAAGCAATAGTAATAACCATCCATACAACACACAGTGAGCTGTATATAGTTAATATGGATTACTCAAATTTCCCAAGGAATAGTTTTAGGCCAAAAAAAAAAAAAAAAACACACAACACTATTGTTATCCCATTTATGTTCTTCGTCTTCTTCTTCTTGTATTGGTAGAGAGATGTTTTTGCCCACAAACAAGTTTTTGAGAGATTGACACTGTTCCAACTCTGAAATGTTCGGTCTGATCAGGAATGCTGTGCTTGTATACAGGTTTTTCATCCGGCGTACGGTTTTCCTAAAAACGTCCATTAAGATTAAATGCAATGGAAAAGTGCATGCCCATACTGTGCTTCTGCTCAACCGACAGACACCATTTTGCATAATCTCAGGGCAGACCCTCGAGCACAAATTCAGTTTTGTTCTCACCCGGATTCATCTGTTTGTCCCACTCACCCATCACCATTCTTTTAACCTACAGCCACCACACTGCATGTGCTCACTCAGGGCAAATCCCCAAACTCCACAGCTATACTGACCTGTACTCCTCCATGTGTCGTTTATTCATCCCTTGTTCCGCCCAATCATTTTGGCAACATCTTAGCAACTTGCTAGCAACAAACTTAAGCTGCACAATCACTCTGCCTTTTCTTCAGGAAATGCACTTTTCTAGATTTTGATTGAAATTATTTACCCTCGTTGGGTCAGGTGAAGGCCTTGATTCATCCCAAATATTGTTTTTGATTGGTTCCTTACTGCACACAGTACAACATTCAGTGATTGTTTAGAGGCTCGCTTGCATGTTGCTTTCCGCTAAATTAACAATGTCAAGGCCGCGGTCACAATGACCGTTACCAAACAATATAATGTGCAGCTTTCAAGCCCGGGGGGAAATTAGACGTGTGGCTGTTATGTAGAATATGGGTCATAATTTTTGCCTCTGTTTGATGTTTTTTTTTGAGTATGAGTTGTACATTGTTTTGCCTACTTAGGTTAAGTACACAGCTCCTGAGTGCTCATCTAGTGGATAAACAGTCAAAGATGACATGACAGTAATAAATGATAACAGAGCCTTGACCTACATTCTTATGAAACTGCCCGTTCTATCAGAACATTATGCGCAGCTATCAAGTTGTTCCACGGGGGGGCGGGGGGGGTGGCGGGGGGTTTCACTCACACATCAAAAGCCCCTCTTGAGAGCTTTATCAAAACCTCTAGTGCAAAATTCGCCGCATGCCCTCAGATCAAAAGTGACAACTTTTAGAGCAAATCCAATTAATAAATTGAGTCAAGCCTGAACTCTGTAAACAGCTTCAACGCCTGAGCAGTGGGGAGGGGGGGTGGGGTGTAGAAGGAGGAAAGGGATCGAAATGTAAACAGATCCAGGTTGAATAAAGCTCAGAAACAGAGCTGTGCCGTTGCTTGGTGATGGCTGATAGTAACTGAAGCAGTGGAGGGAGAAAAAAAAACAAGGCCTGCGAAAAGTGGGCCAAACCCATGCAACACCCAGCATATACTAGAAATTTATCCCACTTTTTTCTGCCCTAACTGATGTCTTTGTAAATGTAATAATCTTAATTGAACTAATTGCAGATGCTGATGTTGACGTATCTTCACTCCTACAGATTGCATAGTAACCCCAATAGAAAAGGTTCAGTTCTCTTTCATTACAATAGCTTATTACCTTTTATGAACTCTTGAGAAGCAGAGACCATGCCAGGCAATTACATCATTTATGAACTGTCGTGCTCTATATGGCTAACCTAGGCGTGGGTCATATATAATACTTTGTCCTTCCAGTCAGTATATCAAGTCAGACTGTGTCATTTCAGCTGAAAAGGCTTTTGATAAACATTTCCATATGTCTGCACTCCACATGCATAGTATTGCTATGCTGAGAGATTCATGGTTACAAAACTAGCTTTTGTGGTGGTTCTAAATGGCTTTGTTTTCTTTTACTACCCTTCCAATAGAATTCTGCTGGATCCTGCACTCTCAAAAACGGGGATGCCCCGTTGCGGGGCATATCTCCTGATGCTCATATCTATTTATAAACCTTTCTAAAAACGTCTAAATCTGCACTGCATCACAGAGAGGTACAGGGATATTCTGCTGTCCTGGAGTACAATGAATATGTCCTAAAATATTGCTTTAATACCAGATCTGGGTCTGTCCCATGCCAATAAATACTTCTGCTGATACCGATATAGTCATGCATCCCTACTTAAAAATCAAGTGTTGTCTTTGGAGTGGTGCCTCAGAACAACCTTGTTTGCTCCCCTGTCAGTATTCAGTCTTCCCCCTGTTTGGTAATTCTATTTTTAGGCATTTAGCGTGCAAGTCAGTAGTTATAGGAGCTTGCTGAGCACACAGCCAGTCCTCGCTATAACTATATGTTCTTTAATAACAGTATTAGAGTTATTACAGGACCTCCATTTCTGTTTCTAACTGCTGTTTTCCTTATTTAGCTTAGCCCAGGTGGCGTGTATGGTTCTGTCAAGCTGTTAAAAGCAACAAATGTACTCTAGACTGGACCTACTGAGGGGGTCGTACAACTTCAGCACACGGGCAGACAATATTAACTCTCTGCTTTCTCTGTACTGCAGCATGCTGGGGAAGATGAACTGCTTGTGTAATAGGGAGCGAGTAAAGTAGAATCTGGGCTTTCTGTAATCTGAGCTATATGAGTCCTCACTGTTTGTGTGTGTGGGTGGATGGTGTTGGTGTAAGTGTGGGTGTGTTCATTGTATGACATCAGCTTATTGAAAAGAGGAAAGTGTCAGGTATGGGTGTTGCCTGTTATTGTATGAGCTAGTACTGTGTGTTAATTCATTCATTCAATCATTAATTAATGTTTTATTTATTATTAACAGTCTCAGCTCACATGATTCCAGGTGTTTGTTTGTGTGTATATGTGCACTTTAGTGGAAATCTGAGAAAACCCTGGTGCCGGTAATATGAGTACCAACACGGTGGTCCCTTGTAAAGTGCTTAAAAAAGGAATATTATATCTCTTTTTGCTGTTGAAGTTAAATTTAGAGAGAGATTTACATCTTATGGCTGTCATGATCATCAAGTTATCATTTTGCTTGTTTTTTGTTCCATGTTTAATCCTTTAGACTCCAGCTGAATTCTGTAACACTTGTGGAGTTATAACTTGTCCGTGTTTTAAACAAAATGTTTTTTATCACAAATTCAGGGGAAAAAAGTGACATTTTATGACCAGTTGATTTTATTTAAAACTTAAAAATGAGCACTGAAATAGTTTGTAGTTACAGTGTCCAAAACAAATAATGAAATTAAGAATTCCTGGAAATATTCCAGTTGCACGGGTATGAAACGAACTGACTGCACCAACTAGTGATGTGTAACATGATTTCCCAGCACCTAGCCTGTCAACACATTGCAACGTTTCCTGTTCTTCTTCAAAGGTGCATCAAAAAGTTCAGTGGAGCTGAAGTTTATGCAAATCCAGCCAATGCGATCTGATTACTCAATAATAAGGAAGTTGGTGTTTGTGTGATTCGTATGAAACATTAACTCTGCTTTTCAGACATTCCATGATCCGGAAGATGAACAGCAAACGCCACTATATCTAAAGGCAACCGTTTACCTCCAGTTAAAATCTGAGTGGGAAAATGATCAGTTGGCTTATAATGAAACCTAATTTTTCCAGTTTGTCCCTATTAATGCTACTAGTTTAATCATGTGTACAACTTCAACTTTTTCTGAATATTCAAAAAAAAAAATTAAGCATATTAATATCGACTTAGCAAGACTACAGTTCAACTGCATTTCACGCCGGAGGAGTGTCAATGCACCATAAGGAATATCCTTAGTTTGCGGAAAAAAGTAAGAGGCTTTGCACATCGCTTCTGCTGATTCATGTAGGCTATAAATTAAAACAAATTGTTTCACACAGACTGTAACATGTACTTGGTCATATGTTCTGCAAACTACCTGAATTAGCCAGGACAACACATGACTAAACAACGATTTTAGAGTTCTGTCTTGATCACACTTCCATGTCTAGGTATTCAGGTGAGCAGAAATCCTGTTAGACTCCTCCGTCTCCGTATCTGATAAACAGCATATCTATACTGTGAGGAGTGCTGTAAGTCAAAGGTGATTCCTAAGGACTCACCCTTGTAGAGAATGTTCAGCTTGTTGAACGCAACTTTATAACAACCTACGCATACCATGTTTGTCTTTCGCATTGCAAACTTGGCACAAAGCTGATTCCTTGAGCAATTGGTTGTAATCATGGTCTAAGGTATGTATTCACATACGTATGCCCCCACGTCCTTTGTGCGCATTTCTGAGGAAAGAGCATTAAAGGGTGTGAGCGAGTGAGTGCGCTGAAGGTGCCGTCACACACCTGTTTATCCTTAGAAACCCTTAGAATACGTCTTAGCCCTGCGTGTTCTTAGAAAGCCGACAAGATTTACCAGGGTGTCGTAAAACATCCAGTCTGGACTTGCAGATGGTGCTGGTGTGACGGCTGCATTCGTCAGCCCCCTAAGAGCAGTGCGCTGAGCGTTGGGCGCTAACAGGTTAAAGCTCACAGGGATTGAGTGGCTCTTCCAGGAGCTCTACTCCTCTTCCCCTGAAAGCGCCTGAACTGCACAGCTGCTGCATGCTCGGAGGCAACACCGGCCTGTTTCTTAGCCGCCTTTGAGCAGTTCTCAGAATGCAATATGTTACACTCGTCTCGCTGACTGGCCCGTGCTGACGATTTCAAAACAGCTCTGGGAAAAGCTCCAGGCCAGCCACCCTGACTGTACATCATACTTTCACAAACATGTCGGGACACTTATTTTATTTTATTTTTCCTTTTTACCCCGCTCCCCCCCTCTTTTCCTTGCTGTCCATGTACTGTAACAGGAACAGGCCTCTTTTCCCACTAGTTATGAGTATGCTGTGATGCAAGACTTTCCTTGAATTTCTTGCAAAATATCTGCCACATGAGAAAAACCTGTCTGTTACACAATGTTGCACAAGGCCATGAGTTGACCCAATGGAACGTGTCAGATAACCAGCTCCTCTGATGTATGAGCGTGCGTATGTGTCAGTGGATGTTAATGCACTAAAAGGCCTCAAGCACCCTCCAGACATGGCCAATGACGTTAATAGCTGGGCTGCATTTGTTTTACTTTATTGTTCTTGTATCAGATTTTACACATCATGAGCTTGGCTGTCTGGCTGGCATAAACGTAAAATCGGCTGATTTTTAATGGTTAGCACACATACTTATTTTCATAACTTGCACACCCTTTCACAGTCGAATGTTTGCAGAAGAGGCTAAAGGACCTTATTTTCCTCCGTTTTGAGCCGTCTTGCCAAAGATTTGGGAAACACGCAGGCTCATCCAGCCAGAGTTCAGACAAAAATAGTCCAACTGGAAACAGACCAGTCAGTCAGTCAACCGGGCTGTGGCCTAGATCTGGATTTAGCATGATATATTCACGTGTAGACAGAGAAAGAGCAAGCCGGAGTGAAGGTGCGAGAGAATACGGGCTTAGAGACAGACATTAGCTGTGCAATTTACCGTGGTGAAAGTTAAAAATTGCTTCATCAGTCAAGTCTTATGCAACGTGTCTTAGCTTCTTCAAGTGTAAACATATTTCCCTCAAGTGCTTGGGTAAGAGTTGTGCAACCAAGTCAAAAGGCAGAGACCTGAGTGAAATTCAAGAGAACAGGGCTGTGTTATGTTACAGAGATGATACCCTGACAAAGTCACCAAATTCTCTGTAAAAATGTTGTGGGATAAGGTTGGCCTGGGTGAAGATCACACTATGATGTTTGATAGAGCGATTTAAAACCACTGTTTCCTGTTTCTCTTCAGGGCTGCACAATGTGGACCAAACATGTACATTGCCAGAGTGCCTTCCAGGCTTTCTGAGGAAGTCCTGATGACATCCAAGAATAAAATAAAAAAATAAAAAAAACATTTAATAGAATCATTGACATGTTTAAACTCTTCAGGTGCTGTAATCATACTCGTGTTTTATTTTTTTTCAATTGGAAGCAAAAGGATCTTGAAACCACCAATGGAAAATTATCCAGTATTCTTCTCAGAAATCTAAGTAGAGTCTTGCGAGCTCTCCCATTGACCAGGAACTGAACTGAAGGCCTTACACATTAGATTAACTATCAATATACACTCTTCATCAAAAGAATACTTGCACCAAGACTAAAGTGTGGGATTGCAGTGCTATTGGGAAGGAAGATAAAGGTTACCAGGAACAATACATGATAATCAATTTAGACTGATATGGGCAATATTTACTGAGCTACACATACAGAAGTAGCGACTCGGTATGGTGTCAGGGCGCCATGTTTGCTAACGCAACATGCCAGACATCTCGGCATGGAGCTGTAGAAGTTCCTAATGGTGTTCTGTGATAATCCATCCAGTTCAACTTGAATATTCTCACACAGTTCCTGCAGATTTTTTGCGGTAGGGGTGGAGGTGGAGTGACACCAGGCCTTCTGGACCGTTCATCTTGGCACTGACCACAGTTCTACCACACACGGATTCGTTAGTTGTTTCCACCAAGACAAAAGGAGGACTCGTCACTGTAGATGACCCGCTGTCATTCTGAGTCACGCCATGACAGTCTGTCACGACACCATTGCAGTCTTTGGCAACATTGACGTGGTGTTAAGGGCAGTCGTTGTAACAGTCTGTGTGCATGTAGTCCTGTGTTGTGCAGCTGTCTGCCAATGGTGCTGGCACTAACAGGATGACTCATGGAGGACACCACTGCTCACTGAATGTCTGCATTTGTGGCTGTTGGGTCAGTCAGGCACAGCGATTAAGGCCCGTCCTTGCTTACAACACATACACGGCCAACCGTGAAACTTGAATCATTTGCCCCCCCCACCCCCTCCACTGTGATCATTATTGTTCAGAGCTTACTGTGTTCTAAGCCACTCGCAGTCTTTGGGTATAAAGCTAACTAGGGGACAGTCTGCTGCTTTATCAAATATCACATACGTGCCAGAAGAACATATAATGTATACTTCACTCACTCCATGTTGGCCTGGTTGTATGTATAAAAGGCCCTTCAATGAATGATGCTTAAAGAGGAATTTCACCGCTTTCAGAAAAAAGGGAAGGAAAAGGAAAGAATGTTTCGGTTGTTGATGTAGACAAAGTTATTCAGGGTGGTCTGATGTGAAATTGTGCCTTACGGAGAGACTTACAAACTCTGATTTCTTTGCAGTGGTAGTTCTAGGAACCAGGTGTGGCAGTGTCTGCATTGCATCTATACCCATTATTATATACTATACAACAACACCAGTGAACCCTCCTGTGTCTTCTGGGTTTTATGTCGTGATGATGATGATGATGATGATAAAACTGGTAAATCCAAAACGCATATTTTCTTCTTCTTGCCTTAACATGTACCTCTAAATACATGCAAGCATGTTTGTAACCATTTCATGAAAGAGGTTTCTGCGCAGAAGCTATTAGACAAGTTAAACACTTCCTGTGACCACTACTGGGAATAGCTATGGATTTTTTTTTGTAGAAGAAAGTATTTCACCTCAAACCTCTCTGAATGACCTTCCATTGTACATATTTAAACCAATTAATGTCCCAAAAAACGTGAATGTGAAGTGTATGCAAGGCGTGTGTGCGGCAGTCAAGGAGACAAAGGAGCTGCTACGTGAACACTGGCTGAAAAGAGCCTTCATTTAAGTTAAGGCAAGTCGGCTGCCAGCTGGTAGTAAATCATTTCTTCAGCTCTCACTGCGATATCTGCTTTTCTCAACCACATATCAATCTTTTTATGTGTACATAAAAGCACAAATGAGTTTAGCTTTGTTTGTGTCAGGTGATACCGCTGAGATCTAGGCCTTATCTCTGCTTATCCAGAGCCAAAGCTCATTAAATTCCCCTTTTTTGTGCTTTTTGTCTAAATAGCATGTGCACCATTATTACAGGAATACTGTGATTCACAGTAAACGGGAATTCAACCAGTATTTCAAGATGCTTACCCAATTTAGTTGTTAAGATGTGAGGAAAGTCATTTATGGTGATTTGATGTCGAAAAAAATTCTTTGGGGACAGTGTTGTTTTACAGTGCCCTGTATGTACCTTTCCTAAAAAACTTTTTATCTTAAAAAATGATCTTAAAAAAAAAAAGATAAATGTCACATACATTAGTCAAGGTATTCATAACCATTTCATGTAATAACGTTTTTAGAGGGAGCTTTTAGAGGCCATAAATGTTTCAGACATCTGGTTTCTATCACCACCACTGTGAACAATTCTGAGTTGGCAAGTTTCTTTAGAAGGCCGTATTTCACATCAAACCGTTCTGAGTGACTTTTATTATGCAGAAATTTGGCAAATTCCTCTTCAAGTGTGAGATGCTTTCCAACTTCAGAATCTGGCTTTTAAAAGTCGTGTAGTGCACATTGAGCTAAAGGGGACAATATAATAAGTGATTTTAGGTTGTGGTTGTGATCTGTGCATATGTATGGGCTATCTTATGAACTATTAGCTTATTAATTTAAACCAAACCTAGTGGCAAAATGGCACCCCATACAGCCGTTTTGAATTTACGGAAGAGCTCATTTTGACATCATCAACATTTTTCCAAATTACACCTAATTTGGGGTGTAGCATTGGGGGGTGGCATGCCAGCAAAGAGTTGTTTAAAGAAGCCATAGTCTGTGGTGTGATGCTAATCAAAATATGAATTACAACTTTGTTAATTGTGTGTTTTTTGTGTTAATTGTGTGTTTTTTGTCCCCACCCCAGCCCCCCCCCCCAGTCATACTGACTTTCCATGAACATGCCTTCTTTTAAAGCAACTGAAAGGGTCAGCCATGTCCACCTGCCATTCTAGATGCTTGTGTGACTCTACTGCATGACATCACTTGAAACTCAGGGGCCAGGCTGTCAACACTTGTAGATCCTTCAGGTCAAAGGAAGTCATCAGTTTTCACTTATGCCCTGTGAAGGTTTACATCCATGATACAGCAAACATCAGTACTGCTGGGCATGATTGATTTTAGCTTGTAAACCCAACAGCAAGTACTGATATAATGAAGAAGTGACCTTCCTGTGTTGCGTCAATAAACAAGGGCTGCTTTAGCCTTGCATGTCACGTTTGCAATTAATGATTATTTACCTCCGACTAACGGATTTACCAGCCGCCTGCCAAGTGTATGGAGAATTGCACCATGGTGTGTTTTTTTTTTTTTTTTCCCAGGCGCTGGGAAAATGATAGCTTGTTTCACCCTCAAGGCTGACATTATCTTAATAATCTATCTGGGGGATAGGTTTTGCTAGGCTAATGCATTGATGTAATGGAGCCAACTTAATGAATTATTAGGGACGTTAAGCTGTTTCTGGAGCAGCTCCACTTGGTTTTTCAAATGTCAAGCAGTTTATTTTTATGTAGTCATGCGGCCTTTTGTTTATTGTCGCAGTTCAGACTGTTTCCTGCAAAAGAGAGAGCAGCACTTGTTTGCATGTAGTAGATGTGTGGTTGCATATAAAGTGCCAGTCACATGTTTGGACACATGAATGGTTTAACTTCATTTTTATTGTTTTCCAAAGCCTGTCTGCTTAGAAGAACTTGATCTGTTCTGTCTGTCTCTTTCCAGGTGGTACACAGCGTCTCCCGCGGACTATAGGCGTATCTTTGGCTAAGGAGCTGATCTTTGCTGCTCGAGCGATTGACGGTACAGAGGCGAAGGCTCTAGGCCTAGTGAACCATGCTGTTGAGCAGAACGATAGCGGCGATGCAGCCTATCTGAGGGCTCTGCAGCTGGCCCGGGAGTTTAACCCACAGGTACAGCTTTGTAGGACTAGGGCACCGCACTGTTTAATGTTTTAAATGACCCACACCATTCACACCACAGTCTATACATCATATAAAGGTACCACTTTAGAATAAGGCTACCTTTATAAAAGATTTATAGATGGTTTGAAATGAGGTGATTAATGGTAATTAATTAGGTTATTAAGTATTAATAAGCAGTAATAATGCATTAATAAAAAGGCAAACGTGACCTCCACCATATGATGAATAGGAAGATGTAGTGAAGATGACAGGATTGGTGCTGACTGATGGAAAAGACAAAGTTAGATCAATAAACATCAAAATCTGAGCTTTAACAGTATAAAAGAATAAGGGGTTCACTGTTAGACTAGCAACAGGTTGCTGTCGCCCTTCTTATTTTTGTGTTGTAACAGCTAATTAATGATTTTAAGGTGTTTATGATCTATCTAATAACCGTTAATAAACTCTTTTTAAACCATTCATAAGTGCTTTATAAAGGTAGTCTTGTTCTAAAGTGGTACCCATATATATGTAAATTAGGCTTTAAAAAGTCAGCTTAAATTAGTTGTAAGTTACTCATTTCACCTGTTCAGCTCACAGCAGTTTTGCCTTGCGTGTTTACACTGAAGTGTTTCAACCTGTAATGCTTTTTGAGTAAAGCACAATACAGAGCAACCAATTGTGTACAGGGTTACTTGAGTACTCAGGTGGTTAAATCATGAATTTGTGTTTTAATAGGACTGTGAAATGTTACAGTTCTGATAGGGTTGGGGTTTTTTTTTTTTGATTAAGTATGTATAATACACTACGCCTCTTGGAATCACGAGTGCTTCAATGCGGGCGGACTTAAGAAAGCAGATGTAGCATGGCTTTATTATTAAATATGCAAACTAGTCTAGCTGATGTTAACTAGGTTTGGGAACAGTGAAAATGTATTTCTCTGAGAAACACGTCAACACATCATCCACTGAAGAGATAACACCACATGAAATGATGTGTTCTCATCAGCTTCCAATGTTGCATCATTGTATTTTTAGCTCACATCTGAAAAGGAAGCTTCCAACTTATCCAGCACAAAACTCTGATTTTGTGTAATAATAAAACTTAATTCTTAATTCTTAAAAATGAACATGGTCATGTGAAATGAATTATGATGTTTTGGTACATAAAACATAACCTAAAATAAAAGAACAGTAGAATGTAGGATTTGGACCCTGCAGTACTCCAGCTCTTCTCATAAGTGAAGCATGAAGTGTGTGATACAGAAGTGGAAACACTGCAGTAGCTCTCCATTCATTTCTCTCAAATAAATGCATTCCAGCGTTTTTAGTCTATTGGGCTTTGAAGTTTCCTTTTTTGAAAGCTTTTTTTTTGTTCGGCTTTGTTTGAGCAATTGGGCAAATTTGTCGAAATACTACCACAGAAATACAAGCTTTCTCAGTAGTAAGGAATCCACCATACAAAATAAAAACTGCTTGTCAAACAGTGAGCCAATTTTAGACACAAACTGTGGGGGAAGGGGGAAAACCTGTTAGACCATGTCACCAACATGGTGGCCATTTTGAAATCCACCGTCTTGGATTCAGCTTAAGGTTTTCAAATGAGAAGGTAGCTGAGTGACACGTCACACTGGTGAAGAAGTTGGTGTGGTCGGATATGATTTGCATAATGGGTGTCACAGCAACTTCAGATAACCCTCGTTTTCTGCCGTTAGGTGCTATTCAGTGATGAAGTACGTATCTTTGTGAATGGCGAGGTCAACAAACAGAAGCACTGTTAAACACAAACCCTCTCAGGGGTGTCTGAATTGTGGGACCTTTCTTCATCGAACTTCAGTAAGAACAGACTGTTACGCGTTTCCTTCATTGTTGACAGAGGATGGAACATTTCCTGATTTCTTCAGACAAGATGGTGCCCCACCTCTGTACAGCCACGTAGTCAGAGACTTCTTGATGTGCAGCTTCCCTAAAAGTGGATTGAATCAAATCAAAGAGGTTGAATCAAGTGGCTGCTACGTTCTTCTGGTTTAACGTCTCAGTGAAAGTTTATCAGGAACATGAGAAAAGGATGACCCTAACACTCAAACATCGTGGACAGCATATTCAGCACATTCTGTAGACCTTGGGTCAGTTTTATGGTTTCTCAAAAGTCACTGTTTAAACATGAGAACGAATCAAGTTACGTTATCATGAAGTACAGTGTTGTTCTTCCGGTAGAATTCTCTACCAGTTTGATGTGTCACACACCTAAATCCAAGATGGTGACATTCAGGATGGCTGCCATGTTGGTGACACAGCCTAACAGCTAACAGGTTTCCCTGTTCCTCCACAGCTTGTGTCTACAATTGGGTTACTGTCTGCCTAACTGCCTTCTTTACATTTATATCACATTATATACCTGTAGAGGTAGAACAGGAGTATCCCCACAAATACAACTTGGTGAAGAAACTGTTTTGGCAGTGCATAAATCTTGAGAATGTGTAGGATAGAAAGTTTTACTAAAGCTTCTGAAGGTACATCCTTCTTTCGGTCTCATAGTGACGTGATGTGGTTTGAATGTCTTTAACAGAAAGCTGCATAAGTTTCTGATTTATTTTTTTTTCCCTCCTTGTTTTTTAGGGACCTATTGCAATCAGAATGGCCAAGCTGGCCATCAACCAGGGCATAGAGGTAAGATTGCAGGTCATGGTGAATTGCACTATAATTCGGGTCCTTCCTAGGAATCAGAATGTGACACAGTGGGGTTTTCTTTGCTGTTTGTTTGTTCGGTCAGTCAGTATTTGCTAGACAGGCAGTGTGTTAAGCATGGGAGGGATTGTTCTGTGAGGTTTTTTTTCTTCTGTATGTAAGAATTTGATAAAAATGTCTCAGGTGAGCTAAGTTCGATCATATTTGGGTTTAAGTTGATCAGGAGCTTTAAGTCTTTGCATGCCTAATAGACGTGTGGAATGGGTTGTCTGAAAGCACCAGTATGTGAGGGTCACTTCCGGCTGCCATTCATGCCGGGGAGAGTCTGCTGTGTGACATCACCTTGAACCCAGGGGCCAGGCTGTCAACACCACAGAGCCTTCAGGTCAAAGGAAGTCATTAGTAAAGCAGGTTTCCTGACAAGTGTTGTCATTTTTATTAGTGATCAAATAGAGCCTGTTTTTAAAGCTCCACTCAAGCAGACCAGTCAGGTCAGTTTGAACAGGTACCATGGAATAACGACTATGTTTACACTATAAATGTTTATCTCTAAAAGTCAATGTCACACTTGGATGTCATTTAGACATCCCATTACGAATTACTTTATTTATACTTTATAGAGAAGTCTTACTATGATATAAAGCACAGTCAAATTCAATATTTGGGTCAATGGCATCAGTCGATGTGCATTATTTTTATTTATTTATTTTTTTGTCCTAGTCGATTCATTTTCAGTTTAATTATTTACATTACAAGCACATTATATATTACGTTTTTCTACAATGTGAGTGTTTTTAGTGCATCAAAATGGAAATCATTTTAGGCTTTTATGCCCCCCAATGTATAATTCCCAACCATGTAAAGGTCTAAGACTAAACCTACCACCCATACTGGGCAGCAGCAATATAGGATGATGTCACTGGCAGATGATCACAGAGGTGACATCTGCAAAGTGTGCAGTTTCACTGTGCAGAAGATGACAATAGTAAACCACTAGCAATTAAACCACATGCGTAGACACAACAGAGTTATTGTTAAGGTAAGGCCTGAAGGTGGAACCCTCAGATTGGAAGGCACGTAACTTGTTACTCAGGAAGGGCAAAGGATTCCTCCCATGAAGCTTGTGCATATGACTCAGCTAGATCAAAGCCTTTGGGATGTCTAGTTGATGAAGTTGACAAGCGAGAACAGAAAACGCAAAGCTTCAAAAGCAAAATCAGTTAAAACTTGGAACATACAGAGTATGAATCATGGCAAGCTGGAAGTAGTGAAGATGGAAATGATCATATACAGATCAAAATCCTTGGGATCAGCCAGCTAAAATGGCCCGGATTGGCACACTTTTAGGCAGAGGAACATAGCATCTGCTGCTCGGGTCACTCGGGCAAACAGCAAAAAAGAACTGACATGTTTTTTTTAATATGTTTCTATATGGATGTTAACAAGACTTTTACTGGATACAATTCTGTGAATTTTGTGCACAACCGTTCAACATTAGTCAACCAGGTTTATGCCCCAACAATGAGCACAAGTGATGAAGAATTCAAAATGTTTTATGATTGAATTTAGGCTGAAACGGACTGCAAACAAGTCCTACAAACAAGATGCACTGCTGGTGATTGGAATGTTAAGGTTGGAAACTAAGAGGGAAATACATTTGGACAGCATGGCCTGGGAAACCGGAATGAAGCAGGACAATTACTAATTAACTTTGTGAGCACTAATAACGAACAGGTTGATGTTTGTACACTCTTTGTTATTAAAATGGAGCTCTTCCACCTTGTTGCAAAAAACATTGATTGGTGCCACTTGTCGAACAGACCATGAACTTCTAATGTAACCAAAAATATATATGACATAAATGACAGAGAACCAGAGGAGCTATGGATGGAATGCAAAGAGATCACTGAAGAGGAAAACCCTTTGAGGAATGAAAAGGAGAATCAAAGTGGATGACTACAGTGTTACAGTGGAGACTGTAAAAAGGAGAAGTCAAGAAAGAAAAGCATTTTACGAGAACTAAACCATGAAGTCCAGAGAGCTGCCAGAAAGAACAAGGACCAATGGTGCAGCGACATCTTTAAAGATAAGGGGAGCAAACATAGAAAGAAGGAGGATCGTTTTTCAGAGGATAAGGGAGATCAGAAAGAAATTACTGCCACAAGTCAGTACTCTGAGAGATGTCAGAGGACAAATCATTACAGATGAAACAAAAGTAGTAAAAGGTGCAAAGAGTATTCAGAAGGGCTCTACAAAAAAGAGGTCAACTGCCAAAAAGACTTTGTTGATGTTTGCTGCGCAGAAGAACCTTTAGTGCTAGAACGTGAAGTCAGCTAGACCCCGAGATTGTTGCCAAAGAAGAAAGCCACAGGAATCAGTAACATTGCAACAGAAACATTTCAACATTCTGAAGAGGATTCAGGTACTGACCAATTCATGCCAACAAATCTGGAAAATGGCTCAATGGCCAGTCAGTCTATACCAATGCCAAAGAAACGAAACCATAAAAATAATGTCCAAACAGAGTGACGAGATATTATAATTATTATGGATTATTGTATAGGCTAAGGTGTTTGAGAAGGAAGACAACTTTTCATTGACTACAGCAATGCTTTTGACTATGTTGACCATATAAAGCTATGGAATGTCTTCAGGAAAATGGGAGTACAAGAGCATCTCGTCCTTCTAATGAGGAATCTCTACACAGATAAGCAAGCCACAGTCAGGACAGAAAATGGACAAACAGACTGGTCCCACATCGGAAAATAAGCTAAACAAGGCTAACAGACTAGTGATTAAAAGGATAATCAGAGAACCAGGAGGAATTGGAGGAATATAATCAAGGATTAAGAACTGGTAGAAGAAACGTCAGTGACCTTTGACCTGTGAATCTGGAAAACCTGAAGGCCCTTATAAGGAAGGTATAAGAACAGATTTAAAATATGGAACTGCAGCCCAATATGAAGAAGACTAAGTTTATGATGACAGGAAAGAGGGCTAACTTTACCGCTGATGGAGAAGATGTAGAAATGGTGGACAGCTTTTGTCTGCTTGGATCAGTTATTAACAATAGAGGATTGGACACAGATTGTCTCTTGCCAGAGCCGGGAGATCTTAAGATCTTAAAATGCGATGATTTGTCTCTACAAAGGTCAGATTGGTCCAGGCTGTGGTCTTCTCTGTGGCTTTTTATGGATGTGAAAGCTGGACAGGAGAAAGATACATACCTTTGAACTTTGGTGTTGAGGAAGGCTTCTCAGAGTTCCTGGGATGGCAAAGAACATAAACAAATGGATAACCCAGATAACAAAACATCCTGAGAAGAACCAGCTCATTGGAAAGACCATTATGCTGCAAGAGTTGAAGGTAAAAGAGGAAGAGGATAGCTAGCAACAAGATAGATGGATGCAGTCAGAGGACTCATGAACAAGCCATCAAAAAACCTGAAGACCCAAACAGAAGACAGAGGGTTCTGGAGAATCACGACCCAGATGGCCTGCAGGAGTCAGAAACCGCTTAATGACCGTTAATGATTAACTGTTAACATTTAAAGTCATTACATGTTGCACAGTAGGATAACTTGAAAAATTGCAAAACATTTTGTCCGTAAATTCTGATTTCCTCAAATGTTACGCAGCACAACCAACAACAAAAGACTTTTATTCTCACGCACTCGAAAGAAAGGGTGGGCAGGATATTACATCATAAAAAGACCACAAATTAACTTCATTGTGCAATGCCATGGCCAGTTGCTCTTTCCTAAACATTGAAAACATTGAGTCTTTTGAGCCCTGCTTCAGTTTATCAAGTCAAGTAATGTGACCCCAGAGAAACCCTGGTTAGTATAGGAGTCTTTATTTATATATGTGTTTAGTCGGGGAAAATAATGCATAGTCAAGAGTTAAAGGACCGAGAGTGTCCAAGTACAAAGACTAGTTTATGCATGAAAATTATTTTTGAATAATTTAAAATTATTTTGTACATTGAATATATTTTATATAATATACCTTTTTAATTATTTGACTAGAATTGTAATCCTTTTTATTTTTGGAATTTGTACAATCCATTAAAAAAATATTTTTATCATAGTCATTCTTTCTCCCTTTTATTTAACTGAAACAAGCAGAGAAATGTTTTAGCAGAGAAAACATTTTATTGGGATTTGAATTCACTTGTTAAGTTATTGGTCTGCAAAAGTGTTGTATGGCAAAAATAAAAAATCTCCTTCATGTTTTCCATGTTTTTGTCAATGCTTGACAGAATGTAAGTCAAATGTGAATATAAATGATTGTGTAACTCGCTATGTAAATACATACACACCGCAAAACGACAGTAATAACTCTCGACTTCTAAGATGTGATTTTATTGGCTTGTGCAGTTTGCCTGTTGTTGTTCCTGTGCTGAAATAGCCTACTTTGCCATGACCTTCTTGGATAAGGCATGTCTTTGTTCAACCGGCGTGAAATCGGTTCTATTAAGAGTTTATAGCGTGAACTCAAAAATTAGGTTATTTGTCTAGCATGGTGTGTGACTGGGGAGATATTTCTGGATCAGTGAAATGCCAAGGTAACCTATAAAAGTAGGTCTCCTGTCCTTCCCTATTGTCACCAGAAAGTCTCACAGGTTCATCACGTAGCCTGCTTCTGGGGATGTGTTAATCAGCTGCTCAGAGCTGCTTGAAATAAATAACTAGGTTATCGGTAATTGATACGCTGCAGGTGCGCTCCCGTCTTCTTAGTAATTTGATATTTAAGTTTCATCAAAACATTTTCCATAGAAGGAATCAAGTGTTGTACATCTGTTACTGTAGCTGATCCTGCTGTTTCTAAGGTTTTGCTGTTTTCAAACATGTACGGCACCGTAATGCTGCAAGGTGATGTTAAGATCTTGTATTGTGCTGTGAAATACAGGCTGCTCATGTTGTTTGTCCTCACTCCCTCTTTCTCACTGCCCCCCAGGTGGATTTAACAACAGGATTAGCAATTGAAGAGGCGTGCTATGCGCAGGTATGCCCTCGATTCAACACATTTTAAAAGATGAAATACACAGAAAAACATGTTTAAATTTAAGCAAAATGAAATGCGGCAAATGAGTTCACATAGCATGATCATGTTTATTTGATTGGCACATTTAAAACATGTAGAAATGTGTACATTTTTGGGTTTAGTTCTCAGTTCAAATATGCTTGACTGCATAAACAGCCAATATTCATTCGCACATACATTGTGTAAAAGTGTTGGAACACGCCTCATAATTATTGAATTCATGTATTTCTCTCAGTCCCATTGCCACCAAGCCATGCAGTCTGCCTTTACAAACGTTAAAGAATTTGTGAAAGAATGGGTTGGTCTAAAGAGCTTACTGAATTCAAGCATGGTACTGTAATAGGTTGCCACCATCGCAACTAGTCCGTGAAATTTCTTCCCTCCTATTCCACGATCAATTGTGAGTGGTTGTATCGAAAAGTGGAAGCGTGGCAGACCATGTAAAGTTACAGAGCAGGGTCAGCTAGTGTTAAGGTACATAGTGCATGGAAGTACCCAACGCTCTGCTGACTCAATAACTGCATAGTCGCAAACGTCCTCTGGCATTAACATCACCACAAAAAACGTACACTGGGAGCATCCATGGCCGAGCAGCTGCGTCCAAGCTTTACATCACCAAGCACAATGCGAAGCATTGGAAGGAATGGTGTAATACACTCTGGAGCAGTGGAAACTGCGATTGCCAAGAGAATGTTACCTGCCTGACTGCACTGTGCCAACTGTAAAGTTTGGTGGGGGTGGGATAAAGCTATGGGGCTGTTTTTCAGAGGATGACCTATAGCCCCCTTAGTTTTCAGTGGAGGAAAATCTTAATGCTTTAGCATGCCAAGACACTTTGGACAATCACATGCTTCCAACAGTTTGGGAAAGCCCTTTTCTGTTCCAGAGGTCCAACAAAAGAACAAAGCAAGGTCCAAAAAAGGCACAGTTGAATGAGTTTGGCATGGAAGGACTTAACTGGTCCTGACCCCCATTCAACAACTTTGGGATGAACTAGATCAGAGATTGTGAGCCCAGCCTTCTCTTCCAGGATCAGTGTCTAACCTCACAAGTTTATTGGATGAATGGGCAAAACTTCTCAGAGAAGCGCTCCAAAATATTGTCGAAAGCTATTGTAGACCAACTACATGTTAATCCTTATGAATCTGGAACGGGATGTTATAAAAGCGCCTGTAGGTGTAATGTGTAGGTGTCCCAATACTTTTGTCCATGTAGTGTAGCCATGTTCAGTTATTGCATCAAAGCTGTAAAATATGTTTAGGTTATTGGAAACGGACGCAGCCTTTTTTGGTAGGCTGGAGGTCTTGAGTTTAGTTGGGAGTTAGTTGGTGTACAGACTTGCATGTTTGATTCGATGCAGTCTGCTTACGTTTTAATTCAGCTTTCTTTTTAGGTACAGCAGAAGTAAGTAGCTGGTGAAAACGGGCACTACATTCAATATGTTAATGTTTCTATTTTCAGTTCACTAGAGCTTTTAGCATTATAAAAGAACACTGTTTGGGGGAAAAATGCTTTATGGTGTCCCTATCGAATGTTTTAGCCACAAGCTAATATTGTAGTCAAGGTATAATATTATGTCATTGCTGTCGGGACAAGCTCTTGCATCTCCATTTTTGTCCATTTTTTTGTCCGTTTTTGACCTTTTTAAAAAAGCGTCAGCTGCTGTTTACTTTACGTTAATATTTCTTGATGAACAGAGTGATAGAAATGCTTCTGTCTTCACTCAAAGCTGAGGACGTTTGTTTTCTCTTCCTATTAAGTTACCTTTTTTTTCTGTATGTTGCAATATAATCCGATATGTTGTAGATACAGTGCAAATGTAAGTAATATAGAACATGACACCAGGACTTGCATTTAAATGGACTGTTTGATGTTGCAAGTTTTTGGGAAGTACGCTGACATACCAGAAGTCATGGGATAGCATTATGTAAATTGATTATTAAGTGGTGTTTTCTCAAGGGATGGCTTGGGAACGCCCACACCTGTATAAGCTGTGAGGTGTTACCTTGTGTGAGTGAGGTTGAACACTGGCCAGTGTGCTGATGCAAGGTGCTATGAATTATTGGACTTTGAACAAGGCATGATATTGGGTTCCAGACAGAAGAAGCATTCCATTTCTGAAGTTCTTTGGGAATTTACCATTCCACCGAGTCACCAAGTGTGTTCCAAGAATACGTCATATATAGCTTTACCATCCACAGAGGACAGTGCAGTGGCTGCCCACGGGGGCCATAATGATCATGACCCGGCATCAGACTAGAATTGTCCATGTGAACAGACAAGCATTTTGGCAGAAATCACATGCAGGTAAGTGCAGCGGTCTTTAGCTTCTAGGGGATATGAGAGCAGAAGACCCCACCAGAGTGCTTGTTACCGGACACAGCATCTCATGAGGTCCGATGAGTCATTTTATCCAATGTTTTGGGCTGATGGTAAAGTGTTGTGTGTAGTGCAGACCCCATGAAGCCATGGGCCCCAGCTGTTGACAAGGCACTGTGCAGGCTGGCGGTGGTTCCATACTGGTGTGGAGTATGTTCTCATGGCATGGGTTGGGTCCACTGGTCATGAAACATATCATTTACTGCATTTCACTGCTTGGTGACCATTTGCAACCCTTCATGGACTTCATGTATCTCCACAAACGATGGGATGTTCCAGCAAGATAATGCACCGATGCCCAGAATTGTTTCGAGGTGTATTTTGGATAGTTCCGATGAATGGTGTGGCCTGCACATGAGCTCAATCGAGACATTCCACTGTTGTGCCTTGATCAAACTCTGACAATTCATAATGCTGCTATCCTATGACTTTTGGCATGTCAGTGCAGTTACATGATATTAAATGAGAAATAATATTCTGAAGTTTCTATTCTTTTTTGTTGTCTGCCTTGAGGTTCGATCACCACATTTTCGGTAGAGTTATAGACGTTAATTTTATTCTCATTTTAACATCATCTGCAGCTCTGTTTGTCAGAATTTTCCTTAGAATGAATTAGAATTATTATTATTAGTCATTCTATACATGTGCCCACAACAAGATTGTGTTACTGCAACCAGTGATTCCAAGCTTTCAAAAGCATTGCAGAGCATGCTAGAAGGTATGCTTCCCAATGTAATGAGGTTGCTGTGGTGTGTCCTAGGTGATTCCGACAAAGGATAGACTGGAGGGTCTGGCAGCGTTCAAGGAGAAGAGACCCCCTCGCTACAAGGGCGAGTAACCCGGGCCCTTCCCTGCTTCCCTGCTGCCTTCCAGATTTACTTTCACTGCTTCTGACGAATGTCGTAAAGAAAGCGCTAGCTTGCACTGCGCCTGCCTGACCAGCTGAGCCGCCGCCGGCCCTACGTTGGCCTGCTCTCGGCCCTCTGTCGGGAAAGACCAGTGGAGATTTCACTCACAAAGACTTAGCCAGGGTTTAGAGGTGAGAGAGGGAGGACCACGACGCCTCCCTCACCTGTGGATCAGCTCTGTTCTGCATGATGTGTCTTTCTTAATTTAGTCTTTTTAAAATCACAGGTTCTGCCTTTCTTTACTACGTGCTGTGAATCTGCTCTGTGTAAAGTGTCTTTAAATGTTCACTTCGGGCATTTCATAACATGAACTCAGACTAACACTACGAATCAAAGTATACGTCATTATATATTATTATAAGGGTACATAATATTAACAGTGCATAGATCCAAACTGCATCAGTCAGCCTTCCAGAAAAGGTTGTTATAATCTGTATAATGCTCTGTAGAGAATGGCCGACACTGTCACACGTCCCTAGTAACTGAATTAAAATAATCAGTTTTCTTTCTTTTGTAGGGAGAAAGGTAACCTTACCCTTTATTAATTGATGCAATAAACGTTGTCCAAAAGTACAAGTCTTGTACATTTGCAATTCTGCCACTGCACACATTTGCATAAAAGCATGAGGTAATACAAAATTTCGACCTAAAATTGACTCAGTCCTCCACCTTTCGCAATTTAACCAGCCGCAGACTGCTTTGAAGTCGAAATGGAGCTTTTTTTGGTCCCGTCCTGCAGTTGTAATGGCTGTTGTTTTTTTCTGGTGGCCATAACCATATGAGTCACTACATGTTAAAAACAGCAGGTAAGTGTACACTCTCATTTGTCATTGACCCACAGCGTAGGTAAGAGGAAACTTGTCTACGAAAAATAGGTCTGTTATCTGTTAATGATTATTATCTGATAGACGTACCGTTTCTCTCAGCACTTGCCCATTTGGAAGGGATTTGGTTACATGGGAAGCAGCCTATAAGGTTTATTTTGATATCAAGTAGGCTTCGGGAGAACTACTGCAGCCATTGCATCATCTGAAGTAATTCAATTCAAGGATGGAGCCCAAAAACAACCCGGTATTATTCTTTAGTCTTTAAGCTGGGCCTTCACACTGTGAATTTTCCCACACAAAGAGAGCAAGAGGGCCACACCTAATGTTTAAAACGGGTGGACGAATCTGCAACCCATTTCACCCAGCCAGCCTGCCACAGGAAGTGACTGGGCAGTTACAGATTAATGCCACATTCCACTTATTTCTGGCTTGTTTGGTTTTGGGACTCTGTTGGCTTCCTGAAGAGGTCCAGGATTATGTAGCAAGTTTATGAAAAAAAAATAAAAAAGAAAACTGTTAGTATTTTGGGTGAAAGGTTGGTAGCACAGAGCGCTGGGGAACGTAGTCTCGGCCTTATCGTTGACGGAGCAGTTCACAGAGAAAAGAGGAAAGAGGAAAAAAAGAGAAAAGCCCAGTCTGTTGCAAGAGCTGCTGTGTCAGCCGCCAGGAACGTTGCCCTGGGGGTCGGAGGGGGATGGGCCACCCCACTGCATTCTGGGAATGATTAACCTAGTGATGTAATGCTTATCTAATGAACCTCAAAAACAGGAAAAAGGAATGACTGGAGAATTATACCCGTCCCTGGATCATGTTTGCCGGTTACTCATAGTACCCTTTTAACCGTTTAATCCCTTATCGGCTCTCACGGAAGTCTAGTAGACGTAGAGATCTACTGAGCAACACCATATACTGTTGTTCACCAAGTCCTCAGGGTGACCCGTTTGTTCGTTCGCTGTACTTTGTACTCCAACAGTTGAGGATTCTTGCTAATGAAGCATCAAAGGTCCCTCTTTAAAATAAAGGATCTTTGGGCTGATACCATAGAATAGCTCATTTTGGTTCCCTGAAAAATGTTTTAGTGGATTTGAAGATTTATAAAGTTTGAAGAAACTTCCACATAATTTGAAAGTTTTGATGTGACTGCATTTACCCTGCCAGTTCACATACGTTACTTGTCACATTATCCACCATCTGTGAATGATCTATGAATTATGGAGTCTTGGTTGCTTTGGAAAGCATCTGCCTCTGCTGGATGTTGGGATTTGCTGATCATTTTTGGTCCCTAGTAAAAAAAACAAAAACAAACAAAAAAATACACCTTCATACTTTTACCATGCCAATGATGTAGGCCAACTTTCACAAGCATTAACCTTCTGTGTTGGTGACTGACTCTTTTTGTTGATGTTAATGAACTCTGTGAGAGCAAATTAGACCATGTTCTGTCCTCATTGCGGTAAGTAGGGTAAGTAAGAACATTTAGGTAAAGTACAGACTATGTTACTTGAATGTCTGTCAGGTGCCTCGGGTGTCTGCATCTGAGCTTGTTCTCCACTGTTAGATTGATTCTAACAAGAATAACCCCTCATGGATATTAGCATGATTTTAGCCAGGCAAACACGTAAACAAAAGCTACTTTCAAAGTGATTTGCGAAATAGTGACATGCTTGTAGTGAGTGTATCTGGTCTTTACTGTTACCAAGATGAAAAGGGAAAAAAAAAAGTTCAACATCGTCTATATACTGTGCTCTAGTCTGCGGCACCCGTGGTCTAGCTCCCCACCACTATGAAAAGGTCACAAGACGGCCAGTGAGAGTAGTGCTCTTAATATATCACGATCAATGCCTAGAAAATGACTTGCTCATCAGATAATCATCAGATAAAAGACTCTTGGCATTTGTCCCTAAAAAAAACATTTTAAATGGGGAAAAAGCTACAACATAGTCTCCAGTAAAGGCCTCCTATCACTTTGCTTTTTCCAAATAAACGAGTTTGACGTTCTTTTTAATGGTCCAAAAAACATACTGTTTACTCCTCAGTCCATATGGTCCGCATTCAGGAACTGCGCTGCAAAAAAACAGCCCGGTTTGAATTCCTTGTTTTTGCGATGTCGCGTAAGTCCATTCATCTGCCTATTTAGCTTGTATCAGTTCACCATTCACATTCTGCTAACTCCTTACAATGCAATGCAGTCAATCACAACAGAGATAATTTACATATGTCTGTCTTAAAGCCACGTAACGTAACAAAATGTCTAATTCAGCCTGTGTAATTCTAAGAGAGGTAATTCATGTATTATTATGGCTAGGCTGAAGAAAGGGTTGGCACAAACCTGACCTGTTTTTGCACCTAATGCAACACAGATCTGATGTTTTCAAATACGATCCGAGCTGTGTGGTCCTAGATTGGATATGCATCTGATTTGTGCCCATGCAACCTCAGTGGCTCAGTGTTCAGACTGCAGGCAAATTGGATTTGTTTCTCAAACCAAATCCTTTGAGACGAATGTCCGCACTGTGACCTGATCGATTTTGTATGTCTGGACATCACAAATCTGTCTGCATGGGTTGCTGTGGTGATGCCATAAGCATCAATAACTACCTAGTCGATCCCAGCGCCCCTGACACTGCGGAGTTGTGAGTGCTGTAAAAGACACTTTAAAATGCGATTTGAGTGGCCAGAGCATTCAGACTGAGAAAAATCCATTTGGAGTCACAGTTCAAACTACCTCCAAATGTGGATTTCATGTGGGTTTTTGCACACTATCAAAATGTAATCTAGATGCAGTCTGGACATGCAAAAATTGGATTTTGGCTGGCAGTCTGAACAATTCCACTGAGAATGCTCAGATCAGAATTAATTTTACTACATGTGCACCATCTTTCAGTGTTAACAAGTAAGCAGCGCTAAACCTGAGGTGCCCCAATATTGCTGTAATAATGAAGAGCTGATAGTCGTTTATCTCTGCAGCGAAGGCTTGCTGCTCTGCTGGTTAGTTTGCTTGTTGTTCATGATCCACGGGATTCATTCACTTGATGTTACTGGCGAGAATGTGCGTGTGCAGGCTCTTTCAGGACACCGATTTGTTCGCATTAATGACAGATTTGTGTCACTTGCTTTCACAATTGTGAACCATCTTGTTAGATAGATCGGATTTGAGGCCCGCAGCCTATATAAAAAAAAAAAGAATTTTGTTGCTTTTGGTTCTCCATACTAATGGGAAAAGCGAGCCTTATGAAAAATAAAATGCATTAAAAAGGTAAATGGGCCCCCGGAAGGGTTTGCTGGCACTACATGTCCAAACCAACCAAGAACAATGAGCGTCTGTGCAACTCTGCCTTTGTCTTCAGAGTAATCAGTGGTAATGGCTTTGATGGGAGCTGAATCACCTTTATTTGAAATGGTGGGTAGAAAATTCTGGTTCTCATTAAAGACCAGATATCTTCAGTGAGAGCTTTCTGCACGTTTGCAACAATGTATTGTGTGCTTTTTCCTTCATGCCACGATAGGAAGCCTCTATGGAATGATATGAGTCGATGTTTGAGGAATTTGCTGTGCATCCTCTTTTTTTTTTTTTTTTTAAATAACTCAACATTCCCAGCCCACACGCCTGGCGGTTAAATGAAGTCCTTCTTCTGTCATTTCAGACGAAGCATGTCCTCACTCGCCAGCGCTGAGCTGCAGCCGGCTGTTTTCCCGTCACACTTACAGTCAGACAGCCGTTCTCTCTTGAAGTGGTCTGGTGCACCACACCTGAAGAAACCTCCGGAATGTGGCAAATAGTCACCCCAGTGCCGCTCATGAGGAATGAAGACAAGCCTCCTATCATTCACACCTCCCAGTACAGGCTTTCAGCAGTGCCAGAGTGATTTACTTGCTGTAATGCTTGGCTGGGAGCTGTAAAGAGAGAAAATGCTGACTTTGTGTCTGGGGCCTGCGATCAATTCTTTTGTTGTAGTTCCCTAGGCTTATCAGGCCAGGGTCAAACACGCTGTACTGTATTTGTGCAGTGAGTGGCATGAGTGAGTGACATTCTTCAGGGCAATCAACAAAACATATATGTATGTATGTATGCCTTCAATTAATAAATAAATAGATGATTGGATTTGCTATTGTTATGTCTAAACTAAGGTGCTGTTATTGTAGTCTACTGTTAGTGTGGTCATCGGTGAACCGTCATTATTAGGGCTTTAAATTTGGGCCATAAATCTCAAAAGCGAGAAAAACGTGCTAATTATCTTCAGTAATGCTAATTTCTAGTGGCATGTTGGTGCTAAGCTAACATTTGAAGACATACCATGTGAGTCATGTATAAGACATACTAACATATTTTACCCTGTATCTTCTTACCTTGTAGTAATTTTAAACACCTGATTAAAATGCATTGGTAAGGCTTACACTCATGCTCACCATCAGTGACGTCTTCAGAACGTCCAGAAGGACGAGGGTGATATTTTATTCTGACAGAATTGTAAATCTAAATGTAATTGGTTGATTCCACTCTTGGTTTCTAGTTATGTCTGTAGTTAATCTTACAGGCCTTCAGTTCAGCTCCTGAAGTCCAACCCAGAGGGAGAGTTATATTGGTTGTATCTCCTTAGATACAACAGTTGGATCATTTCCGTTGGGTATTTTTATGTGGTACTTAATTGTGGGGTTTGATTTGTTTTCGTTTTTGGGGTCAGGATTTTTTGGCAGGCCTGAAATAATGGCTTAATGATGCCCTGGAACCAGACTTTGCACGACCTCTCCTAACACTACGATATTACTAACACTAATACCTCTTTTTCCCCCCCAGCAAAGTGCCAGTGCTCGTGCCCATGCTGGTGCTGGTTCCCAGGCTCTGCTGAACTTGTTAAGAGTGGACCCACTTTTTCCACCGGTTTGAGAGACCGAGTGATTACATATCTTGAGGTGGGCAGTCCTTAGTCCGTAAGCAGAAGTCGGTTCACATGTTCTTCAAGTGCAAACTTTACTTCTTGCTTTGAGGGCATCTCTTACCATACAGAATCAGCTTGTTCAGCATTTGTGTGTAGCCCAGAGAGATCGTCATAGACAGTGATTACGCGCAAGGCGAGTCGTGGTTTCGTTTTCTCTTTCTGTTATGAACGTGTACTGTTATAAGGCAGTACGTTAAGTTTCATAGCTGTCTGTAGTGTTTCTCACATTACAGATCTCCTGCTCTTATTAAATGGCAAATGTTTCGAATTGTTCACATTTTAGCTCATTAGAAGACGGACACCTCCCGTTGAATGCACTCATCCACGAGCACGTTACTGGTGGAATATGATTGTTCCCGAGTTCAGCTCGGTGCAGTTCACCATCGGTGCAGTTGCATCACAGGTTCCATGGTTCCAGACCAGAGAGTTAATGGTGCTGTAACGGCACCGTTTTTTTCAGTTGCGAGCCAAATTTTTTGCAGTGGCACCACCACCATGTTGGTGAAAAGGGCTATAAGAGTGCTATATCATCAGCTAGGTTAGTGCCCAGCTCACTGCGCCTACTTCAGCTAGGCTAAGGGTGCTGTCAGCTATTTTGAGTAGCCAAGCCTACCTGACTTGGAGGCCTCATGTAATAAGTGTGTTGCATCTCCCGGCGATATATTAGCCGGCCCGACAAATCTTGTCAAAATGTCCCTGATAGCAAGAGGATAGCAGACCACTGTTGGACCACTTGGACTGCAGAGTTGGCAGTCCACTGGTGTTTTGCTTGTGTCTTCCTTCGGTTGTTTGTAATATTTGTCTTAGATCACTTTATCACCTTAAATCACCTCATCAAAAATACCTGCCAATATTCACATCAGCAGTTTTGATAATAATGCCTGTGGGTCCAGAATGTAACTGCTGCACCATTTAAGGTGGAACGGGAAAAATTGAGAAGGTGTTAGAACACTACAATGGCTGCAGGTTACGTATCTGTTAGCTTGAGCTAGCTATGCTTTGCATGGAACGAGGTTGATCTGTGGTAGGTCAGTGTCCTCTGGCTTCAAATTGGATTCTGGCTCTGCTGGCTGAAACATGTAGGTCTGTATCCATATTTCAGGTTGTAGTGATATTTGACACTTGAGTGGCTGCACGTTCCCCTTGATTGGGCATGGCTTCAGCCCCTTCATCTGACATGCCCCCAGCATGAGAATACAAATGATTATTAGATTTTGAAACCCAATTTTATATACTCAGTGTTTTTGTTGTGATCAGTGTGGCTGGGTGGTTAACAGTTTTCTGTGGTGTGGCAAACTCTGAGCACATATTCATTAGTGCTTTATATGGACTTTTGAATGAGAGGACGACTGTATGAAACAAAAATCAGCTAAAAACTGCACATGTATGTTTCATTTCACAGAATAATTAGGTCTTCTCTGAAGGGCTAGAAGGCCCTGTGGGTTCCCCCACCGTTAGCTGCTCATGAGTCATGTGTGTAGAATTGTGTGGGCAGTGATATAAGTCCAGTAAAGTCCAGTAAAGACAGTAGGGGGCCCAATAACCACAGGCTCCCCCACATTAGTTACCCCACTAGGTGCTGAGTAGGAAGCAGAACCTTCAGTGGGGTCGGGAGGAAGTTCTCAAGGCATTTCGAAAGGCTCTTGGGTCATCTGCGCCTGTCTGAAATGTTGCATTAAAGCGCTTGTGAAGGAAACTGCAGAAACTAGTCCTAGAACATTTGCAACAAAGCAACTTCTGGGCAGTTTTGGTGCGTCTTCTGGTGTCTGAAGCACTTGGCCTGTTTGGATGCCCCAGTTTTGGTATGTAGGGCTCAAATGTCTACGAGAGCTGACCTGGTTCTCGTAGACATTCAGTATCTGGTTCACATGTAAGACATGTGTATTATTTCTCTTTGTGAAATGGGGTGGGAGGTGGGGATGGATCCCTGTCCTTCGGCAACATGTGCCGCTTGAACACATGATCTATTACTTTTATTGCAGTGCTGTATTAAAAAAAACACACAGCAAATGGATTAAATATTGCAGTAACAAATTGCTTTGCTGGTGGAGAATTTGCTACCTTGTTCTTGTTTCATCAGATGCTCATAGTGGTTTTATTCAGAGACATTTGCACCTCATTGAAGGCTTTGTATGTGTGACTTACGAGCCCATACATCAAGCTTATGTATAGGTGGATATTGAGAACAGCCACTGACACTACATACAGCTGTGCAAAACAGTTAAAACAGTCTTTAAGTTTCTATATGTTTCCTTTTTCAGCACCAGGAAAAAAGCAGAAAACAAACGAAACAGAGAAGTACACAGCTCACTCTACCACTTAGCCTCCTGGGTCATGGGTGGGGTGCTGAAGCCTATCCCAGCACTCACTGGGTAGAGGGCATGAAACAACCTGGACAGGATGCGAGTCCATCATAAGGTATTAGACAGCACACACATATATATATATTTAGTTCCTAATGGTGTCCTGTGATAATCCATCCCATGCAGCTTGAATATTCTCACACAGGTCCTGCAGATTTTGCAGTGGGGTAGTACTGCAAAAGTAGTAAAAAGGTAGTATCTGTGCGTTTAGCGCAAGCAGTATGTGGATGAGCACTGTCCTGCTGGAATAGCGCACCGGAGTGTGAATTCAGAAAAGGTAGGGCCACTGGTTGCAGGACCTCAATAATGTAACGCTGGACTGTGAAAGTGCCTGTAATAAAGACCAAAGGTGATCAGGCATCAGACGTAATTGCACCCAACGCCACGACTTGCCTTCTGGACGAGTAACACCTGACAACAAACCATTCATCTTGGCGCTGAGCACACACGGATTCGTTGGTCATCTCCACCAAGACGAAAGCGGGACTCGTCACTGAAGATGACCCACAGCCATTCGGAGTCACTCCGCGGCAGTTTGACACAGCACCATTGCAGTCTTTGGCGACGTAGATGTTGTGTTAAGGGCAGCCGTCGCAAATGTCTGCAAAAAGCACGGCAACAGGATGGCCTTATATAGTTGGTCAGGTACATCGATAAGGCCCGTCCTTGCTTACATCACATGCATGGCCGGGCGTGAAACTTGAGTCATTTGCATGTCTCATGATGTCAAACCTACCTACCCCAAGTTTCAATCCTGTCGGTTGCTTCTTTTTGGATGCAACTATTCTATTGTCGATGTGAGTATATTTTCCTTTATTACAGCTTCTGTTCTTAATAGGAGACTTGCTTTCAGTTTTTCACAGACATCTACAGGGATGGTTTTCCACACCTCCAAAGTTCAGTCTTACAAGTTGGTTGCACTTTCTGACTTTCATGACCTAAACATGACCCAAACATATTGAGTGATGCTGAGGTCTGGACTCTGGGGTGACCAGTCCATTGTTCTGAGAACACCAACAGCTTCTTTGTATGATGGGTCGATCTCCTTTTCTCAGTGTGGAGCTTCTTGATAGCTACACATCCTTTTAGACCCGTAGAGTTGAGTTGTCTTCTCACAGTGGAGAGATGGACGGAAACACCTGTGGACGATTTCAGATCTGAAGCAAGTGGAGTGGAGCTAGATTTTCTCCTCTCTCTCAAACATGAAAGCTTTCCGTAGTGATGTTGATGGTTTTAGTGGTCTACCAGGTCTCTCATGGTTGGTGTGAGCCTCATTTTCTCTACGTCGTTTATAATTTTTTGAACCTGTTGTGTTGCAAGCAGATTATCTAATATCTGATCTAATCTCAGAATGTTCTCCTGAGAAATGGATAACTTGTACTTAATAGCTTGTTTGACTGGAAATGAAATAAATAAAGGGCTTACTGTGCTGTACATAGTTGGCTGATTGGCTGTATAACAGTATGGGGGGAAAAAAAAAACGTGGTATCCAGCCAGCAGCTGAACAGTCCACATGAGTAACGTCAGGTTCTGAGAAAAACGCTGTTTCACATCGTCATGAACTTCCCTATATACCTTCCTCAGCCTTTCCGAAGAATTATTTACTAGAATTGCGGTGTTCTGTATCTGTGTGCGCACACGTTTGCACATGGCTGTGCCAAAAAGGGTCAACTTTTGACCACTGTGTTGCGCCACTGGCTTGCTTCAGACTAAAACATGCAAACACCGACACACACACATACACTTGGTGCTCTGTTTAGTCTCTCCACACTTTTTTAGCAGCATTGCGCAAGAAACTCTTGGCCACGTCTTTTGTTTGGGCTGTTAAACAATGGTGTGAGAGTGTGAAGATAAGCTTGCAGATGCCCCTGGCACGGAGGGCAGCTGGAAGAGTTTGTGTGTGTGTGGGCCTACGTGCTCCAGAGAGCACCTCCTCCAACACTCTGACCCAATAGCTCACATTCCTTCCTGGAATAGAGAGTTCTTTAATACCTGCCCCTCCTCGAGGGCTTTTGCTGGGAGAGTTTATTTGCTCATCCTCTGTGTCCATCTTTTAATGCAGCTTTGTTTCTCTTTATGCCTTCACGGACGTTCTCATCTGGAGCCTGTTCCACTTCCTGGTTAAACATGCCCGTTAATTACTTCCGTCATGGTTTCCCCCCCCCCATCGCTTGTAAACACGTGCCTTTTTACCACGTTACAAACAAGTGTGAGGAAATATGTTGGTCAGTTTATGATGTTTATGAATTTGTACATATGACCTACTTTTAGACTGCAGTACGTCCAAAAAATGCACGTGCTTAAAGATAAAGTGCCACTTTGTTTTTATTATGCAGTCAGTGAATGCTCTGTGGGAGGAATGCTTATCTCATGATTTGATATGACTTTCATTTGATATCATTTCACAACATTCATCAACCCACCAGTAGCCAATGTAGGCTTAGAGAAATATGACCTGCTTGGGATAAAACTGTGGAATGGAATATTCCACTAAGCATCTCAAGGAGGCCTGGGAACATGAGATTAAGGGTGTTTCCACACTTGAGCTTAACACCTGCCTATGGCATACTACTCGTGTACTAAATCTGCCTAAAAGTAATATGTAGTACGCAGTACGTGACCAAATTGAAGATCTGTAGTGCACTGAAGATACCGGGATGGTGTTCTACTCCAGTCAGATGTTCTAGTATACAGAAGGAGCTATCTTCATGGTGTACTGCATCCCATCATGCACCTCAGCGTGCTTCAGTCAAAGAAAATGGTGGCAGGTAACACTGGGGTCCACAATGTAGCTAATTCAGAGTATAAATGTGGGTGTAGTGATTGTAGTGGGGTATGTTTTCATCAGAATGAGCCTCAGAAAGTTAAAATATACAGGTCTGAAGATTAATAACAGATGAACTCGCTTTACAGGTTCAATTTTAGAGCGAAATAGCTAACAGCTAGGCTAAACGTATTTCAAGTGAACTCACCAGAGTTAGCAGCAGCTAGCTCTAAACAGTGGATACAGTAATAACAGCTCTGAGGTAAATGTGAGGTAACTGGTCATGTGACTATATTAGTATGCTATATTATGTGTCAAAACACCATACACACGTGGGGCAGTATGCAGTACATACTACTGTACTGTAGTATGCAGTATGCAGTATAGTAGTGTGCCACTTCAAATACAGCCCTGAGTCTGGTCTTGTTTGGGGCTCATTATCACTGGTTTGCCTTCAACACACAAGAACTCCAAATGGATCCTGGATCGATTGCACTTTTCCACATGCGGCATACAAGTTTGTAAGATGGTAGGCATTAGCTTAATCTGTTTATTGGCTTTTACTATTGTCCTTGCATACGAACACAAAGAACAGTGATTCGTCCACAACAGTCTTTCCCCGCCATCACAAACTTGCGCAAGGGAAGTAACGCAATAAGCTGAAGCTGTCAAATTACAAAATTAACCGATCATGTAACCTCACAGACGGCTCCAGGAGGGGATAGTTCCCACATGCACGCAATACCACAAACAACAGAGTTTGCTGGAAGCGAACCCCAGACCACCAATTTCAGGAGAACCAGAGAGTTGCCAGCAGTTGTCTGGACTGCTCCCATTCTCAAAACCAGCATTTGCACTAAAATGGGTGCAACTGGTCCTGGTTCCTCGAAATAGAAGTCTCTTAATAGAAGAAGAGAGCCTGTCCAGATTACAGGGCTCTTCAAGGTGCTCTATAGACTTCAGTGTTTGAAAATCAGGCTCATTAAAATCTACAGCTTTCCATGTTTACTTTGTGATCGCTGCCAGTCTTCGCACATCTGTTCCTTTATATTATTAAACAATTTTCCTCGTTTTCAGTTCAACCTGCTAGCTAGTTCTCCTACTATCACATAGTGCAACCAAACCGGGAGAATGAGGGCTAAAACATGCTTCCTCCTAGGCACATAAAGGCCCACCCATCTGTTTAAACCACGATTGTCATTGGACGGCTCACAAAGTTGGAGGAGACTGTGAAACTGCCAGTTCTTGTACCTTAGCAAACAGATGCCTGCATTGTCAGTGATGGAGGGAGAGGGAATGCTGCCCAGGGAGAACGAGGACAGTCAGGCTGCCGTGATCTCACATCTGCGGGTGGCTGTGGCATCACTGGGGATCGAACTTGATGATATGGTCGACACCTAGGCCAGGGGTATTCAACTAATCTTGTCTATTCTAACTAAACTAAGGTCTATTCATATTACTTATAAAGTCCAGATAAACAAACTTAGGTACTAACATAACCTCATAAAACAACAATTGAAGAGAAATCCTGTGTTTTTATAAGGTAAAATAAATTGAATACATAAATGCATGAGCTTGTCTATGTCTATGATAAAATACCTAAACCCGTTTTGGGTGGTCGGTTTTGTCCACTGAAGTACTAAAATACTGCTGCTCACCAGTTGATGACACCTGACCTATATGTTTTGCTGCTCAGAAGCCAGATATATTCTGGTTGCCTTGTGTTGTAGAGCTTCTTGTCAAGTACCTTTTTTATACTTGACATTGATTTACAGTGTAATCCCATCACTGTGGATACTCAGTCTCCAATCGCTCCTACATTCAACAGACCATACGGGATGTCATGGCTTAAAAACTAAAACATCTCGTCCCCTTTGTTTGTTAAAAGGGTTCCTACTTTTTGGAACATCTCATGGAACTTCAAAATCATCTTCTCTTTATCCGATGCAAGGTTATCTCTTTATAGACATTCCATGAGATGGTCCAACAACGGACCCCAAACACAGTGTTTCAGCCTGCACTGTAAAAGGAAGGCTTTCTAAAGGATTCTTCAGAATGATGCCGTAGAACAACAAAGAAATCATTCATTGGATAGTTCTTTCATAAACATTCTGGAGGGAGCCAGAATTGTGTAATCTCTGGTACACTGGTTGAAAACCACTAAAATGTGCCTTTAAGCCTAAGCTTGGGCCTAAACGTAAGCTGCATTTTTGTCTATTTAAGTTCCAGTGAAGCTATCCAGATCCCCATTACAACTGACTGTGCTTCACTAATGCAGACATGGGTACGTGGAAGAGTGGGCAGGGGTTGGGGGAGGTGTGTTTTACAAGTCTTCCAGATCTCAGTTGGCATTGACATCCCTTTTATGGTGTAAAGGACCCCCAGCTGCAGCTGACAGTGGACTCTTGCGTCATTCACTTAGGCCTTTAATGTGCTCCTCATCTGTTCCTGCGGGCTTAGAGACATTCCAGACTGCCCGAGCACCCGGTGACTCAAACCCGGGTGTTCCACTGGTACGGACAGTGTGCTCCTTTTCCCATGCTTGTGGTAAAGCCAAGTTTAAATTGCCCCTAGACCCTACAAAACGATGCAGGGATAAGGTCATTCAACTGAGAGCAGACCAATAAACTAGACAGACTCTCCATGAAGAGTTTGATATGAGCTGTAGGCAGGGACAGCAATGGACATATAGATTGGGTTCGCAGTGTTCCGCTGCTTGTGCGTCAAGGTAAACAGTTTGTCTGTGCTCTTCCCTTCTTGAGGCACTGTCTGCCATTGTCTTCCTTTCCAGCAACCTCCAAAGCAAGAAATGACCTATTTGTCTGTATTTAATACTGTTACCACCACAGACAGGAAGATTTCTCTGCCGTATGAACGTGTGAGAAAGTTTGCTTTTCTCTTTTGTCCTGATTATACCAGGCTGAAATGTTGGCCTTTTATTTAGTATTGAAATGGCTTAATAAAAATATAATGCTCCCCTTGTTTTAATGAACAAATCACATTTGCCCAGTACTGTATAGCTACAGAGTTTGGGAACAATTGCTCCAGAAGTCTCAGAAAATCTTGAACCTGTTTCTTAACAGCCATAGTCACAGTTAAACAGGTAGAGCCAAAATGACACAGAAAGGTATAGAATTTCACGCTGTGTTCCTTCCTGTTTAGCAATATGGAGCAAGAATGTGCATGCATTTAACTTGTAACTTGTAAAAATGTAACTACAGCGTATGACAGATCCTACTGTATAATCAGAATGAGTGTGAAAGGGGAAAAGTGTGTACGTCCCACACTGTGCGGTCACATTCCTCGATATTCCCCCACCCCCTCCCTCTCCCTCTGTCGGCGTGCAGCTGCTTCTGCTTCACGTGTGCTCTATTCCTGGCCTCACCCTGCACCTATAAATAGGAGGCTTTCATCACAGTCCCTCAGAAACACGTGCCGTCAGCTCCCAAGAGAGAGAAAAAGAGAGAGAAAGAGAGTGTATGTGTTTGAGCCTGTATATATGTGTATGCATGTGTAAGAGTAGTTGACTGGAGGGGTCAGCAAGTCTTCCCACTGTTGAGTAACAAGAGTCATGTGATTTTCAAGAAAGGCTTTTAACTGGAAGTGTTGTCCAATCTGTCCGTGTCGAGGGGGGGGGTGTCGGCTGGGGGTTTGCTTCCTGGGTGGCTTTGTGCCTTTGAACTGTGTTTGCTCTTCAGGAGCTTGTTTGTGTGAGGCTAAAGAGGCCAGGCTAATGGCTGGGAGCATGTTTGCTGGCCTTTTGCTCAGTGTGAGCAGCAGCAGATTCACAAGTCACTTTTTCAGTAATAAGAAAGTCATTCTCATTACGATCACTGCGTGAGATCCTGATTACCCAGTGGACTCTATCAGCAGATTACTGCAGTCCTTCTTACCAGAGATGAATACTGTGTATATGTACGTACACTGCATTCAATGGAATTTGAGTTGGGCAGTAGGACAATAATTCTGGCTATTTTGATGAATTATGTCACATTGTGATTTGCTTTTCTGAGCTTATCATGACAGTCGTCAGCACTTAACACTTAACACAATAACACTGAACAACAGTTTCATTACAAAACGATGATACAGTCAGTCCTGAGGATACAGTGCAGTGCAGTGTTACGCTGCATGTACATGCAGGGCCTGATGGGCCTGATGCGACAAGTTATTTCTGCAAATGAATCTAGCCAATGTGATGCATCTGTCCAATCAGAAGATAGCAGGTGTTTATGTGATAGTTTCTGTCTAAAGTCTCTGGCGCCAGGTAGCACGCAGTACAGAGCAAAGCTCTAATATGTAGGAAAAGCACTGTCAGTGATTGGCTGGAGGAGTGTTTTGTGGCTTTATCCAAGCCACTTTGTTTGGTTCCCACTTACAGAACCAGGGCTGTGTACCACCTGTGTACAATATTTTTTCAGAACTGACAGTTAGCAGGCCGTGAAGTGATATTTGTTAAACTTGACAGTTGTGTCATTTTGATTAATAATTTTAATTTTGTGTAATAATGACGTTATAACAACACTGACATTCAGAATCCCTGATATCCGATAGGATATCAACAAATCATGTTGATAGCTTGACAAAAACGCTACTGTAAATAGGTAATCACAGTACGTTCTTCACCATTTAAAAACTTCTTGTTGCTCCAAGAACACTTAAACCATTTAACCAAACGCCTGAAAATACCACATGGTGTCTATACACACAGTTCTACACAGAACTTTTGGCACTCTAGTCAATTGACATGTTTTGTTGAAGTGAAAATAAGTAAATACATCCTCTACAGAGAACACACTTCTGCTGTGTTTTTTCTCTCAGTGTGTTTTCTCAATAGATTAAATCCACCACCATGAGCTCCCTAAACAAAAAAAAAGTCACCTTCCGTGTTTAAGGTGGTAGTAACTTCAGGCTTCTGCAGACGGCACTGCATGAGGATGATGGGGCTATAAATACCTGCGGGGTGTGAGTGACAGGATTCACAGATTGAGTAGAGGTGGTACAGTGCAGTGAATCTCTCGTTCCATGTGTGGAAAATGGCTCCAAAGCAGATGTTAATGATTGGCTAAAAGGAGTGACCGCATTTGAGTGTGCCAAAGACCATAGTGTGAAGGAAGTAGCTGAATCTACAGGTGTATGGAAGCGCACGGTCATACGGGTCTAATTCCCGGGGCTAAAATCCCAGTCTACTGGAAACTCTCCTCAGAATTGTGGCAGGGAAGGCATTCGCCAAATCTGGCCCACCTGCACAATTCTATAATGCAAGAGTGGCTGAGCATTGATATGGCTTATATCCAGAAACTTGTCCAGGTCATTCTGAATCCAGTCACAGCTGTTATTCATGCTGGGTGAGATATAACATGCTATGAGGCATGTTGCAGTCGCAGGTGACTAATTTTTTTGTCTGATGAGCTTAAAAATTGAACACTAAAAATAAAAGCACCCTGTGATGGAGTGGTGACCTGTCCATGGTTTTTACTGCCTTTCACCCGTTGAGTGCCAGGAGTATAAGCAGTTAGAATGAATGAATTAATGAATGAATGAATTAATTAATTAATTAATGACAAGCGAGGGCAGACTTTTGAACGGTTGTGTGGTCGTGTATGTGTGCATATACCTTCAGTGCTGTGTTCCATGTTCAAACACCCTCGTAATGTTTACTGTACACACTCGTAGGCTTCCCCTCGGTGTGTGTGTGCGCAGTACAGTGTGCATTACAGCAAAACCCAGCCGAGCTCAGAAATCTGATAGTGTGTGCGTGCCCTCCAGCTTGTGTCAGCATTACCACACGCTGACCTTAGCACGGTGCTTTCTGCCCCATCCCGGACTGACCCAGAGACTGCAGAAAACCTGTTGACCCTCAGAGTCAGCACACATTTGCATATGTCCTTGTGGGGAGTAAAAGTGCTGATACAGGATCATTTCTGTTTACCTTTGTTATCCTTGTTAACGTAATAATCGACACATCCACGCTCCACCCATCAGGCCTGTCTTGACACTGTAGCTGACGATTAATGGCCATTTAAATGATTGGGATTAACTTCTAAAAGTCTTCTTTTGTTTGTTTGTTGTGTGAAACAACTAAAGCACATTCCTAAAGTGGTCAGACTGGCTGGACTTTATTCCTAGCTGTCGACAGACACCGCTCGATAAACGTTATTAACCGCCATCCCCTAAATGTGTCATTAACAAACATCTAATAAACAAACATTACTCAAGACTGCCCTCTGAAGGTGATGTAGTACCAGTCAGAACGTCTGTTGTTTCTCTGAGGCCCGTGACGTTTTTCTTTTGTTTACCTTCTTTGCCTCAATCCAACGAATGAAAACATAGCCAGTTCACACTGTCTGTTGTGATGTAAACATATTATTATGAAAGATAATAACTGTGGAAAATGCCAGCTCCTATCATTGTGATCAGCTCAGATAATTGCGGTCAGGTGATTATGTAATAACTGTGACAGGCCTTTCGCTCACAAGGGGTTCTTTCCATAGCAACTGTTGCAAGGTTGGACAAGCTTTACAGAACGCCGGCAAATATCCCATTTAACCTTATGAGAAATTGTAGTGAAGAGCTCCCCAAATGACTTGCATTTAGAGTATTTAAGTCGTTTCAGATGATACTCATTATTATTGTGGTCTGGTGCTATAAAAATTAGAAATCGTAACCTCAAGATTATGGAGTCCAGACTTCAAGGTAAGCTCATAAGGCTGTTTTTTTTTTTAATCTGTAAAGCTGTTAAAGTAAATAGTGAAAAAGTGGAAACTGGCATTACATGATAATTGCATATTGTGAATTGCATGCAACATCATTTCCAGGCAACTTGAGAATGAAATTAAAATACAATACTATCTATCTATCTATCTATCTATCTATCTATCTATCTGTCTATCTGTCTATCTTTCTATCTATGTATCTATCTATCTATCTATCTATCTATCTATCTATCTATCTATCTATCTTTGACCTGTTCTGTGCAACCTTGCAACTGCCACTGCTGAGCTTCAGATGAGTTGCATGACACCTTATATAATGCAACTCAAACTGAATTGTGTTAAATGTAAATGCAAGTTCTTCTAAATCCATAGAGCAGTTTCTAAGACTATAAATTGTATCCATTACTTATTAGAAGTGTCTCAAAGAGAGAGCACCAGGTGAAGTAGTAGAGACCTTGCCAGCACCTGTATATGAAGTCTCCTCCTTAACATTTGAGACGGTCTGAGCAGACTGCACTGACACGTCATGACTTGCTGACTTAGGAAATATGAAATCTTGTGCTTGAAACAGGTAAACGTGCCATAGAATGTTTTTATTTGATTTTAAATCGTTCTCTGATGTTCTACATAGAAGGTATGTGACTTCGGTCGGGGTGAAAAGTGCCCTGAAGGTATTTTACATGTCCAAATTACACTTCTTTAATATGGTCCTAGAATGAAACAAGCGGTTTCCCTTTGTTGGATGAGCTTATGAATAATTTAATAAGCTCTACTCTGATTTGCTGGTGAATGGCGAGACAAAGTGATGGTCACACAGGGCTAACATAGCATGCGAGTTCATTTTATCTTAAACTCAAAGCTGAAAAAGCCTTGCTGACTTTCTGAGTAGGAATTCCCAGTTTTCCTTGATTTTTCCTGGTCAAAAGTTTGTAGTCCAAGTTATGAGCTTGAATGCGGCATAATTGATGGCTACATTAGCCTCATAGCTCCAGTGCACAACTAAATGGAGAGTATGAAGTGATACTCTCTTTTTCCTTCGGAGCAGCTGAGTAGGATGTGGTACATTTTCAGGCCATTTAGCTTGGGGGAAATAACCACCCTGTTATGTGAAGCTTGAAATACAGTGCTTTGTGCGCACTCTCATGGTCGAAAACAAACTTGGTGAACTTGATTGGTTAAAAATAGTGCTAGCGCATGATGAGGCACCTTGGTCAGTCCATGCTACTTTACCTTCACATGTGTGAGGATCTAGGTGAAGATGTGTTGCTCGGCAACTGTACAGAGGGGCGAGGAGTGGGAGTGTGCGCTACCTCGTCCGGAATGACGCAAAGCAGCATTATTAGTCGCAGGCCGCAAGCCCTCCACTTGATCCTCTCAGCTTTTCTCAGGAGGGAGCACTCCCAGGTAAAAAGACACACTAAAAGGTAAGCTGGAGTGAGTTACTCTGAACACTTTATCAGATTCACTTGCAAGTTGGGAGTGTCACCATAGCAACGTCTGAATGCGATATGAGCTTGCTGTTACAAACTACATCATGTCCCTGACAAGCTGCGATGTTCACGTGTTGCTATGGGAAGACTTGGATGTGAGAGTTGGGGGGGGGGGGGGGGGGCAAGGCAATTATGAAAGCAGTTCATTGACCTCAACTGTTGCTCTTCTCTGTAAGCGCAGTGATGAATCATATTCTCTGGTAGTCATATAAGGCATGATGCAGCTCGTTCTCTTATCTCCTTGGCAGGACTGTTTACATGTGCTTCAAGCTAGTTCAGAAACCAGGACATGAAGTGCACTAAACATGTAGAAATCCTTTTCCCTCTGAATCCTGTTGACTACAGCACCTCTATGAATCTTTCCTCTGGGCGCAAACACAGTTTTAGGTAAACAACATATTGCACCTTGTTCGAATTGGCATAATAAAATCATTCAGATCTTCTATCGAACCAATAAATCCTCATGGGTAAACACTTCATTGAAATTTGGCTGTCACTGTTGTCAATAACATGAATCAAAGTTCTTCTAGATAAACAACTGAACAACTTCCTGCCAGTTTAGTGTTTCTCACTCAATAAAAACAAGGCCAACTGTGCCAGAAGCCACACATGGCACAGCTGGGATAAAGCAATATCATAAACAGGAGCCATGTTTAGCCTCTGCATTTTATCCTGTTAAACTCCACAATGACGGCAGAAACCTTGCGTGTGTTTTTGAGCTCATGTTTCATTCATTCATGTTTTTAAGCTTTCCTGCAAGGAGAATGACATTTGATGGCTTGAAGGCCAGCCAGTGTGGAGAGCAGCAGTGTGCCCAGGAAGCACCCCGCACCAACTCCCTTGCGTTACCTGGTTGAATTCGGGACATGGCTGCTGAGCCATCACACTCGGCTCTTCCGTAAGCTGGTCAATGCTAAATCCTCCCTTTGTGGCCTTGCCCCCTTACCCTGAAGCACATTGGCCGAGAGACTGAAGAGTGTATCCATCTCCTCAGCGCAGCTGTATTACTTGCCTTGGTTTTGACAGCTTGAAGGCCAGCCAGTGTGGGGGAGCTGCACATGCTGACCTAGCTCCTTAGGCAGCAGTGCGCCCAGGAAGCACCCCGCACCAACTCTTTTGTACTACCTTGTTGGATTCCGGACATGCCTGCTGAGCCATCTCAATCAGCTCCACCATAAGCTCATAGTGTCGCTGTTGGGCTATGGTCAGTGCTAAGCAGCCACGCTGCTCTGCCAGCAGGTCCTCACCCACTGCTGTCCAAGCGTATTAACAGTGGCGTCTCTGGCATCTCCATTGTTCATTTTTCTTTGCTGCATGTCTGTTAAGTTTGTGGTAGTGTCATTCCACTTTAGACAACTAGGGGGTGATCCCACTTCTGACACCAATGTTACATTTCGTCAGAGAAGACAACTAGGAAACAGAATTGACGACATTTCTCTACGGCTGTTGTACAGTGTTCATTAAAATGGCATTCACGTAATGTGCTGTTTCCTGTTTTGTCTTCTTTGTCAAGACATCACAATATTTATATTTATATGTAGTATTTTTGTGTGCATAATCGAGCTAATGTTACCAAAAACCAAGCTGATATTGAGATTTGATTGCAAGAAGTCTAGCAGCTTAGAAGCGGAACATTTTACGCTTCACATTATGTAGCAACTCCTGATTCCAAAATGGGTTTATTTGGTTGAAAGGGATTTTTGCAACCGTCTGTACAGCTTACACAGCAAAACTTGTTAGGAACTGAGAACGACAACTGGAGCCGGTCTGTTTGTGTGTTATATTTCATCCATTCTGTTGTCAATTTTTCAAGAACTCTTCTTTTTAGAGGTTGGACTGACATGATCCCACATCCACCACTTCACTCTGTAATGCTTCTTTTTCAGTTGCTGTGAATATGTGTGAATGAAAGAAATTTCCTTTTATGTAAGAGTTGTAGGCCATTTTACAGCAAAATATCACCTCCAAACGAGATATTCAGCTTCTATCTACTTTTATTTTATTTTATTTTGCCTTTCTATGAGCTTTGTTAGCCAGACTTGCTGTCATTAGTCTCACCGCTGTGTTTTGTGCAGCATTTAATTAATTCTGGGCTTTTTTTGGTCTCCTGTTTCTGCTGCCTTGCATTCAGCTGTACACGAGGCCTGCTGACATGACGCATGGTAAACACTGAGTCACCCGTTAAACAGAAAAAGGCGAGTTTCTGCTCTCCTTCACGATGTGCTGCAAAAAAAAGCAGTGCGGCATCTGCCAGTACACGTGGATTCTATCTGGACTTCAACTCATGGGTACGAACTGTGGTAAAAGTTCAGAGACAGCAACCCAAAATGAGTCCCGAGAGAGTTGTATCCGACAATCTGCACTGACCCTTTTCATGGCATCTCTGTGATATTTAAGGCCGGATTAAAACACCGTTAGAACAAAACCTTGACTCTCCAAAAATAACCTTGTGCAAGATGGAAAAAATGTATGCCCATTATCATATATAGTATCAGCTCCACCTATGATATTGGAGGACTTTGTAATTCTATACTTACAGACTGTAGTCTTTCTGATTCTCTGTCTGATCCACACGTACCAGCACAACACACCCTAACACACCACCACTGTCACTGCAGTGCTGAGAATGATCCACCACCCACATAATACCTGCTCTGGGGTGGTCCTGCGGGGGTTATAACCATTGGAGAACAGGGTAAATGGGGGTCTTAAAAAAGTGGGCTAAATGCAGAGAAACAAGTAGACTATAGTATCTAATTGTAGAACTATGAAGTGGCCTTATATGGTAAGTACAGCTGATAACAATGAGAATGAGCTTAGATACAAGGTGTAATTAATGAACAGCTCAGTAAGCATATATACACCATGTGGACAAAAATATTGGGGCACACCTCTTATCATTGAATTCAAGTTTCATTAAGTCCCATTGCCATAGGTATATAAAATCGAGCAACCACCCATGCAACCTGCTTTTACAAACATTTGTGAAAGAGTGGATTGTTCTAAAGAGCTCACTTTCTACTGAGCAGTATAAACATGTCATGTGGAGTGATGAATCACGCTTCACTATCTGTCAGTCTGATGAGCGAGTCTGGGTTCGGCGAATGGCAGGAGAATTCTGTTACCTGCCTGACTGCATTGTGCTGACCGTTAAGTTTGGTGGAGGAGGGATAATGTTATGGGTTTGGTGTTGACCTAGACCCCTTCGCTCCAGTGAAGGGAAATATTAATGTTTGCTAGGACATTTTGGACAATTGAATGCTTCCATCTTTTTGGGAACAATGTAGAGAATGTCCTTTTCTGTTCCAGCAGGACTGTGCCCCAGTGCACAAAGCAAGGTCCATAAAGGCGTGGCTGGGTGAGATTGGTGTGGAAGAACTTGACTGGCCTACACAGAGCCCTGACTTCAACTCCAACAAAACACTTTTGGGCTGATCTAGAAAGGAGATTTCGAAATTTAGACTGATATGGACAATATTTATTGAGCTACACATACAGAAGTCGTGTCTCTCAGTATGGTGACGGGCCACCATGTTTGCTAAAGCAACATGCCAGAGGTTCCTAATGCTGACACCAGGCCTTCTAGCAAGTGATGTGTGACAACAAACAGTTGTGGTGCTGACCACGGTGCCTCCACATACAAATTCGTTGGTCGTCTCCACCAAGACACAAGCGGGACTCGTCACGGAAGATGACCCGCTGCCATTCTGAGTCACTCCACGACAGTCTGGCACAACACTGTTGCAGTCTTTGGCGACGTCATAACGGCCTGCGTGCATGTAGTCCTGCATTGTGCAGCCATCTGCCAATGGTGCTGGCACTAACAGAGTGCCTCATGGAGGGCATCACTGTTCAGTGAATGTCCACAATCGTGGGATAAAGGGATAAAAAGAATTTGGGAAATGGTCTTATAAAAATCAGTCATGTTGGTTCCTTCAATCCACAGACATGCCAGGGGGAGTAAAATGAAATACAAGAAAAATGTAGGGCATCTGCCTTTTAAAAGCTGGAAGCTCCATCATAATCTTTCACAGGTTCACCTCTTTAAACCCCTCATCAAACACCACGTTGTTTGTGAATCAATAAATCAATGACACTGATGTCTGAACCATTAAAACAGACAGACAGAAAAACTCGGTTCGGCAAACTGCACTTAGCTAAACCATCGCTGCGGAGCACAATAGGGTCTGCTGACTGACGGGTGATCCTCTGGCGAAGAGCCGCGAGCTAATCCAGGCAGTGCGAGGCCACCACGGAACTGCCCCCTCACATGGCCCGCCAGTCACGACTGTTTATGCTACTCGCGTGTAAGGGCAACAGGTTCAGCACACACTCACTCACACAAAATGTTTGTATTGATATCTTTCTTGGGTATTCCCATTGTTGTCTGCCTAACTGTAGCTGTACACTGCTATGCTGCCCCTTAACTAACACAAGTTAAGCTCAGCAACAAAAGCAAACCTTGATAAAACTTTCCTAAATGAAAGAAGCAAACTAATGTAATAAAATACCCCCACGATGTTAAAAGGTTCACTTCTTTTATGGTTCTATTACTCTGGGAACATTCGATCACCAAAACGAGCTTACATAGTTTGCATTGTGTGTGGTTTGTGCAGCTGTTCCACATTGGGAGCTTGTTCAAATGCGGCTCGGCCTTTCACTGTGCTGTTTCTTATGCAGGCTGCTGTAATCTAAAGAGGTGTGGATAATGATATCCTGGCCGTATACCTGAGTTGCAAGTTTGTATGGAAAAATGTAGACCAAAGGTAAGTTAACACCACTGGTTCCTGAAGCAAAGTAGTTTAATCACTGCTATATATCAAACTGCATTAACCTGTCTTAATGCAATCACTTTACAAGTGGGATCCTAACCTGTCATATAACTTAACGATTAAAAGACACTACCATAAAATTTCAGTGTTATTGTACTGGCACACTTTCACAGTGAATCTGACACAGTTTTGGCTTCGTTTCCCCGTCCGCTGTAGGACAACACTGGACACTAACAGCACTCATGAAGAATAATGAGGAGGCCTAAAGCAGCAGGCATGTGATGTGGTTTCATTCCGACTTCCACCAGCTTGTGAGGAACCGAACGTGTGAGAGACATTATGCAATGATGCCATGATTACCCAGATTATTGAGCTCATTTAGAGCGGCAGGCACAAAAACACAGTGCAGCCTAACACATGCTGTGCCACAGTTCACCCCCTCTGCCCCAGCCGCTTCCTGTCCCCATTGGATACCTGCCAGGAGCTTTGGAATGAGTCGATGTGGGTGGTGTTTGATTGTTTTATTTTTTAATGGCATTGTTTTCATGTTTGGAGCTAGTGTATTAGTCTCTGAGTCCTAGCCCAAACAGTCTACAGTTCACTTTGTTTGCATCCAGATAACGTAAAGTAGTACAATCAGCTAAGCCTCCACCCATGTAATAGTGGGAGGCATGGCAGATATGCAGTACCATGATACTTGAAAGCAAATTCACGATAAACACTATTATATATACACTATGTTTCATGATATTTCGTTTTTTTTCTGAGGCAATATTAAAAGGCTATGAAAAACTACAATGCTTTTGTTAAGAACAAGGAGAGAAATAAAAAATATCAGTCAAAATACATTTATATAAAAAGATATAATGCATCAGCCAGCCGCTTGTTACTATGCAGTTTATGCTGTCACCATGAGCATAGGTTTGCATAGGGACGTGTCCCTCCCAATATTTTGGGGTGATAGAATTTTCCCACAATTGTCCCTACCAATAGTTTGGGATGATAGAATTGTCTCCACCAATATTTTGGGATGATAGAATTGTCTCCACCAATAGTTTGGGATGATAGAATTGTCCGTACCAATATTTTGGGATGATAGAATTGTCTCCACCAATAGTTTGGGATGATAGAATTGTCCCTACCCATATTTTGGGATGATAGAATTGTCTCCACCAATAGTTTGGGATGATATAATTGTCTCCACCAATAGTTTGGGATGATAGAATTGTCTCCACCAATAGTTTGGGATGATAGAATTGTCTCCACCAATAGTTTGGGATGATAGAATTGTCCCTACCAATATTTTGGGATGATAGAATTGTCTCCACCAATATTTTGGAATGATAGAATTGTCCTTAGTAAATATTTATGGTATTTAGCTGATGCTCTTATCCACAGTGACTTACAAGGTTAATCATATTACAGATAGGCCAATGTAGTGTAGCCCCAGGACTCTTATTAGTGTAGCAGAGCATAGTGACCCATACCGGAATCGGACCTCTGTCTCCCACATGGGGTAATAGCTCACTGGCAGGTAGTGGTGATATCCAATGTGCCGCACCAGTTTTTGTCGCTCACCCCCTTGTGGCACTTACAACGTCTCAAGTTTGAAGCTAGCTGTAAATAATTCCGATGTGCTTGCATGCTAGCATTTCATTTTTCTGAAAGGGAGGGGCTTATCTGAAGGATCACTCTATGACCTGGAAGTACCATACTTACTGCCAGACATGAAGGAGGCGAGAATTGATCAGTGTGCTAACAACAAGTTATCAGTGCTGTCAGTCCATATACCTTTCAGGTGACAGATTACCGCACTCCCCAGTTTGTTCTATCGCCTACACTGCTGGCTGCTGTTGGATGAAGGTAGTAATTGGAGGGGTTGTTGTGTCCCTATCAGTGTTGCAACCAAACCTATGCCCTTGGAAGTCACTATATACAGGGGTTGTGATGGTTGTTGTTTACTGGCTCTCTATAGTTGGGCTACAATAAAGATGCCTAGATACATAAAGATGTCACTTTCTCTTTTCCAATACTGATACTAGTATTGAAACAGTATCAGCGTATACTAATTTGAATAATGCATTTTTTCCCTTCAATAACATCGACAGAATGTGTTTTAATGGAAATGTATGTGACTTACAAAACCAGAAACAATTGTATTTTTGTCTTAACTGGGTAAGCAAGCAGGTCAGCACATCTATAAGAGTTTTTATTGTAATTTTATTGTAATTGTGCTTTTTTTTAATGTGGCAGTTGATTGATATTGTAGCGACCAGCTAGTTTGGCCAACATGCAGGTGTGGCTACACGTGGAGCTTCCTGGGAGAATGCCAGACACGCATTCAAAACGGGACCCCCTCCTCCAATGCTCCGCAACAAATAGCAAGACAATAGTGGTGTTGATAGTATAAATGATGTATTTATGTGTTATATATGCGCTGGACTGTGCTGGCTTGGGGTGGTTTGTATGGGGGCCAGTTTCTACACCCAATGTGGGTGTTAGTGAAAGGCCTGCTATCTCGACCATCCAGTGAGCACTGAGGCTTGCTTGCTTGTATGTTCAGCACTGAGGTCTTCCTTGTTATGTACAGCACTGAGGTCTTCCTTGCAGTTATGTTCAGCACTGAGGTCTTCCTTGTTGTTATGTACAGCACTGAGGTCTTCCTTGCTGTTATGTACAGCGCTGAGGTCTTCCTTGCTGTTATGTTCAGCGCTGAGGTCTTCCTTGTTGTTATGTACAGCGCTGAGGTCTTCCTTGCTGTTATGGTCAGCACTGAGGTCTTCCTTGTTGTTATGTACAGCGCTGAGGTCTTCCTTGCTGTTATGTTCAGCGCTGAGGTCTTCCTTGCTGTTATGTTCAGCGCTGAGGTCTTTCTTGCAGTTATGTTCAGCGATAAGAGCATTTGTTTGAACCTCTATGTTTCCCATGACTCCTTCATAGCCAAAATGTGACGATATTAAGATACAGGTTTATCTTTGCCTGGTGTTTATGGCGAGATGCAGCTTTGTTTTATTGCAGCTTCTTGTCCCTTCTTCCCCTTTTCACCCATCATTGCTCGCTAGCAGCTCAACACAAAGTCACACATAGAGTCTGCATTGTTATAGGGTGTGTTTCAAAGTCGGGGTAGTGTAGAGGGAACCAGCCTTTCCTTGGGATGTCCCATTGTCAGATTTGTTGTAGCGCACTTTAGTATTCTCTGAGTTCCCACAATTGTTTGTTCAAACCAGTCGGCATTGTGAACTATGCTCCCTGACACTGACCACGTCTTCAGCCCGAACCTAAGGATAGCTTTAAAATAGAGAGCCTGCGGTGTGTTATCTCTCCTGCCTCTCCAGCTGAATAAAAACATATTAGGGTCATGACCATATTACAAGCCTCATTGCTCAAATCTGTCAGTAAAGTGAACAAACCTCTGTCCTGAAATCACCTGCATGCACACAACCCTGTATGAATGAATCACGTGTGTCATGAACTGCAAACAATCTAACCAGCCTTGGCTGTGAAGATAATTAGCTCTGAACTGCTCTCAGCTGCTTATTATTAGAGCGAGATGAAAATGAAAGGTGTCTGATGTGTTGCTTTTCCAACTTTTACTGATACTAAATTCAGGTTCAGTGTTCCTGGCATGTTAACGCTGAATGATGAATGATCTCTATGAAACCCGATCTGAGCGTTCTCATTAAAGCAACTTCATTTAACAATTTCCCCCTAAAATAACAGCTTCAAAATCATTTTAATGGTACACTGATTTATATGATAGGGGGAATGGTGTCTCTGTCGCTCCAGGCCTAAAATGCTTGCTATAGTGCTGTGTAATTTTGGAGCATTGGACAAGAGACCTCTCAGAAAATGCAAGTGTGAATGGATGTAAAACGGAAGTCTGATCGCTCAAACTAATTTAGAAGTCAGTTTAATATGCCATTAAGCCACACGTCATAGCTGTGTAAACACATCCATCTTGATAAGACACATTTGGCAACCACAACCTCTCCTAGTTCTAGGTCCTCAGAAACTGGGTTTCTGGCCAACTGACCAGAGGTGCATTTGTTTCAGTTAGAGTTTCAGTTTTAGAGTGAAATAGCCGAGGGTAGCTTCAGGTAGACTAAACGTATTTCAAGTGAACTGAGCAGCGTTAGCAGCAGCTAGCTCTAAACAGTGGATACAGTAATAACAGCTCTGAGGTAAATGTGAGGTAACTGGTCATGTGACTGTATTAGTATACTATACTGTAGGTCAGAACTTGTTGCTGTACTGCATACTACACACAGGGGGCAGTATACAGTATGCAGTGCGTACTACTGTAGTATGCAGTTTGCAGTATAGCAGTGTGCCATTTCAAGTACAGCCATACCCCTCTACAGTCACTTTACCCACATCTATACCCACAGTTTTGCTCCCCAGTGTTACCGGCCACCATTTTCTTTGACTGAAGCAGGCTGAGAGCTGGTGAGGCCACGGTGCATTATGGGATGCAGTACACCATGAAGATCGCTCGCCCTGTATACTAGAACTCCTGACTGGTAGTAGTACACCATCCGGGTATCTTCAATGCACGACAGATTTACAGTTTGGTCACATACTGCATACTACATGCTACATGCAGATTTAGTACTTGAGTAGTATGTAGTATGCCATTTCAAACACAGCCAGTGTTTTTGTTAATCACTAATATGTAGTTTGTGTACCATATAGATGTGTTCAGTATTTGTAATGTTGCTTCACAGATCCTCCACTGTAACGTAATAACTCTCACTGTTTAGACTGAAATTCTCAGTTCAGGCTCAGTCGGTGGAAACTGGGGCAACCGGCTGCATTCCTCTGATTTGCGACTAGACAGAGATTTTAGAATTGGTTCCAGCAGGTTTCAGTTCACAAGCAGAAACCACTTCATGGCTCCGATTGACCTTTGACCTTTAATTCTGTTTTTGAATTAATCACCACAGAATGCAACCTGTTGGCTATTTTTAGAGTTGAGCCGTTACATGGATATCGTCTCATCTTTCTGCATTCACAGCTGCGACCCCGCATGCTCGACAACTTGTCAGTCATGTTCGGCTTCTGCAGATAAAGTATCTGGATGATGAATAAGCCTGAGTTCACTATTTTAGCCTGGTTTTATCTGTTATTTCTGTTACTGAATATTCCATGGAGTTGGGAAGGTGAAGAGAAAATGTTCACAAGCAAGACTACTGTGCATTGAGACATGCGCTCCGTTTATTCTGTGAATGGAGGAGTCTAAACAGTGGGCAGTAGGGTAAATAGAAGATTGTCAGGCCAAAGGCTTTGTTGGTGTAGCACAAAGACTATTGTAAGATTGTACAACAAATGCTGTCACAAATAGCTGAGATGATTTTAACCCTCGGAAGTCGGGCCATAACAAAAACATGGTGTAATTTTATGCTGTTTCTTTGTGGCAAGCCATGGAAACAAGCAGGGGAATTCAGCGGAAATCTGCTTTCTTAACATTCAGTCTGTGCTGTGTTTGTGTTTGTGAGCATTTGTTATCGTTTATTATGAAAGAATTCAGAACTGCAAACCATAAATGTAACTCATTCTGTAATTAAACTCATCATCAAAAAATAGTCACACCCAGAAGGAAGTGTTGGATAGCAATTTAGACTGACATGGGCAATATTTACTGAGTTACACATACAGAAGTAGTGTCTCTCAGTATGCTGCCGGGCTGCAACATGCTGGACATCTCTGGGCTATTCTGAAGGAAGATAAAGGTTACCAGGAACAATACATGATAAAACATCTAGACTGATATGGGAAATATTTATTGAGCTACACATACAGAAGTAGTGTAGTCTCTCAGAATGTCGTAGCATGGGGTTGGTGTCCTGTGATAATCCATCCCATGCAGCTTGAATATTCTCCTGCAGCTTTTGCAGTAGGGGTGGAGGTGGAGTGACACCAGGCCTTCTGGACGTATGATGCATGACAACAAACTGTTCATCTTGGTGGTGCCATGCTGCCTTCATACATGGATTTGTTGGTCATCTCCAACAAGACAACAGTGGGACTCATCACTGGACAAAACGACAAAAATCTTGTTACGCAGTGTAATAAATAGTCAAAGTCCAGACCTTAATACGATAGACATTTTAAGGCAGAAGGTGTAGTGTTCATGCAAGAAAGCCCACCAGCATAATAGAGTTGAAGCAGTCCGTTAAGGAGGGCCGATCAACAGTTATAGCAGTCGAGCGGTTAAAGTCATTGGTGCTAAAGGGGGCACACCAGTTCCTTAAAGCAGAGGTTCACGTACCTTTGCCAAAAAAGACCTTTAATGTTAAAATACACTCATCATCCGAAGGAATCAACTGACAGCAACGAAGTTTGGCGTGTTGGTTTGACATTGTGAGACATGCGAATGATTCAAATTTCAAGCTTGGCCGCACCATTGGCAGGCGGCTGCACAACACAGGACTACATGCATACAGACCTTTACAACAACTGAACTTAACGCCACGTCCACTTTGCCAAAAACTGCAATGGTGTCGTGCCAAACTGTCATGGAGTGACTCAGAATGGCAGCAGGTCATCTTCAGTGACGAGTCCCGCTTTTGTCTTGGTGGAGACGACCAATGAATCCGTGTGTGGAGGCACCGTGGTCAGCACAGAGAAGAACTGTTTGTAGTCACACGTCAAACGTCCAGAAGGCCTGGTGTCACTTCACCTCCACCCCTACCGCACTATCTGCAGGAACTGTGTGAGAATGTTAGGAGCCTCTACAACTCCATGCTGAGATGTTCTGAGAGACCCTCCTTCTTTATGTGTAGCTCAATAAATATTGACCATATCAGTCTAAATTTATCATAATTTATTGTTCCTGGTAACCTTTATCTTCCTTCCCAATAGCACTGCAATCCCACAAATCCTTCTGGATGCAACTATTCTTTTTTTTTTGTTTATTTTTTGCTTAATTCAGAAAAATTATATAAAACTATATACTCTCTGTGTTGTTTGTTTTATTGGGTTCTCTTTATCTATTGTTATGAGCTAAATGAATGAAGATCTGATCATCTTTAAGGTCACATAAATATCACATTTATCACATAAAAGGTTCACAGGTTGTCAAGCAGCACTACAGGTAGCTGTCAAATAAAGCCTTGCCCAAAATGATTTACTACGTTTTTCCAAACCGCAAAGATGATTTCAAAGAAGGCTTTAAATGTCAGAGTAAAGGACAACAACTTTCCCAACAACTTTGCCCTTTTCAGTGATCGTATCACTCTAAACATTATCACACAGTAAATGATGATTGCCTTGCACAATTTTAGGGAAACGCAGCCAAGAAGAGCTTTTTACACGTAGCTTGTATTTCCAATAAACGGAAAGGGAAGAGTTTCGGAGAAGGAAAGGTGTACTTACGGAAGTGGTTTCCAGCTCCTCAAAATTGGGCTTGCTCCCAGAATCTCAATCGCATCGTTTGCATAAACCATCAGGTCACATGGCCTTCTAAGGTATTTCTGGTGTGTTTGACTTGATAGAGCTTAATTGTGTATCTAATCTGAGTTTTTCCAAAGAAGCGCTTCTTTGTGCTCCAGAGCCGTACGGAAGAAAGGATCTGAATGCTGAAGGAGTGTAAGCGTGTTTCCTCCAGTGTTAACACAACATTAACAGCCATGATGGTTTCCTCAGCTTTGTATACTTAATATTTCATGAAGACTCATAAAGACTCAGTGTTCCCATAATGGCTTTCAACAATGCAATTAAAAGAGAATTCCACTGAGGTTTCAAAGTCTTAAATGGTTCAAATGAAATGGTTCAGTCGTAAACAACGTCCTTCAGAGTGGTTTGATGTGAAGTGATGCGTTCTGTTCACAGTGGTGCTGATGGGAACCAGACGTCTAAAGCATTTGATGACTCTAAAACCTGCTGCACGGCAAAATAGACCCCAAAAAAAACATATAGATTTGAATTTCACAATATTTTACTACTGTCTACTTTAGTGCGCAAAAGTACATTCACTGGTGGTGTTGGATAATAAATAAAATGGGTACATGTGTGTGGGAGACACCACTGTATAGACATTTGAACTGGTAAGTTTCTCTGTCATGTATCATTTCACATCAAAACACTCTGAATGATTCAGTTTACTGAATTACCACATTTACGGGTGGAATTCCTGCGTTCATTGTTCATGTACAGTTTAGATCACTGGATGCAAGGATGCATCCAGCTGAAATATCAGAGAGGTACTACACTCCCAAGGTTAAGGGTGATAAATATATAAAATATAGTTCAATGGATGACTCGTTAAAGGAGCAATATGTAAGATGATGCAACCTGTCGAGTTCATGCGCCGAACAATAGGGGCAGAACATATCACCAGAAAGTGCACAGTCCTTGCTCTCCTCCTTTAATTCCCGTCAGTTTAAAAGAAATGTCACAAATTCACTATCAAACTTCATCCCATTACTCCGGCGTCACAAGTCCAGCACTGTTAACTCATGTTTTGCTTTTATTATATCACTTCCTTTGTTTGCAGCCGAACAAGTAAACAAGCAGGCGGCATGGTTGTTATGATGGTAGTTTGCCAAGAGCTTCAGCCATCGTTATGTTTACTGTTCCTTCATGGGCTACCTGACCCAAAATGATCTAACCTGGAGCAGATCCTTCAGTATGACTGACAAGTGGTTAGAATACGCCATTGGGGCAGTGCTATTCTCTGTCATGTTGGACTGATTTAACTCCAAGCTACAAAGACTTACTATCGTCTCTTCAGGTACAAAGTGCTATTACAAGACAGGACGGGGCAGAGCTAGCTGGTTAGCATGCTAAGTTACAGATATCTCTGCAGCACCTTACATAGATGTCTTTGATATAAAGTTGTTATTTCTTCACATTCTGTTGATACTCTTAGTTTATTTTGGAATGTTTGAAATTAAAGATTTCGCCTATTGCTCTTTTAAAGAGCCATGTTTGTAAATGAGGTGTTAAAGAACCTCCAGACATTACAGCGGCTCTTTACCAATTAGACGTTTCTCATAGAACTGTCCATCCCAACCAAGTAACCTTTATTTTTTAAGGGTATGCTCAAGCCGATGCCTTGGAAATGATTTAAACTCTTATTCAGAGCTTACTTTTCATTTGTTTGTCCACATTTTATAAAACAAATGGGATTTATGTATTTATTTATTGGTATAATGTTATGATGTTGCCAGTGATGGTTAGGCAAGTTATTTCAGAGCCTTTATCTTAATATTGCAGATATCATTACCAGAACATGCATCAGTTTCCACGGCACTCATTCTTCATTATTAAACCTGCATTGGCGAGCCTTCTGAGTCTAACGAGCTGATTCATCGAAAGGTCAGCGTTTGCTGTTTGCTCATATAAAAGTGACATCACTGTGAATGCAAATTCTTGAAGAATTGGGTTTGTCCACGAACCGCTGCTTATACTGTCAGTATGAACAATTTCCTTATGAGGTGCGTAGTTATTAAGATCTCTTTAGAATTTGTAAGATGATATTCCACATAAAATTTGTTTGTTTGTTTACAAAATTTGAAAATGCCAGTTGTTTTTAAATGTTGTGATGAACAGAGCAAAGAAAGGCTCCAAATTTGTTCCATTACCTTCCATTCAAAGTAATGAATGCTTTTCCTTCTCTGCTTTGGACGTTTGGAATGTTAGCAAGTTGGAACGTTTTGTTCTGTGGGCATGATTAGTTTTATTTTGAAGATATGATGAGACCCATGTCTGTAGCATAAGTATTAGTCTACAGCAAATCTCCTAAAGGGAGAGAAATCTCCTAAAGGAAGGCCAGGCAATATTAGGAAAGCTCCCTCCTGATGATGTATCTTGAAAGTGGGAGGAACACTCGAGGACAGTTTGGCCAGGTGAGCAGATACTTGAGGCCAGTTTGTCTGAAGTGTTGTTTCCCCACTAGCCAACTAATACAGAATGAAGCTAATGTTACTTCTAGGAAGTCAAACATCACCTCTCCGCTCAGCGAGTAGTGGGTCAGGATTTCTTTACTGCAGGGGGAAGAAGACTCCCAAATGCTGGGTGTTGTAGTGAGGGAATATTGACGGGCAGTAACATTTCAGCAAATCGTATGTTGAGCTTTATAATGCGTCTCATGTTTTTTAATGGGAGACCAGTCTGGACTACATACAGGCCAGTCTAGCACCTGCACTCTCTGTTTATACAGCCATGCTCTCGTAACACATGCAGAAATGTTTCTTGGTGTTGTCGCTCTGAAATTAGAATGGTGTCCCTGAAAAGGCAACATATTGCTCCAAAATCTGTTCAGTATTATTAACAGTAATAATACATTCACAGATGTGTATGTTACCCATTAAAATCCCTCCATAACAAGAAAGATGATGGTTTTGGTAACAGTCTGGATAGTCCTTTTCATCTTTGGCCTGGAGAACTATCGTTCCCAATCTGAAGGAATCTGCTAAACTAACCCATCAGACCACAGTACAGATTTCCACCGTGCATCAGTTCATTTCACAAGAGCTCAAGCCCAGAGAAGTGGTGCCGTTTCTGGACGCTGTTGACATATGACTTCTGCTGTGCAGGGGACAGAGTACAACTTGCATCGGTGGATCCAATATTCCCAAGTCCTTGCAGTGATATCCATTAGAGAAACATGCGGCTTTTAATTGTCTGGGCATGTAGTTTTCTGCCTTTTTCTTTACGCACAGAGATTCCTTTGGACTTCCTGAATCTTTGGATGATATTGTGACGTGTGGCACTTGCCCTTCGACATTTATAGTAGTTGTTGTTGCTGTTAATGTTGTTGTTCATGTGCTTAAGTTGTGTATATGTGTCGCTTGTGCGCTTATTGTGTTGTGCTGTGGGTTGGCGAGTGTGGTTGGGTAATCATTGTTAGCGGGTGTTTTATGGTGACCTTCCCTCCTGTTTTCCCCTCCTTTCAGTTCAGTGGCCTTTCTGCTTTGTCTCAATAAAGAGAAATTGTAATATATTCTATGTTCTTCTCTAATGCTACCCCTCAATATCTCGTGTAGTGCCGAGGGTGAAATACTCCAAATCCTTACGATCTCTGGCTGAGGAATGTTATTTTTAAACTGGATTAGCTATCAATTTGTTGCTAATGCATTTCCAGTACACGCCTCTACCCCCGCCCCCCCTTGCTCATAAAGGACTTGACCTTTCCTGAATGCTCCTTATATGTCCAAGCATGATTGCACCCGTATAAGAGGGCTTTTAAACATTTTACAGTCTTCCTAGTTCCTTAACTTGCCCCATCCCAGCTTCTTTGGAACTTACTGCTGACATAAATTTCATGCATTTATTTGACAGTGAAGTCAATAAACATGTAATATCTTGTCTTTGTACTTTCTCCTTTCAAACACAGCTCATTCCTGCATGTTACATACTGTCTCAACTTGTCTGGGATTGGGTTTGTATTAAATGCTAGGTTTAGGCCGGAATGCCTCTTTAAAGCTAATAATTCCTTTGTCTTCTCCATGTGTTTGTCACTCCATTGTCTCGAAATGCCCTGATCCTACCCCTGGCATGCTATTAAGTCTTTTGAAATCCCTTTGTACAGTGCACATTTCATAACCAAACCCACTAATGAGATAAAGCCTACGGGGTGCAGGTTTAGTAATACTTGCTGAGGGGCACTTCCTTTCATATTTCGGTGCAATACTTGCGGTTTTGTTTGTTTAGTTAAGTTTAGGGTGTTGCATAAGTATTATAGCAATGCAACATAATGTTACAGGGTGAATAGAACAGAAAGAGAGAGAGACAGAGAGAGAGAGTAATCTATCTGCATTGCAAAGCAGTGAATCATCCATAAGGGTCTGGCTATGTCCACAAACATTTCCTGTCTAATAAGCTACAGAGTGGAACCAGAATACAATACCTCAGCCGTGTAACCTTCTGTATAAAGCACAGCTATGTCCACAAAGTTCAGGCTAGGAATGTTGGTGAATTACACACTTTTTTTTTTTGGCTTTTGTTGGTCTTCTGAGAAAACCCGAAGCCACAGAAATCTCGTCTGGACCACCAGAAACATATGCTGTGATAGTTCTGTGCTCCCAGTGAAGAGAAGAAGAACAGTGTTCTGATAGACTGAACAAGAGAAGAGCTGTTAGAAACGCTATTACATGCTGCTTGGGCGCCCCCTTGTGATGTACATGAGCAGTGGCTTTTGAAATGGCCACGTTTGAGTTCTAGAGTAAGACGTTATAAGCTTATTATCTTCCATTTGGTGAAGAAAAGCAACTGTTACTCATGTGGCATGGAACATTACGTATTGTTACTTTTTCATGTATGTAAACTTTAAATCTAAGGAACATTCATAGCTGTAATAATTAATAATTGGCATGAATAACTTTTCTGTTTCTGTTATTATTATGACCTAAAAAGACCATGTGAGTCATTGCTAAGGTTCAATTTGCCAAATTCATGAAGCGAGTCAGTGGTCTGTCTGTCTATGTATAATTTAGTCTTAGTTTAATTTTGGACTTAAAGTGGAACTAAAACTTACAGGGAAAACCACTAAATAATAATGAGCCCTTACAATATGCAGAGGTTCTTCAAACTTTTGAAAAGTTCTCATTTACAAACACGGATCTTTTGAAACCTGTTTAGGGAACCAAAAGTGGCTCGTTCATAGCATCTCTCCAAATACCCATTTTTACCCATTCCACGTGGGACCTTTAATTTGCATCCAGTTACAGTAATCTGAACTGAATGATGTGTTGTAAGGTGGAATTCCTGCATGAGTCAGATACTGACAGGAGGACAGAGCCATTAAGGGTGGTTTGGTGTGAATTTGGTGCATTTTAGAAAAACACAGATTTCTCTGCAGTGATGGTGATGGGAACCATGGGTTCCAATGTTAACAATAGTACCATTTTTCCTCAAACCACCACACATGATTTTTCACCATGAATTTATTAAATGAATGAATGACTGAATGACTGAGTGAATGAATGAATGAATGAAAAAAAACATTTTAGCCCAAAATCAAAAAGCTTAGGTTTTGATTAAGTAATTTTCTCTATAATGGAGCATTTCACATTATACCAATCTAGTTTGTTTATATCTTAAATACTGAACTATGAAAGGAAATGATATTTGGTAGAATTATAGTTTTATATGGTCTGTCAGTGAATAAAATGTATTCACCTCTTTATTTTTGTACAAATCTATTAAAATCTATTAATCTCGGCACAAATGGGTTAATTTATTATGACTGAACATTTTCTTACTTGTTCCCATTTAGTGTGCATTTAAATACGTGAAGTTATTTTGATAAATTTAGCAATTAATTAAGACTGTGAGCAATTGAGTCAGCATTATTGTAACCTATTCGATAAGTAGTAAATCAGACCCAAACTAAACAACTGAATGCTCTGGGTTTCTCGGTTTCTTCACTGGAAACCTTTCTCAAATGTGGGACTGGTGTCAATCTGAGCTTGTGTAATTGGATGTGTATAAAATGCTTCCTTCCAGATGTCCTTTCAAGGTCATGCACCATGTGATTTCTGTGAAAACTAAAACCTCTGCTGTAGCAGAGATGAAGAATGTCTTGTGAATATTTGTTCCTTCATCAGTGTGAATTTGTAAACTCATTTATGTGCTACATATGCTGCATCCTTTACTCTGTGAATAACTCCACTCTTATATATACTTATCACATACCCTGATCGGTCATAACATTAAAGGCACCTCCTTGTTTCTCCATGTATTGTCCATTTTATCAGCTCCACTTACCACACAGATGCACTTTATAGTTCTACAAATACAGTTCATTTGTTTCTCTGGATACTTTGTTACCCTGTTCTTCTGCTGTTAGGACCCCCACAGGACCACCATAGAGCAGGTATTATTCGGGTGGTGGTTCATGTTCAGCACTGCAGTGGTGGTGTGTATTGTGCTGGTGTGGGTGGATCAGACTGCGTCTCAGTGTCACTGCTGGACTGAGGATATTGGATCAACCAAAACTTTCCAACCAACAGCGTCCTGTGGGCAGCGTCTTGTGGGCAGCGTCCTGTGGGCAGCGTCCTGTGGACAGCGTCCTGTGACCACTGATGAAGGACTAGAGGATGACCAACACAAACTTTGCAGCAGCAGATGAGACTACAAGGTGGACCAGCAAGGTAGTAGTGTCTAATAGAGTGGATGAGTGTAGATGCAAGGAGGTGGTTTTAATTATATGGCTGATCAACACACACACACACACACACACACACACACACACACACACACATATATATTTATATATATATATATATATATAGAGAGAGAGAGAGAGAGAGGGAGAGAGAGAGCCTGCATTGCTCTGTAAATGCCACTCCAATTTAAGATTTGGAGTTATAAATAGTAAGGAGGTGAAGGATCTTTCAAACCAGTTACCATGGACGAGATGCATTAATAACAGGAGGGAGATAAATTAACTGTTAATAGTTCAGTTCTGTCTGTGCAGTGCTGATGAAAGCTAACCGGTGCGGTATGCTGATATGAAACTGGATATTTCTGTGAGTCTCGGGTGTATAATTGCATCTACATGACACAGCCGGGGAAGGATTTTAGGGGGCCTGGTAGCCCACATAACCCCACTGTCATTTCCCTCTCAGTAATTATGCCACTGCTTTTTGTATACCAAAAAAGCACTAGCAGTTATTTCTATTGCTAAATATAAGGTGAGCTTCTCACCTCTTATATACAGCTAAATGAATGATTAAGCTATTTTCAAGGTGCTGCTGTCATGAAATATATCTGCAAAGGCTTTGCTGTATGGAAATGGAAATGCTAATAATGCTGGTTAGAAATACTATGGCTTGAAATCAAGGTTCCTAAATCTGATAATCTGATCATTAGCATGCTTTTTTCTGTTAAATGGTTGAACAAGAGCCTTTCTGATGGTCACTCCTGTTCCTTACCTCCACTACCACCATTCCTCCTGGTGCATTGCTAAAAAGACGGTAGCTGAAGGCTAATCCAAGTGTAAGACAAGAGCAACACACAGACCTCTGATGCTAGCACTCTGCTAAGCTACTATGACACAGATGTACTGTACAGGATTTATTGGGTTTCGAATTCAAATCACTGTTGGAAGTAACTTTAGAATATCTACATTTAGGCTACACTGGAATAGGCCTCACCCCTTCGCAGAAAAGCAGTGCTATCCTCTTTCAGTGTGAGCCGTAGCCCATGTGGCTGTACCGCAGGCCAACCACATAGGGCCCAGGGAAGACTCTATAGACTTCCAATGGATATCCGGTGGTTTGAACTGGCAGCTGCTTCATTGCATAATAAATTAAACATTGAGCCACACGCTTTAGTGCCTCACCACTACTGTTAGATAACATAGTGGCTAATACTTCACATTAATCCCATTAGGATTAGCTCATTTATGGCAAAAACTAGGAGTGTTTAGTTATGTCTTTAATTTTAGTGAGTTTTGAGTTTGAGTTTGTTGATTGAGCTGTTCTGCAAATGCTCAGCACCTTTTAGTATGGCATATGTAATCATGCTGCTGAGTTAAGTGGACGTTTAGCTTTGACCTTTTAGCTTGTTTCCTTTGTTACCCAGTTCAAGGTTTACTCTAAATGTGCCAGGCTTAGGTCACTGCCTTTCAGTTCAGCTAAAGCATTGAAGTAGAGCTACTTGTATTGTTTTCTAGGTGATAAAACAAGGTGTCTCATTTTGCGTGATGATAAGTTAAAGATGCTATGTACTTTACTGAGGCTACTTGGGAAGATTCTCATTTTCCTGCCTATCTACTCCCAATCTGGGAGCAGCACAGAGCGCCTGGGTAGTGTTGGCCGAAGCACAGTCAGATATGCCTGATCAGTCCTGGGATTCGAACCTGCAACCTTATCACACCAAAAGCCTCTAGGCTAAAGGTATTTGAGCTCAGAAAGCTTTTAAGCTCCAAAGGCCTGTATGAGATGATACTTCATATCCTCGGTGTCATAACTATATAATCTACTTGTAGTTACAAAACAATGTCAAGTACTTACTAAAATAATATGTCTAATAAATAATAATAAGATTCATTTAAACACACATTTTCTACTCTTCTTTTTAACATGTTAAAATATAATAAATGATTAATAGGCCAGTTCCAAGAGGTACCAGGAGTTGAGTGGGCCATGGGGTCCATGGGTCCATGTGTAGCATGTTAATAGGCATAAAATTCAAGGCAAAATTTAGGCCCTAATCGGGTTTGCTAAATGATATGCCTGGCTGATTCATTTCACACCATTTTCTGAAGTGTGTCCACAGTGAACACAGAGTTTGAGGGTGACGGTTGAAGCACCTGTCTCATCTCCACCGTTCCACTCCCATCTTACCAAAATCCCCCCAGACCCTTTCAGGCACGGAGCAGGTGATACCCAACCGATCCCCTCGGCCAAACCCCCCCTTCCCCCGCCCAGCCACCGCGAAAGCCCAGCCTCAACAGAAATAGGCTTTGGTTTACTGGTCCGATCCTGGTGTCTGGCTGTTACTGGGCTTCCGAAGGGCACTATCAGGAGGCTGCAGGCTGCCTGGCCTGAGCCAGTGTGTGCTGCAGGCCTGTGCTGTGGCTTCAGCCTCAGGCAAACACTCGCCTCACTGTGGGTGACCTGCTTCCGGCAGATGTCCCAGATGCTGCTAGGGCCGAGAGGATCCCACCACAGAAGGAGGGAGGAGGTGTGTGTATGAGCGTGTGTGATGGGGTGGGGGTTGCGTAAAAAAGACATGCTTTTCTCCTGCGCTGATGTGCGGGGCCGACACGCTTCCGTTTAGTCTCGTGGGAGACTTCCAGTAAGAGCAGATGTGCGACAGAGAGGCCTTTTTTTCTTCTTTTCTCTTGTTCTTTCTCGCACTCTTCTCTAACGAATTTGTTTGTTTGCTCAACGAGAGGTTTACATGGCTCGTCCCACCACATCTCCGCCGTTGAGGTGAAGGCCCCATGGTGACGGTTGTCAAGGTGTTTTGGAGTTCTGAGCTGAAAATACATCCATATAGCTCGGAGTGAACCCATATAATAATCTGAGTGGACCGAGTGAATAAACATAATCTACGGAGACTGTACACTAAGTCTCTCCAGTCAAGATCATTGTATTCATGACAGAAGAGTAGAATATAAATAAGCCCACAGAGGTAAGCTATAAGTGTCCTAACTGAACTATATCTGCACAAATATATAATGTTTAGCTCTAAAAATGACCTCTGTTTTGCCTTATCAATTATTCATTCTGCATTCTTCTTTATTCTTCTTTGTCTGTTGGCTTTTAGGCCTCGAGGGTCAACCTCCACTAACTCCACTAAACCCAGAGGGCCTATTTGTGGGCCCACATATTAGTTTCAAACTCTCAAAACTACGTTAACGTCCCAAATTAGTTGCATAGTAGTTCCCCAAATGTTATAACAGTAACTACATAACATTGATATTAATAATGATATGCTTTAGGGGGAATAGCCAAATATTAAGCCTACGGTTCAAGGGGTTAAAAGGCCGCTAAGCATCTGTAAGTTCTATGCCAAAGTTGTAACAAGCCCTAGATGTCCCAATTTCACTAGAATAGCCTTCAGAACTGCAAACTTGAATCTGCCCAAAAATCAGAAGCAGTCCAACCTATCCAGCCACCACTGCTAAATTATGTAACAATAGATTCCCCCTGACCAAGCCGCGCCTCATTGTGACCTATCTGACCCATCTGTGTGTCACTGGCTTGTTTCTTGTGACCAATGCGTACCTTCCTGCGACCAGCCCCGGAAACACAGGGCAATACATTCAAAAACTCCAAAACCGCACTCGCTCTTCGCACATGTGTTTCTTTCCTCTTGAATCCGATACAAGGCATTAAAAAAAAAAAAAGACAAGAAAAGAAGATGAAACTGCTTGTGTGTTAATGTGTGTTAAGTCCTTGAAGTAAGAGGTGAGAGACTGTGTGAGGCCGGAAGCCTGTGGTTCTGTCCTGTACTGCTGGAGCCTTACCACTGCACTCTTCACTGCCATGTGTGTTTGTGATTGTGCATGTGTGTAACAGCCTTTACCTTGTGATGACCTGCCATAGAAACTTTGTAGAAAATCCACCATCTGAACATCAGTAGGCCTGCATAAGCACAGCTGGATTCCCAAACAGCTGAAACAGTGTGTGAAATGCTGATAAGACTAGGAAGCAGTGTTCAGTCAATTCGGTCTGACTGGTATTAAAATGAAAACAAGTACAAGGGCATCACAACTGGTGTTTTATCTTGTGAACTTTAGAGTTCGATTTGTAAATACACACTCATTCCCAACGTTATGCCTGCAACACGTTCCGAGATGCGTGTTCCCCACTGTGTTACATCACATTCCCAGTGCTCAGTAAGAGTTTGTGCACTGAAGACCCCCACTGATCCCGTTTGAGAGCTGAATTATTTGCCATTCTTCTGGAACTGAAGCTGTGCAACTATACAGGCAGGATGCAAAATACACCCTGCGATTCAGGAGGTCCCATGTTGGCTCGCTACTCCAGCATTAGTTGGCTGTTAACTCTAATTTGCTGTAACAGTGTTATTGCTGCAACTAAATGTTTTCAACATTTCTTATTCTGGAAATGCTCTAGTCTGTTCCTATACACATTCATGGAGATATCCCTTTAGTCTTCAGTTTAAGAAAAGAACAGCAGTTCTCTTGCAAAATTTGTACATTTGTAGATTTGTACATTTGTAAAATATGCTGCAAAATACTGTAAAGGTTCTCAGATGTATCCCGGGCATAGTGACAGTTGATAGCCAATGAAAGACCAACTGGGTGAACCAATTTGCCACTCTGAGACAAACCCGTGCTGCAGATATAGTTAGCTGAGAATACCAGTGACGTAAACTCATTGGTTGTGGGTGATGAGGACTAAACAATAACTTAGTCTTGAATTTGTATTTGAGTGTTTTCCCCCTAACAGGCAGCATAACTTCATGATATGTTTATTTTCAGGGACCCCCCGAATTTGGATTTTGAGAATTTCAGAGGTTCTCAGACTCCCCAAGGACCCCACGGTATTTCACACCTTGCATAAAGGGCTGTATTTTATGCTTCATAAGGCCCCACACATTTTCACTGAGAGACAGGTCTGGACTGCAGGCAGGCTAGTCTAGCACCCATGCTCTCTGATTATGCAGTCGTGCTGTTGTGTGCAAGTTATCCATGCCATAAACAAAAATACGCCCCCCTACCATTACTTTTTATATACACGTTGGTAACAATTTGTATGGTTCTTTTCGTCTTTGGCCTAGAGAACACCACATCCATTGTTTCCATATACAGTCTAAAAAATTATATGCAGATTATATACAAATACTGTCAGACCATAATAGAGTTTCCAGTTTGAACCAAGATAAGCTGCAGATAAGTTAATGGAATTTCTGGACTTTGTTGTTTTATGGCATCCTCTGTGCATAGTGCATTTGCAGATGCAGTGACAAACAGGTTTCTGACAAAGGTTTATCACAGTAGTGCCCAGTAGTGAGCCCTGACCCATCATGGTTGCATCACATACTTAAGATGCTTATAAACATTTCACAGCATTCCTTTCCCTGTCTCAACATCTACTTTCCTGGTTTTCATTTAAATACAAGTCAAACTAGATTTAATTTGATTTGTTTTTATTTTTGTTTTGCATTTTACATCCCAACTTTTCGGAATAGAGATTTAGATATTTACTACTGAGGCAATATCTACTCATTTTCAGTTTACAGGAAAGATTTTGTCATATGGTCACACAGTACAGATGCTGTAGCATTTGCCATACCTTGCTTTGAATGTGACAAAGCCAGTTATGCTGAAACTGTTTGAAAACCAAGAAATAAGCAAGCAGAAACTGTCGACCAGTAACTGGTAAAACTGGCTGACTTGGGAATTTATCGGGATTTCTCGTCAATAGATTCGATTTCTTGATAGATTTCTCGTTGCTGTTCCAAAAAAACCAAAATGTCTCCAAAATGGCAACTTTACAGGAGAGAGGCAAAAACCTGATTTAATTTTAATGTAAGCCAATAGAACCAGACTTTAATCCAAGAAATGTTGGGCCATTTCTGTTGGGCCATTCACAAATGTATGTAATCATATATATATATGCACATCATATATACACTGTAAATACAGTATATGTGTATGTATATTTGCTCTAATATTTCGATCTCAGCAGGGTGCCGGAGCCTATCCCAGTGCTCATTGCCAGCTCACCTGGCTGTATGTATTTGGGCAGTGGACAGATTCCTGATTACGCAGAAGACAAGAGACACGGGACATGAAAAAAACATGCAAACTCCATACAGAAAGGAGCCGGGTCACTTAGAACAGAACAGCTTCACTGCCCTTCGATTCTCTTGATGTCTCTAGAACTGCACGGGAGTAAAACCATTCTTCCAAAAGATATGCACTTAAATGGTGTTTTCAAGATAGTGGCCAAAAGTGCTCTTTAACACAAGTCCAAAGTCTCCTGTTGGTGTTCTTTTGAGCTATTTGCATTATTTTCATATTCATTCATCCATCCAGTGACCCATTGTGTTCTGTGGTTGGACTTACTGTCATCCTGGATAAGACCACTCCCATCGGGATAGGAATGTTTCACGATAGGATAAAGGTGATCGTACTCTCTAAAGGGGACAAATGTGCGCAAATCATGGCAGAAAAATGCCAACACAGCATTAAAGAGCTTCCAGACCCCCTCACTCTAGGGGTCTAGTGTTCAGGCCTGTACTGTTCTCTTGGTGTATGCCACACATGCACTCTCCCACTTGAAGATAACCTGGTGAAAGATGACTCATCTGACCATAACACTTTTCCCACATCTCTGTAGAACCGTGCCTGCACTGAACTCTCAAATACTCATTTGTCTTTGTAATTAGGGGTTTAAGCACTCAACCCTAATGTCATACCTCTCTACGTGTGGTTGTGAATGACCTGCAATTGTCTGATCATTGTCAGTCTTCTGGATGACCTCACAAATCACACTACTGCACAAGCACTAGCACTGACGTGCACCACTTCTGTATTTACTGTATTTACTTCCCATAGAGCTAAATGCAAATGTCACATTAGTCACTGTTCCTGTTGAAACTCTTGCCAGGTAAGCAGTCTCTGTGATAACTCCCTCCGTCTGTGCCCCAGTAATGAACCCTTTTCTCCTCTTGCCATCTTGATCGAAATTTGAGGCCAACTGGGCTGTTATGCATGCCCCAGAGCATGGTAAGGTGTTAAATGCTTAATCATATCTTGCAAGACTCTTGTCTGCAAGCACTTATTCAAATTCCTCCTTAACGCGTTGCCTGTCAGAACTGTTCATTATTTAAAGTGAGCAGAATTTTCATACTGAGAGTAAATCAGCACCATCATATGTACAGTCTAGCATGTGCTGTGAGCCTATAATCACATTTCAGCAAGGATTCCCTGGAGTCCCTGTTACCTTACCTGGGCTGTACGCCTCACTGATGACTTCAATGGGTGACTGCTGACATCTAGTGGCCAAAATGAAAATTGTGCTGCAGCACAAAAATGGGCACAAAAGCTGTAGAAACCAAAGATAGTATATAAGATGAATCAAGCTGGTGCATGCCTATTTAAGTGGAAAGTGGATGCTATAAAAAGGTTCCTACCTGCTCAAGTCTTGCATCATCGTGGCCTCTCAGGGCAAAAGCAGTAGCCTGTGCCATAAGACTGGGCAGCGGGCTGAACAAACCCAAAGCAAAACTGTTTTTTTATTCCCTAAAATCGTGTTTGACAAAATACTCACAAAATCCCAACAGTTAGAAAAAGGGGAGGTGGGGTAGCATTGGCATAGACTAAGACACAAGTGAGCCCATGATTCTGCTGCGAGTAGTGTTCTTTATTGAAAGATCACCAAAAAGGCACATAACAACAGCAGGGAAAAATAACAACTGATGAGCAGCATTTCCAGAGGGTGCATGCCTTCCAGGAGCATCCTCACAAGACCCTTTGCATGTGGCTTTTACCTTCTCAGAAGCAGACCATGGTCAGAAGCAGCCCATTAAAATATATATGATACATCTATTACATATATACCCTTCGAGTTTTGAGTACCGCTCGACTCGACCCGCCATCCCTGAAAACGCATGGAAGACAAGTGTCCAGACTCTTCTCTGTCTTGGCTGAAGATCCATCTCTTTGTAAAGCACTTACAGTGAGCACTAGTAGATGCGTATGTTGAAATACTTTATTTTTGGACTTATACTGTCCATAACCTTTCTTCTCTCTAGGTATGAGCGCTGGGTTGGGTTGCCAGATAGTGCACTTATGTTATATATGTCTGTGTATTGTTCTCTCTAGGTAGCAGCACTGGCCCTTGTTCGGGCAGTGTCTGAGCTCAGGGTGAGTTTTAGACTCCTAACCTACTTATACTAGCTGGGAAACATTATCTGACGGAACACTAAGCACGCTTGTAAGTCGCTCTGGATAAGAGCGTCTGCTAAATGCCGTAAATGTAAATGTAAATATATATATATAATACATGTATCATATATATTTTAATGGGTTGCATATATATATGCATCCCATTATATATATATATATATATATATATATATGCAGCCTAAAAATGACTCTGACCTGTGACTGAAACTTACCTAAAAGTGTGTAATACCTCCCTGAGCAATACTGTATGCTATATACTGTACTATACGACAGCTTGGCATGGGAATCTGGAGTCTGAACAGTTCTCTGTGCAGCTGGGTTTTATTATTATTTTTTTTAATCTTATCATCTTATTATTTTTTTTTTTTATCTTTGTCTAATATATATTCTTTCCCCTGTATATACCCTGCATGTCTTTTATCTACCTCAGACTCTCCAGACTGCATACGTGGAAATGTGTACATCTGTATATAACACAGCCTCTATTTATAACTTATAAACCTATATATGGATAAACAGCACGTTTCTGGTGTTGAGTACGGTCTATATTTAATGTCTGATATGTATTTTGTATTTAAGTACTCCAAGGGACAACACACCTAAGATTTTCACTCACCTTCACGCCTGTGTAATTGTGACATGATAAACGTGATTTGACGTGATTAGACGTGATTTGAGCATGAAAAATAGCTGCGATTCGATTTGGCAATGACTGGACAAGGATCATCCTCGTACAACGCCACCTGAAGGAGCCTGAAGTTACTACCACCTTAAACATGCAAATTGACTATTTTTTGTCCGGTGAGTTTATGTATCCCATACGTTTATATACATATATTTTCATACCGTCACTGTCTAAAGAAAAACATCTCCATCTCCATTAGAAATAGAAATGCTTCAAAATGACTTGGAATAAAACCTCACCTTACATTCAATTACACTGTAAGTAAAGTATGTTTTGGTACTATTTGTGATGACCACAGCTCACTGTTTTTGTCAGTGTATATGCTCATTCCAAATTTCATGCCTGCAACACATTCCGAAACAGTTGGAACAAGAGGTTTACTGTGTTACGTCATCTTTCCTTTAAATAGCATTTACTAATTGTGTGGAGGCTGAAGACACAAATTGCTCCAGTTTTGAAAGCAGAATTATTCACCATTTTCATTGTCGTATTTTTAATATTAATATTGTGCCACAAGTTTTCAGTGGGAGGCTGCAGTCAGGCCCGTCCAGCACACACACTCTCTGATTAGGCAACCACGGTGTTGTAACATGTGTGGCTTGGTTTTATGTTGAAATAAGCATGAACAGTCAACATATGGTTTTTGAGTTGTATGCTTCTAACAATCTGGACGGTCCTTTTCTTCTTTGGCCCGTATGTTACGTCTGTGGGTCTGCCTGGCTCCGCTGCTCCCCCGAACTCCAGTTCCCAGAGTGCACAGTCCGAGGACGTCACACCCACGTGCTCGCGCTCCGCTAATCCTCCCCGGTCCGCCTCTCCCGTTTACTGATTGCCACAGCTGTCACCAATAGTATTTAAACCCCACAGACACACACTCTACCCTTGCGAAGCTTTGCCAACCTTACCGGTGCAATCCTGAGCGTTTACTCTTACTCGATTCTGTCTGTGTTACTGACCTGATTTCACTCCTTGACTACTCTGCTTGGATCTTCCCCTTAAACTTGTTTGCTTGGTTCTCACTTACTCTCTGGCTCTCGACCCTGCTTCTGTCTTCCTGGTTTTCGCTTTTCGATCCTCCTTCTAATCCTGTCTGCCTGACCTTCCGGTTTCTGAGCCTCGCCTGCCCTTTCGTCTCATGACCTGGTATTGCCCTCATTCTCTGCTGCCCAGCGTTTTGTTGCTGTGTGAGACCCCGGACTGTTCTATTAAAACCCTTTCATCCTCTGGCTCGGCAGGCATCGCCTCCAGTTTGTTGTGCGTGACACCACAGAACGCAGTGCCCATTATTTCCATAAACAGTCTGAGAGGTAGACATGTCAGACCACAATACATGTTTCCACTGTATATCAACCCATTTAAGGTGAACCCAAGATAAGTCCAAGAGAAGTCAGCAGTGCTTTTGGATGTTATGGGCACATGACTGCATAGTAGATTTAAGATTCGAGATTCAAGCGTTTATTGTGATATGCACAGAGAAACAAGCGGTTGCACTGTACAATGAAATTCTTACTCTGCACTAGCTCCCAGACTTCAAGTACTAACAATTACAATATGTTTACATATATTATATATGTAATTGTCAGATATATATTGCAATTGACAGATATTTATTGATAATGATTTGTCAAAGTATTCCTGAGTCTATATTGTAATATTCATCACAGAAGATGCAGGTTTTACACAGACCAAGGTCTGTCGAAGGTCACAGGCATACACTTGTGGTTTTCTGCCATTTCATTTATGCACTGGAGCTACTAAGAGGTCTAGTAGGTTTATTTACTTTGTTGATCTAAGAAAGAAAAACTTCTACGTCTGAAGGTGTCCGACTGTGTCTGCCTGACACCTCCATGTGTCTAACTAGAGTTACCAGGTGTTTAAATTGGAGTATGGTTTTGTGTTCCGTTGTCTGGGGCCAGGTTGGTGCTGCAATCGGATGCTGATGTCCCTCTAAAGGCATTTGATTTGTTGAAGCAGATAAAGTGCTGTTTTAGTTCTCTCTCTCAGTCCTTGGTCTAACGGCTACACTGATCAGGGACGAGATCTGTGTGTGCGTAAACTGTAATGAAAAAAAGGAAGCCAGACATAAGATCCTCTTTGAGCGCTGTGAATTAGTGCGATGGGTCAGGTAGTATAAGCCCCCCTAACCCCTCCTCCACCCCCTTAAATGAAGCCTATGTCTCTGGCCTGGACTGCTCACTAAATTAAAGAAGCAAAATTTGGACACCAGACATGTCTGGGCAGATCAACTGTATGCAGGGCATGTGGAAATTGTGGAAATTTGATTTTTCCAAAATATTCTGTAAAATGTCAAAGGAAATCTACGCAAGAGCTTTTAAATGTTTTAAAATACATCTTTTATTTAGTCATTGGAAGAACTGTTTGTGCATAGACCATCAAAATGCATCACAATTTGCCATTTGAATTCTGTCATACAAAAGCAAGGAAGACCAGATGTGTTGAAGCCTGACGGGACATGCTAGCCCGTTCAGCCAGACGGAGCGAAAAGAGAAAAGAAATGGAAGCTGGAAGAAGAAGAGAAGGATCTGAAAGTTGAAATTTCCATACCACTTTCACGGGCATTGGGAAACATTTTAACTGGAGGTGGGGGTCACATGAAAAACACCTTGATGGTACATTTCTGCGTGAACAATAAAGAACACTTGTCATGGGAAAAATGAAAGACGCAAAACCATTTTCTCTACTTTTAAAAAAGATCAGAAAGCAATTAAAATGAGCTGCAAAATGTGACATTTGCAGTATGACTACATAAGCAACATAAGGAAGCTTTCTGTAGGCCCATTAGAAACCATCTGCTCTCAGTATGTAGACTGCTGTTGGTATCAGCAGCCATTAGCTGGCTACACCTGCGTCTGATCATGAATATCTGCTTATGATTCATGAATGTGTTACATTATGACTAATGGAAAACTCCTTAAATAAAGTGTAGCTAGTTACTGTTCAAAACACTGTGGCAATGAGTTCGAAATACAACAACAATCATCTCTGCCTGCTGCTGGTGTTCTTTCATACTGCTATTGCTTTTGCAGCTGAAGATTGTCCATAAAACTGGGTCAGCCTTCAGCTGAGTACCTGCCTTAAGCCCAACCTACTGTTTCGACCTTAAAACCGAAGGACAACGATCAACACAACTCCGTTATCATATTGTTAAGCCTAAGGTCAGTATAAATGTAGAAAAATTATACAACAGAAACCGATATTACAAATAACATACTGCCATAGGAAAGTCGTAGGCAAGGTAAGCGGTTGTGGATCATAACTTTGGCTCAAGATGTCGCATTTTTGAACAAGCTTGCATTTAAATAATGAGAAAAATATTCAGTCTCGCTAGTTCTCGCATCCATCCATCTCTTTTTCAACTTGTATTTCAACTCTGTCAGACTTTTCAAGCACAATTATTGTCGGGCCTGAAATCAGAAAGGAATTTTTACTCCTTGTACAAACAGCTTTGGGTCGTCTTCCAGCATATGCGGTGATCAGTGAGAAATATCGTAATAGTACTGTCTCAGTCTGGGCTCGACCACAACAAAGCCAGGCCTCTCATCCACTCTGAAGAAGAGAAACAAGACAATTAGACATGATACAGTGAAACCTAATAGCTAGATTATATTATAAACAGTTACATGCTCTGGGTCACTCACTTGTATGTCCAGCATTTCTTCATGAGTTCATACATCTCGGGTGGGCAGTTGAATGGGGCAGCCATTCTCTCCCCGCTCTCTATCATCTGGATCACTTCATTGCCCTTCATTCCCTGCACAGCAAAAGGCAGACAAGCAACTTTACTTAATGGCAAATTCATGTTCAGGCCCAAGGGCATTCACAATTAGCTCTAAGCCCAGTTTTCGCAGCAATTCATTTCACTGCTTTGTGCTTACTTGGCTTCGATAACTGTGATGTCATTTTCCGTGATCATTGTGATTACACTGCTGCACATAACGATGCCTTGCGATATATTAAAAAAGCATCAGTGAATTTCTGTGGTTAGTTGAAAATTAGTTTAAAGGTGGAGTATACGATTCAAATCCAGTACACAATATCTCCTCGTGGTCCGATAGCTGTCCTTTTAATGTACATGCCTAAAAAAACTGGTGTTCATTTACAACCCAGTAGTTACATTCTGCATGTCTCATATTACTCTAATAAAGCATCTTCCTGAAGCACGTATTACATATTTGGCTCCTAATCCGCTGTAAACCTGCTGTGAGCACATTTAGAGCTGTAATTGACTTGTAATTGTTTGTTGTCAAAGCTTTAAGGATTCGTTTCTGTTAGCACGTTAGCTCCGTCTGCTAAGCTTAGCCTAGTTTATGCTGCGCTAACAGTGTAAAATAAAAACACAGACTAAAAGCTACAAAAGTGATTTACAGGCCTTTTTAATCGCATATATATAAATCCATCTGTGAAGCAGGGCTGTTACACAAGCCTGAGGCACAAGAATGTAAATGCTGCACCATTTAAGGTTGAACAGGAAAATTCAAATAAACTGAGGTGCCGGAATGCAATCGCTGCACCATTTAGGGTTAAACAGGAAAACTCGAAAAAGAAGCCGACGTCAGCTTATGGAGAGTTGAAAGGCATGAAAAGGGATTAGGAGGGGCTGCGGTGTTTTTTGCATAATAGGTGGGTAACATAATTTGCCAGCCAATAGTTCAGTATTTTGTTCTGTTTGCTGATGTTTGTGTTGTGTCGTTAGAGTTGCAGCAGCAATTGTAGCAACAGTTTGGTATTACTTGCTGTGTCCTTGTTCGCACTAACATTATATTATGGTACTTGGTATTTGGCAGAGCTTCTGAAGGAGCACTGGAAGGAGGGGTACATTTGTTTTGCTCTTTCTTTCAAATATCAACAGTCTTTCTGAAGAATTGTGCAGACCATTTACATGATTTAAAGGTGACATATTACAAAAAAACCTTTTTTGGTAGTTGTGCTCACACATTTTGGTATCTTAGCGTGCTTACCAAACCACACACTGTGAAATAAGACAACCCAGTAAGTACACAACAAGTCTCGGCTCCCATCTCACAACAAGTGGGAACTCATTACAGTGATTGTGTCCCTGCCTGAGAAGCTCCGACCATGACCTCAGAGCTACCTTCAAGAACTGGCACCATATTATTTTCACAAGCGCATGAAGTGGAAGCTAAGAGCTAAGCACGGGAACTGGCCTGTTACCGGCTGCACCTGAGTAGATAAAGTTTATTGTTGATGACAGGGTCCAGCTCCAGTCAGCAAAAAACTCTTCATGTGTGCTGACCACTATGTGTCTAACACAAAGCTGAAGTCGCCAGCTTCTTGTTCAGTTTCCAGTTCCAACTTAAATGGTGCAGTGGTTACATTCTGCCACCTCAGGCAACAGCTTCTAACTGCGGTAGAATAAGGTAGAATGAGAAAATCTGAACAAGAAGCTGTTAAATAAGAAGCCAACTTCAGCCATGTGTGTAAGACTGCAGTTTTGACCTGGGTTAGTACTACGCAGCACTGTCTCTCCTATCATTTAAAGAAACAGGCACTCAAACTGGCAATTCTGATCAGGGCTGTTTAGACAGGATGAAAAAGGTGCTGTGATGCTTGAACCTTGTGGTATTTTGAAGCATTTCACAGACTTCATTAAGACACCAATGAACTGTATTAACTTTGTGGGAAATTGATATGATATGTCACACTTGAGTTATGCCACATCATCGGCATCACAAACCTGTGATATAAACAACGCTTATTATCTCACAATAAAAAAACAAAGTCATGTCAACTCAATGTCAGACATAAAACTGTAACCTGACATATGTGTTAAACTAACTTGATGTCAAAGTTGACCCAAGCAGCCTTCATAGTAGAAAACACTTGTTGAAACTTGTTGGCTTTATATGTTTATGTCAGTTGTCACGATGAGCTTATGTAGGTGTCATGTAGCCTTTTGAACTCTATAGTACGGTGTTACCACAAAATTAACTCCACTTGTCTAGTCAATACTCTAGTCAATCAACGATCAAAACTGGCACACATGTAAAAGCTTTATGAATCAATGCCACATACCTTGTATGGCTTCTGTCCATATGAGTACGCCTCCCACATCAGAACCCCGAAACTCCATACATCACTCTTACAGGAGAACTTGAAGAAGTTCATGCATTCTGGAGCGTACCACTTCACAGGCCACTTACCTGTGCCTTTGGACTAGATGAGAGGGGAAAACAGCAGTCGTCATCAGCTTGTTCTACAGATTCCTAACCTCCGTGTCCAGAAGTGAACAGTAACTCAGTAAATGTAATTGGTTTCTGTACTTAAGTAATTTTTTTCATGTGTCTTTACTGAAGTGTTTCCATTCTGGTTAACCTTTTACTTTAATTTCCACTAAATTTCACAGTATAACATCTTACTGTTTACTACATTATGGCCACATCTGTCCTTCCTTTTGGCTTATGTGTGCAAAAAAAATTATATTGTAATATCAAAATGAAAGAAATGTGAAGCGAGTCCACCAATCAGGGTGCGCACTGTCTTTAGAGCTTGCTCCTGTTACTCTCCATACTTAAGTACATTTGAAGGTAAATACTTTAGTACTTTTACTCCAGTGGAGGTCTAAAGGGAGGATTTCTACTTTAACTAGAGAAATATTTTACCTTGGGTATCTCTACTTAAGTGCATGGCTTATGCACTTCGTCCACCATTATCCATGTCTCTTATTAGTAGTGATGAGTATGAGTATTTTTTCTTCTGCTATAACACACTTGACTCCAATAATAATAAATTATCAAGCGTTTCATGAACAGAGGCAGGTTTGTTTTGCTGCGATGATACAGTTGCTTTCTGAGAGCCATGAACAGGTCAGCATTTAATTGTTAGTTTAACACGCTGCATTACTTCAGCGCTTAATTGTAGTAGGCTGAATAGGCTTGTGTTAATGCCTGTGAGGTCATAATCATGATAGCATGAAAAACGAGTTTCCATATACAGCTCTGGAAATAAATAAGAGAACACTCCAGTTTCTTCTTAAATCAGCATCTCCACATGTACAGCAGGTTCTTAGTGAGGAACAGAAGGTTGGGTTCTAGCTTTACTGGCAGACACAGTGAATGTCTGGTTCACTCTCTACTGACCGTGATGAGCACCACCTCATTCGAATGTCACTTAACCACTGTAAGATGACCTCAAGTGACCTACAGAAAGACTGGCGAACGGTGGCTGGGGTGAAATGCACAGCGAGCATGGTTCAAAAAACAGGCTTCTGGAGGCGTCATTAGCCATTTTCTAAATAAACAGATCTAAAGTACAATATTTGATCTGGAATTTGGGAGACGTGTTTCCAGTAGTGTATAGAATAAAACAGAACTGCTCATTTTGTTCAAACAGAAACCCATAAACTGTAAAACTAGAGAAACTGATCATTTTGAGGTGGTCTCTTCAATTTTTCCGGAGCTGTATTTACTATATGAACTGTAGAAGTGATCAGTACTTTCTTTTAAGTCTTAAAAATCAAAGAAATTTAGTTTTTTCAAGATTTGGGCCTATTATGAATTTAAAAGCATCTTTTAACCCATTGCATAATTTTCTTCTTCACTACCCAAGGCTCCAACTGTAGCAAACAGGTTTGGAGTTGAGCTTTACCTTGTAAAAGTCATTGTCCTCGAGGGCTTTGGACAGGCCGAAGTCGCTGATCTTGGCGTAGTGCTGGGTGACTAAAAGAACGTTCCTGGCTGCCAAATCTCTATGTACAAAGTTGTTCTCCTCCAGATACTTCATCCCCATAGACACCTGATGCACCAGCTCTGTGATGTTCTTCATAGTGACGTGTCTGCATCAAAAACAAACAGAATCACTCTTTGTTCCAGATGTCTCTAGCTGATTTTATGTTAAAACCCATTCAGCTCTGAGGGAACTCNGTTCCAGATGTCTCTAGCTGATTTTATGTTAAAACCCATTCAGCTCTGAGGGAACTCTTCTGAGGGAAGTTCCTCTTATAAATACACAAACAATGTACTAGTTTCTTTGTAGTTGCTGAAAAAAATGACTTACTAGATATGAAGTGTTAAGATACATAACTGAATTTTTAAACCTGCAGTTTCAGGCTGAACTATGTAAACATGCTAACATTTAGTGATGATGTGCTGATAACTGCATCACATTTGGTTGACAAGCTGAAATCTATTTTTTTTTCACAACATATTCACATATAAAAATTGATTCCATGTTGACATTTGTTGGCAGGTGACAGTGATTAACATTCAATAGACAGAAAATTTCAACCACAAATTGCACCGTTAAATATGATATAAATATGACAAATTTCAGTGAAACCGAGCCAGTGTTGCTTCAAGAAATGTGAAATGTCAAATTTACTTCATAAGAGTTTGTTTGGTCAATGTAATTTTGTTGAGTAAAACTCACATCATATTTCCCATTGCTTTTTTACTCCAACTTTTTATCATTGAGTACATTAAACATTAAAAAAAGGTGCTGTGATTGCAGGAATTTGTTGCTTGTTGCTATGTACCATGTAGTTAGACTGAGCTTTCATTTTCTTTCATACTTTCTAGTAATATGAGGGACAACTTAACCACACAGAGCTGCAGATGAAAGGATCTTGGCATGCTGATCCAGAATACTGGGCATTGTGATGTGAATCAGCTTGAAACTTTAAGTCACACCTGCTGCCCGGTTGGATTCAGTTACACAGATGCCAATATTGGCTATATTACAGTCAGTGAGGGACAAGAGGGAAGGACATCCCATCTACCCAGATAGAGTGAGGCCAATCATGCTTTACTAGACAGAGATGGCTGTGGCACATTTGCTGAATACACAAATGAAAACTAGTGACGGGCATTCTCAAAACACATATGCAAACATGTATCAGAGTCACATTATTTCAGCCTTAACCATTAGACAGGACATAGGGCTTTGCAATATCACAATTGTTATCACTGTTTTGATAAATTATGCCACAATGCATCACACATTGATTCTCTGAGCGTATTGTGCGTATCACCAGTACTTAAAGAGGACACACTATGTTCATTTTTAATAACTGATTTCTACTAGAACAAATTTACATGCTTCAGTTTTCTAAAACCACAATACTTTTCTCATACTATACATTTATATTCACCCTCTGTCTGAAACCCTCTGTTAAAGCTCCTGTGTCTTTAAGCCCTGCCTTCTCAAGAGCCCAGCGTGCTCTCATTGCTCAACCGCACTCTGCAGACAGACCGTTCTCTCCTGAGTAGCTGTAAACACCACTGTGGCTGTCCTTACTGTAAGTTCTCACTAGCAGATGACAAGTTGCTAATGCCATCTCTAGTTTGTCTCATGGGGGTGTGCTCAAGGCCACTCTTGTTGTCATGTGCGGTGTGTGCACAGTCAAACTTCTGATGAGAAAATGTAAAAATGTGTTATATTTTAAATTATGCTGTTAAAACGTGCTGTCATATTTACATTTATATATATAATTTACATATAGTCATGACTGCTATCATACGTCTTATTTTACGCTCACAAATACTATTGGGGTTAGAAACAAAACACCAGTAGGAACAAAAAGAGGATGGAGACCACGGACCACCATGTCTACGATTGGTCAAAGGATTTTGTTTGAGCCAAATACTTAGATTGTTGCTTCAACTCCACTTTTCGCTCTGTCACCGTATCACTGTTTGTCACGTCTTGTCATGGCTACAAACTGAACAAACCCTTTCCGGGCTCCAGTAGATTCTTTGCCTTGTCTGAGGGCATTTCAAGCGTGCTGGTAGCCGGGCAATAAGGATTGTGTTGTCATTTTTGTAACAGAGACAGAGGGGGAATTCCAGTGAGCCATTTCCTCTATAAAAACATCTACCAACTGCATCTTTGATTACAAAGAGATCATTATTAGTCCTGTAACTGGATTTGGTACAGTGACAGATGTGAAATGTTAAATTACTATATTCATTGTTTTTGAAAATATTTTTGGCACTTCTATGTCTTCACTAAAATATATTGTGACATTGTGTATCCTGAAATCTTGAAATGATTAAAATGTATAAACATAAAGCGGTAATTTTATATTATTGCCAATGTCAAAATAATGCTTATGATAATGTGTGCTAATAAATTCAGGTTTAATGCATGTACACCCGTTTGACCAGCAGGTGGGGTCAGTATGCAGACTTTAGTGCACTGAATCATTTTGCAAAACGATTGATTCAGTTGGTTCAAAGCCTCAGATATTATTCATATTCTTTTCTGCCTATCTATTTATAGCTCTGTTTATTTGCACTTTATTAGGAACACCTCCTTGCATCTATATTAATTGTCCATTTTATCTGCTCCATTTACCATATTGGTGGTAACTTTGTAGTTCTGCAATTGTAGACTGTAGTCCATCTGTTGCTCTACATACTTTGTTAGCCCCCTTTCACCCCCACAGGACCACCACAGAGAAGGTATTATTTGGGTGGTGGATAATTCTTAGCCCTGCAGTAACACTGACGTGGTGGTGTCAGAGACAGTAGCTCGTCTGTTGCTGCACAGTTAGTGTTGGTCATCCTCTAAGTCCTTCATCAATGGTCACAGGACGCTGGTGGCTGGATAGTTTTGGCTGGTGGACTATTCTCAGTCCCGCAGTGACACTGAGGTGTTTAAACACTCAAGCAGCACTGCTGTGTCTGATCCACTCACACCAGCACAACACACACTAACACAGCACCACCACATCAGTGTCACTGAAGTGCTGAGAATGATCCACCACCCACATAATACCTGCTGTGTGGTGGTCCTCTGGAGGGTCCTAATCATTGAAGAACAGGGTGAACGGGGCTAACAAAGTATGCAAAGCAGATGGACAGATGGACCAGATGGATTAAATGCACAAAGACTGCACTCCTGCTCAGTGAAAGTCTGTGAACAGCAAGCACTAGAAGAGGAAAAGGAGGACTGTACTTGTTCTTTTGCAGGAACTTGTGCAGTGGGCCCAACTCAGCCAGCTCCATCACCAGCATCAGGTTCTCAGCCTCACAGATGCCGATCATGCGAACGATGTAGGGGTTGTCCAGCTTCTGCATGACCTCAGCCTCGCGCAGCATGTCCAGCTTCACCGCCTCGTTGTTCTCCTCATTCTTCAGGATCTTCACCGCTACCGCTTTCTCTTTTCTACAAACACACACATACAAATGCTCACAAACAGCTTCAACTGCAACACCTACTATCAGTTTAACGCTTCAGGCTGAATCGCATTTTTATGACAATGTTTCATGTCACAGAACAAAAAATAAATGAACAAATTAATAATGACTAACTGGGGATACATATGTATTTCTAGTACCTTGTAATGATATAATACTTCAAAATCCTTAAATACGTTCTACTGCGCTTAAAAAAGGGTGCCAAAAGCAAATACCATTGATGAAGCACTTGAGGTTCCCTAAAGAACCTCTGAATCGTTGGTTCTTTGAAGCAGAGGTTCTCAAACAGGTCCTCAGGGGCTCCCAGCTGTTCTGCATTTTTGCTACAAAAGAATTTTTAATGCGTAGAGATAGAACAAAAGTGTGGATTGCCTGAGGGGCCATGAGGACTGCTATGAAAACCAATGCTTTAAACAACTGTATTTGTAAATGATGCGCAAGCGTGAGGAACTGATTTCAAGCTGAGTCCCATGTAATGTAAAGTCTGTATACTAATAAAATCTTTCCCTAGATCGGTATGTCCAAGTCAAGACCCATTAAGGTTGTTGGTCTCATTAGAAAAATCTTTTTTTTATTTATTTGAATGCAGCACTGAGTTCTATGCTGTAACCCACCCACATCAGAAAAGTCTTGAAATTAGCTAATTAGCTGGATATACGGTCATTTAATGTTGAAAGTTACAGTTTATATGGTGGATATAACTTTCTGACCTTCCAACATTTCAGGGAAACTCAAAAATACACTGGGCGGAGGAACTTCAGGTCCACGCCTAGGAAGCGCTGGTCTAGGCCTTACGGGTGTACATTTATACACATTTAATCATGCGCAATGTTCTCAGTTATTGAAAGCCTATCTATGAAAACAAGCATACTCATAACAACACATTGGCTTCATCAGTGACTCACTTCCTCATCTTGTAGATGCCTTTGAGAACTGTCCCAAAGTTGCCTGAGCCTAGTTCCCCATCTTCCAGATATAACTGTTTGCGGTCCACTGTGGTGGTGCGCAGTTCATCAGGGTCAGCGTATGGACTCTCGTACACCTCCGTGTCCATAGGCATGTCTGTGTGAGAAAGGCAATAATTACAGCAAGGCAGAGAATAGAAAGAAGGAAGAGAAACTCATTGACTGTCATCACTATTATAACCGGGTTATTTCACACCAAATCGCATCATGGAATTCCTTTGAAAAAACATCTCTATTTAATTGATGAAACATCAAGATATTTTAAACACTGCTCCAAACAGTTCCGGAATACCTCTCAGAAAGGACACAGAGCACTATATATTTAATATAGAATTAAAACACAGCGTTTTTCTAATTAGAATTTTATTAGATTTACTATTTCACTATTTGCTATTTATGGTTTTGTTATATTTACTTATATTTGTATATATTTATTTATTTTCATGTGTTCAACCTTATGCTCAAAACACTATTGAACCACATGTTACTTTTATTTATTAATGACATATAATCACTCGATTGATACTTTACGGTGGGTGATTTACACAGTGGTGAAAAAGCTTAATTTGCTTTAATTAATTAGTTTATTTTGGTTAGAAAAGAGTTTCATTTTCTTCTATTATAGTTCCTGTCCAGCATCCGTAATATAAGTGATTACTTAAATAAATAAAGGGGACTTATTATGTTCATATTCAGTGTTCATACATTTCTGGGTCTACTAGAATAGATTTACAGCTTCAAGTTTACGATACGATACTTTCCTCATACTGTGTTTTTAGCCCTGCCTCCTCATAATCCCAGAGTGCTCTGATAGTTTAGTTCGCCCACACTCTTCTGACTGGTTAACCTCCAGAGCAGCATCCTGCTACAAGTTCTTCCCAAGGAAAAGGTCGAATCCGAAAAGCTTATACCTTAATAGGTCCCCTTTAGAAGTACACACTTAAACATTAAATATGTTTTTTTGGTACTGTGTTTGACTGTCTAACAGTCTAGAAGCTGAGTAACCAAAAGAGGCCTCTCCATGTGTTCTGTATTTTATAGAACGTGTTTGCAGAGGGCCAGTGTCTGCAGATCTAACATCACATGTTGGAACATGAACAGACAGACATTTGGGGAGGTACACAGGAGCTTTAAGGCCATTAAGAGCTTCAAAACTAGAACTTTAAAATCTAAAAGCCAGTGAAGTACCTTCAAAGGGAGGACGACATAAGCTTGCTTTTCTGTTTTTGTAATGATCTGTGCTGCTATAAAATAAAAATGGACAAGTGTTTTGGCTACATATCTTGGATATTTTTTAAATAATTCCTAAACAAAAATAAATAAATGAATCAATGAATGAATGAATGAATGAATGAATGAATGAATGACGTGGGTATGAGATGATGAAATGTTTTGTGAGGATGAAATGTTTTCTTGGGAACCCCAGTAAAGTCTGTTTGTGACCAATGACCAAATGACTAAAATAAAAAAAAGGATTTTAGATGTGAAGCATTGTTGATATCATGGAATAACTTGTAATAATTATAATAAATGTTAATATTAATAGTTTATTACAGAAATATTAAAGCACAAGATTATATTGAGTGCTTTTACATTAAAAATGGACTTTCCAATAAACAAATCCAATGTGGGAATTTATGACATAAGAATTACTGTATGATTAATATATAAGTATTATTCATAGAGTTGTTGTTCATACTCACTTGTCAACTGAATCGAGTGTGTTTGTAAACAGTATTACTCTGTATTTAAACTGCTAAAAGTAATTTTTTATCTGATAACTGAAAAGCTTTTACATGGTTGCATACAATAAATCCATGACATGAAATGCTAGGCCCTAGGAGAACAGGCCTTCAATAACCTAACAACACGGTTCACAGTGTGTTCATAAGCTGATTGCAGAAATTTCAGCTCACCTGTTCCAGGCTTCTCATATGGATTAGTGACGCTGGCAGAGGTAGCTGACCCTGGATGCGTATTACTTCTGGGCTGTAGACACACAATACAAGAAGCAGATTGGAATGACAGAGAAACACAGAAACTGACTAATGACGCATGGTGTTGATGAAACAGCACACAAGCACACCACACACTGTTTCCCAGTCTCCTTCATGGCCTCTTGCATCAATATGCTGTTCAGCTTTGAAGACAATCTTTCATTCTGTACTTTGTCTGTCACTGACTTGACTTTGTAGAGTTCTGGTGGAAGACCATGAATGAGAGGAGAATCTCAGTCCATGAATAGTTAAAGAAGCCACAGGATGAATTCATCATGTAAGGTTTTAAAAAAACAAGAGTCTGATGGATCTTATGCAGGCAAAGGAGACAAGAGGCTAGTTAAAATCAGAGAAAAGACTGAATTTGTGTTAATGATGCCACTTGTTTATACATATAATTAGGAGCACAACTTTACTAATCTCTTCTATTTGCTTCATTTTCATTCATTTTATTCTAATCCATCTCTAATAAACTGCCTGCTGATTAAGTGATTTGTTTGAACTACTGTATTGTACTATCAGACCTTTAGTTACTGGGGAACCTTCCACTAGATGGCACCACAGCTCTTAAACTCTTTCAATATTAGAAGTATAGAAAATTTAATTTACACTAATTTTCTACATATAGTTCATCAGCTACAACAGTGACCAAATTTTACATCTTTAACTTTGCACGGGAAAGTTCTTTGTTTCTGCAGATATACCTCTCGCACCCCAACTTTTCTCAATCCACATCTAGGTCTTATGAATTCATTAAGATCATGGAGACTTCTTAATGTGGTTTAGGACTGTGTCCTATACACATACCATAAAAATGCATAAAATGTAACCATGCAGCCAAACGCTGCCAGATTTGAGTTCTGCACCTGTTATCTAAACGTTACTGCTCACAGGGTTCAGTTACGCTGTGAAGCTCTGTTCGTTTTCACAGCTCATGGTAAGTCATACTGTGTCCTAACACACACTATAAATATGAACAGAACTTCATTGTGTAGCCTGAAGGCAGTGACTCGAAACAGCAGGTGTTGTGTTCAAATTTTACTGTGTGTCAGTAAAATTTTACAGTAAGTCGCACTGTGTCTTCAACCACATCAACAAGTCAAACCCTAATGAAGAACTGAGTGTGGTTGAAGAGAAGTGTTGAGAATGTACAGTACCAGTCAAAAGTTTAGACACGGCTACCCATAGAAGCTTTTCATAAGTTTTAGCTTAATGCTTTACTGTAGAATAAAAGTGAAGTCATCAGACTATGAAATAGCACTCATGGAATTATTTAAATGCAGTTCACTTTAAAAATCTCCAAAATGGAACTTTACAGGAGGATAAAACAACTTTCATGTTTTTTTTCTAAGTGGTTTTGAATGAATTCTATTGGGCTGTCCATCATGAATATTCATTAAATTAAAAGGTAAAACAGTGCAACAAAAGCGCTAAAAGTTTTTTTGTGCAACTAAATATATATTAGATGTGGCAATATGGCAGAAATATAATACTGTGATACATCAAGAGTATATGTGGTATATCAGGATATGTACTGTTTCAGACTCTCATCAGTAGGAGATGTTAAGTGTAAGCCTGTAGAGTCTTTAAGATAACCAGAAACACCCATGTAGTTAGGTGTGTCTAAACATTTGACTGGTACTGAAAAGATTAAGGTGACTATTGGCTTCTAGTGTTTGCTAGCAATGAGGCGTAATTGGCAGACCGATTACATCTAGGGTGAGTATAAAATTGTGCGAATTTGATGGTATACCGGCTCATTCCTTTTAGGTGAATGTGGGTTATGGTATAACTAGGGGCATTTCTAATAGTGCAGGCAAATTTGTTCAATCTTTTTGAACCAAAACTTGCTTTACCACATTGATGCCATCCTGACATTTGATGCAGGGGTTTGCTTTACTAACTGGGTCTATTTTGAGCAATTTACCACAACGGCAAGTCCCTGCTCTGAGGTTACTAAGCCAGTGGTTTAAACATTTAATAAAATATGCATTTAAATGATGCGTAAGGTGTAGCAAAAACAGAAACCGCAAAGCTCACAGGCTAGTGCTGCATGCCTACATGGTTAGAATAGGAACAGCTGTTCAACAAAATAGAAGTTCACTAAATAGTAGCTTGAAGGATTTGAGTGTGATGAAAGTAGTTTTGGTTGGCATCTACTGCTGACATGTATCACAAACCTGGGAGCTTTTCAGTTTCCAAACTGAGATTCGGGCACCAAATGCAAACAGTTAGACGCTAAGGGGGAAGATGGACGGTGGGCTTGTGTCGGACGAGTGGATGTGACGTGCAGGGAGGTGAGTGGAGGAAGAGGTGCGAGAGGTGCTGTTAGCAGCAGTAGTCGATGAGAGCAGTGCACTGTAAGTGGGGAGGAGAGGAGGTTTTGGCATGTTTATGCACCTTCTTATGGCCAGGTTTGGGGAAGGAGTAGGATTTGATTCTGGAGAGAATTCCACCTGCAGAAATAGGCTAGAAACCACAATTTAGAGAGGATAACGTTATTATCCTGAACCCTACACCGCGTCACCTATTATCTTCGACCCATCTCTGGCATTGCTTCATGTATTGACATTAGTAATAGTGTTAATGGTAAAATCATGCAGTATGTTACTGTCAAGCTGTATTCTGACCCTGGAAATCAGTAACAATGCTAAAAATGTTTAGCTGCCAAGATTAAGTGAGAAGTATATCAGTCACTCAACAACATTCATATGATGACACTGCCACAGTCATGTAAAGAAGCTATTAACTGGATCAAACAGCTTTGACTGCCGAGAGTTGGGTTTATCACAGATGGCGTGTTCATAATACTAGGATAATACTCTGGATAAGAGCGTCAGCTAAATGCCTATAATGTAAATGTAAATGTACTAATCTTTCACATCTGGTCCTTCTTCGGTGTAATACACATTACATGTCTACAGCATAGTTAATACTTTTGCTAAATGTCTGTTTGTACATTAAAACCAGCTGAACACTATCTGATGAACTTTGCTGGTGGTGAAGGTGTGAACACTCTCGTGTCAGTTTCTTTCCTCCTCCATCTTAGTTTTGTTTTTTAAAGCTGTAAATGATGTTGATAGAGCAGCACTCACCCCAGGATGATTCAAAGGAACATCAGGTCGGCCTAAGCATGAACACATAGACATTAGCGTATAAACATTTATAAGACTGTATTTTAACTTTATGTATAATATATTACAGAAATGCACCTTTTCCAGTCATTCATCTATCTATTTTCCTTTCCCATCAAGCTATCCATCTACCCAACCACCCATTCATCCACTCACTTATCCATCTATCCATCCATCCATCCATCCATGTATTTATTCATCCATTCATTTATCTATCCATCCATTTACCTAAACAACCATCATCCAACATCCATGCATCTATCTATCTATCTATCTATCTATCTATTAACCAACCATCATCCAACATCCATGCATCCATCCATCTACCCAAACAAGCACCCATCCATCCATCTATCTATCCATCCATTCATCCATCCAACTACCCATCCGTCCATTCATCCATCCACCCCATGTCCATTTATTTATTCATCCATCTACCCTTCCAGTTACCTATCCATCTACCCAATCACACATCATCCATCCATCCATCCATCCATCTGTCCACCTACCCAGTCAAGCACATATTCATCCATCTACCATCCATCCATCCATCTATCCATCCACCTACCCACACCTCATCTATCCCTTCATCCACCCATCCATCCAGCCACCTGGCCAAACACCAGCAAAGCATTCATCCAGCGTTCAGTCTATTAATTAGCCATCCCTCCATCCATCCATGCATCTATACATCTATGTCTCTCTACCCAACTGACCACCTATCATCTATCCATCTATCTGCCCAACATATAGGCAAAAATGAAATATGGCTACCATCATGACGTGCGCAGGGTTCTGTTAGCACTCTTAGCAGGCCGTCAGGTTTGTAGGAATAATGCTCCACCAGCTACGAGACAACAGCATGAATGTATGTGTTAAGAATAAGTGTTTGATTTCAGTCTATTAGAAGCATATTTGGATGAACTCAGCTTTACCTGCCAAAGTGTGTCAAACTTCTTCCCATCAGGAATGGACAGTTTGCCGGCTTTGTCTTTGTCGATGCGATAGTGCATGACCTGACCATTGTGTAAGAGACCGAGTGCAAATGAGCCATTGGTGTCTCGCTGGCGTATTCTGTCAAAAGGAGATATAATGTTAATCGCAGAAAGAAGACAGAATGCGATTTTACAAAGACAAAAGGGTGAAACCTTTATCGTCCTGTATGCCTTTCATTCAGTACATGGTAGGCAGCCAAATGCTACAACTAGGTGGGGCTCCAGTAACAAAGAATCAAGTGTGGATGCAAATGAACCAGATTTGGGGACTCTAGGGACTCTTGGTTCCTTTTTTTCTTTTAAAGAGTATAACAGTACTTCTTCTATTACCATGACTTAATGACAATTTTTAAAAACAAATTCAACAAAGAATATAGCATTTATAACAAAGGCACAAAGCAAGTAAATATGAAATATTTAACACTGAAAATTTCTTAAAGGAGAAATGTGTAAGATGATGCGACATGTCAAAATCATACTCCAGAACAAAAGGGAGAAAGTTGTGGTGTCAACCCCTATCATAAGAAACCCACAGTCCCTTTTCCTCAATGTAAACATTAACAGCTGTTTACTGACCAGTCTAGAAGAAACGTTCTGAGAGAAATCTGCTGAGGCAGAATTGTTCTCAGTGGAGGTGATAGGAACCAGACGTCTAAAGATTCAATACCATCTGACAGCTCTTGCACAGAAAGTTGTTATATGATATGATTACAAATATGCTGCCTGATGTCTGAGACTGTTTATTTTAATCTGTTCATAGTGGGCAAGTCCATAAAGGGTGTTCCTTTATTTATCTTAGTGCCCAAAGAAAACTAACTTTTTCAGATCTATCACTATTACACCTTCATCAACATTACATATACAACCCAGAAGTCACGTGTAGGTTCACTGGTGGTTTTGGATAGTAAATAAAATGTCTTTATTTGCGTAGTAGCTATGACCCCTGGTTCCTATCACCACCACTGTTAAGAACTCTGTAGAATCTGAAGGTTTCAGTATAAATGGACCATTTCACATTGAACCACTCTTAATTGCTTCATTTCCATCTCAAGGACTGAATTATTCAGAAATTTAGAATTGGTGGGATTCCCCTTCAGCCGTTGGCTTGCTTCTATTTATATCACTTCTTTTGTTTGCTGCTGAATATGGTTTCTTGACAGGAGCGGGCCACGGTGATAATCATTGCTTGAAAAGAGTTTCAGCCGTTGTTGTGTTTACTGTTGCTTCCATTGCCAACCCATCCATAAATGATCTAATCGAGAGCAGAACCTTCAGCATCAGTAACAAGAGGTTCGAATATACCGTTGGGGCAGCACTGCCGCTGCTTCATCCTCTCATGTTGGACTAGGACGGGAAAGGCTAGCTGGTTAGCATGCTAACTTCGTCTTTGACACAACATTAAAACTGTCAATTCTTCACATCCAGTTAATAATTATAATAACTATTGATAATTCCAGATAATTCTGGAAGGTTTAAACTAAAAATCTTGCCTAACGTCTAAAAATGCCCCTTTAAAGAATCAGAAAATAAATGGCCAACAAAATGCTAAACATAAAATGTTTTTTTTTGTTTGTTTGTTTTTTTTTGGTAAAGACATTACCAAAGCAAGGTTTGCATTAAACATTAAATCATTTTCATTTCTCTGTCCCACAAATTCAAGTTTGGTGAAAAGCAAATCCACTAAAAAGTAAACGCAGGTCATTTAGCAGGAGCTCCTCACTGAAAAAAAAAATCTGATTAGTTTTTTCTCAAACCCGTTTATTCTATTCACTCTGTTCTTTTACACACGCACACACATTCTCATGTTCTCAGTCTCCTCCCACCGTTTTTTCTGGTCACTTCAGGAAGTCCTGTGAGAGCGGAAACCGCAACGCCTCTTGCTCTCTCTCTTTCTTTCTTTCTTTCTCTCGCTCTCTCTTTCTCAATTTCTCCCTCTCTTTGTCTGTTTCTCTTTTCTTTCTCTCTTTCTTTCTTTCTTTCTTTCAAATACAGCGAGAAGCCAGTAATGAAATGAGGTCTGACGGTTCACTTATTCTATTGTTCTTATATCTTGTCCAATTTGGCCTGAAACATTACTTTAAACTGAATTATGTGACCACTTCCATAAACTCCACTTTTGCAAGTTACTGCATGTCAAAATTCCACACTCAGTGTTGGATTTACATCAAGACGGCTGAATTACTCTGCAAAAGTCTAAAAGACCCCAGGAAACTATACTTAAGAATGGTATAGCTGGGTAGTAACTATATTTGAAACAAATCCAAATTATATTACACACAACAAACAGTGATTTTGTTCACGTCAGTGTGTTTGCTTAACCATTTCCAGATCTCTCCTTGAGGAAGCTCAACTGTTAGTGTAATCTGTAGCTTTCATCCCGTGCCTGCTTTGTCTAATCAGTCCTTCTGCTGATGGTGGATTTGAACAAGTCTATGTCACTAAGTAGAAATTCATGTTCTTCTGACCTTGTTCTAACTACTTATTGTGAGAACTATACAGCTTTATTACTACATATTGTATTTAAGTTATTTTTTATTTATGCTAATGGTATATGGAGTTTTCATATCTGTTTCTTGTCGCTTCTCATCCTGTAACTAATGGTAGCTTATGGTGACCCCTGGTTCCTATCACCACCACTGTAAAGAAATGGACCGTTTCACATTAAACCAGTTTGAATAGCTTACACCTGTGCTGTCACATGCAGTTCAGCTCCATGTGGCTCTGCTGCCGAGAGCTGTAGAAGAGAAATGTGCACTACTTAAGGTCACTTACAGAAACTTGCCGTTGACGCGGGAGCTGCTGTGCAAGCGTAGCTCTGCGTCTTCTCGAGAAATACTGCCGTGGAACCAGGGCATCTTCTCATGCGCTGTGGTGGCAATCAGCTTCTCCAACTGAGGCCTCTGACTGATGATAGCCTGCTCCAGTGCAGCTCCCTGTTTAAAACACATTTCTAAAGCTTTATGGTATGAAATGCAAATGAAATGCACACAGTTACAGTACAGCAAAGTGCATGTTTCAATTAATTTTTCTATGCAAACAATACTTGACCTGATATCAGCATGACACACCATTTAACCCATACTCAAAGTTCGTTTGCATTCCTTTTAAAATGAATGTGACGAATTTAAAAGTATGGCCAGACTTCTCATTTAGTGATAATCAGCAGAAAAAAAACCCTTCCTGCAGAAGTCAGAGGTGTCCTCAAAAAGTGGGAATTGGAGAGCGCAGTGTATTTGTTGCTGTCCAATAAATTAAATGTTTTATTGCATTATATAGATGCATATAGCAGCAGCTGTCTTTTACACTGTGTGGAAATTGTATGATGTTTGGAGTGGGTTCCCAGCTGGGACAATCAGGGTCCTTTCTGTGTGGAGTGTGCATATTCTCCCTGTGTCTGTGTGGGTTTCCTCCCAGGACATGCTGTCAGCCGAATTGGGGATGCTAAATTGCCCCCTAGATGTGAGTGTATAAGTGAAAGTATATTTCTTGTATTTCTAAGACGGACTGGCAGTCGGTCCAGGGTTTCCTGCCTTCCGCTCCATGAGTGCTGGGATGAGTGCTGGGATGAGTGCTCTAGCACTTCCCGAAACCCAGAAGGACAAGCAGCTCAGAAAATGACTGAATGAATAAACGTTTGGACAGCTTTGGACAGCAGTGATATAGAAATAGATTCACCTTTAAAAAACATATTATTATTTATTTATTAAGCTTAAGACTTATTGTTCTACTCTTCTTCTTATTGTTGTAACTACTATGTAAAATAGTGAAAAAAAATATAAAACATTAAAACTATGTGTACTGTGTGCAGGTTTTTAGAGCTTAAGGGGTTAATACAAATTTGTTCTTGCTTGAGAATATAAGGCAGAAGCTGCTCTGTTCTCTTGAATTATGTAATATCTGGGTGTCAGATGAAGAGTTGACTTTCAGGAAGTCACTTAGTGAATGACTCTTTTTAGCAAGTGAGGAAGGCTCAAACTAAGTACGCTGTAGGTCTAAGGTGTCAAGTTTATTCTTGGCACCGCCTGACTACTGAGTAAACTCCTTTATTCTTTTCTGTTTTCTACAACAGTGTTACATTTACATTTCTCCGTAGTAAGTTTGGTTCATTTGAAGGCCACCTAGACGGACTTCATAGCACATGTAAAGACAGTGAACAATATGTAAGAATATGGCTTTAAATAAATTGTTAGCTAGACTTGGACAAAGTATCCAAGTTTAAATTTGAATGACAAACACAGAACCCAGAGCTCACTGAAATTTAGTGAGACGAGAGCGAATGATGGTGAATTTTAGTGCTTGTTTAAAAAGAAGCTTTTTAAAAAGAAGATTTTTAAACAAAAAGCTTTTTAAACAAAAAGCTTTAAAGAAGCTTCCTTCGATTACCTAGCAAAGGGAAGCCAATTCTGTCCAAGCTGCACCCTGGATTTCATGGTAGTTTCCACTGAACGATGAACCTGATTTTGATAAGCTTGGTGCCTTGTTGGTTTACTCAGCCTATGCTTATCTCACGACTCCATCAAAATGAAACATGTAAAGTGTAGCCAGCGTTTTGATAACGTTGTTTGATCGACTGACTGAATGGGGACTGTTTCTCACAGTGTATTAATTATTGTCCACAATCATGCTTAATAATGTTTATGTTAATAATGTTAATTATTCTTTTGTTAATGGTTAATGGTTAATGGTTTAGACCACCAGATCATAAAATCAGATAAAAATGACAGCAGCTACTTAATAATGGACATGAGATAAGAAACAAATCGTGTCATACCCAGGTAACGCTAAAGGTTGAGAATGCCAGAATGTGAAATAGTATGTGAATAAACAGAATGTGAATTAGGTATAAAGTAGGAACTAAAATTATCGACAAAATGTTCTGATGGAGTGTCAAAGACATCTATGTATTGTGTTGCAAAGATATCCACTGAAGTTAGCACGCTAACCAGTTAGCCTGTCTTGTAATACCACTTTGTATGTCAAGAGTCACTGTAGCGTCAAGTCCGCCATCAGTCCAACATGATAGGATGAAGAAGTAGCACTGCTTCCCTGATGGTGTATTCTAACCTCTTGCCAATAAAAGGAAGATAGCTGAAGCTTTTGCCAAGTGACTGTTGCCACCATGTTGGACAGCAAACAAACAAAATCAAAAGAGTTACACTGCCGTTGCTTTCCACCACTGGAGACACTCTTGGTGAGTAAAGGGTTGAAGTTTAATGCTGAACAGTTTCTTTCTAGACTGGTAAGTAAACAGCTGATAATTCAAAAGTGCGGAGAAGGGACTGTACGTTTCCTTGTTTGTTGCGATACTAGTGGACACCGCCACTTTCTGGTGATATGTTGACCCTATTGTTTGAAGTATGAATTTGATAGGCTGCATCAACTTACAAATTGCTCCTTTAATGTTTTGTCAGATAAGAAGTCTGGATTTTCGCTTACCTGGATAGCAGCAGTGATGCAAGTTGGTTTAGCTGAGTTACTGAATGGACACCCAAGGTCATATTACACAACTTAGTGGTCCAAGTTCAGCTGCCATTCATGTGCTAGCGAGCCTGCTAACTCTGTTTTTCTCCTTCTCTCAGATCCATGTAAATGACAGCCTCTTTACCTCAATGTGATTCAACAGGTTCATCTTTAGCCAAACAAACACATGTGTATTTGGCTATTTGTCTTTGCTTAAACACTGTTGTCAAGGGGGCTTGAATAATCCTGGGGGAGTGCAGGCATGCTCATGCTTTAGTGTTATCTATCTTATAGCCTAATCTCATGTCCATTTATGTAGCTGCCATCATTTTCTTCTGGTTTTATGACCTGGTGGTCTAAAGCATTAACACTTGGATAAAGCATCTGAATACTAAATGAGAAAACCAATAAATTATTAAGGCAATGCATCATAAACTAGAATGTCAAAATTGTGGCAGGCCCACTCTGCAGTGCTGTAGCCCTGGCACTGCTGTGGATGCAGGGATGCTAGTGAAAAGCCGTGCTGCCACTAACCTGTAAGTTCCAGGTCATTTTGACATACTGTCTGATGAGCTGCTCCTTCATGTCTTCAAAGGCTCCCACTTTGGGCTCCACGCCGCGCGGCCGGTTGCATGATTTCTTCAGCAAGCAGATAAGCCCATCTGACTCCTGCGCATGATACTCGATCACGTCCAATGGGGTCCGGTGCGATTTCCCGCCCGCGATGGCATATGTGTCATTCAGCTCCCTCTCTATGGTGTAGTGGTAGCACTGGCGGCCGTAGGCCACCGACAGAGCGAAGCCCCCCAGGTAGTTCCTGCTCTGACGCAGCAGGTAGAGGCCGTCGCTCATGCCAGCCTGCCTCAGGTAGTCCTCCGCGTCCTCGCGAGTGATGTTGCCATAGAAGTAAGACAAAGTGGGCACCTTATCTGCCATGACTGCTCAGCTAGCTTCAACTGCCCCGAGAAATCCTGCTCCTGTCGCCTGGAAGAGAACAGGAGGAGAAAAAAGAGAGAACAGGAGAAAAGAGAGTTTCTTTTATCAGTTTGTAATTGTGTCCAGCATTGTTATTGTCATTGTTGCTATTTGTCTGATTTACATTACATACTTACATAACTTTATAGGACACAGTAAAAACACTTTCAGTGTAAGTTAATGTAACAAGATCCATTCCTATTGGTCCATTTGTCACATATTTACATAAATCAAATGAAAAAAAAAAAATTTCAGAAATGGATACACAAGTTATTGTTCTGACACCTACACATTATTTAAAAGCATGAATATATTTACATTGTTAAAGTGGAACTGTTAATGTTGATTCTTCTAGACTTCTACATAACGATGTAGGTAAGATGTAAACAGTGGTTTGATTTGAAACGCGCCGTTCTGAAGAAACACACTATGTCTGCCCACAGTGTTGGTGAAAGAAACCAGAAGTCTAACAAGTTAAATGGTTCTAAACGTTACCTTACAGACGGTTATTACACTAAATGATTGTGAATTTGCTGTCTGATGCATTGGTCATTGGTTTACAGTAGTTCTGCAGTGAAGTTTTGGCCCAAAATCTTATTTTTTATCCATGTATGTTGGAAGGATACATGTAGGTGTTTTAAGGCAAAACAGTGCTTGTTATTGTTGGTGATAACTGCATTAGTTTGGACTGAATTATCCTTTAAAATACCTGTGTTTAAAAGTCACATGTGGTGAGTAAGTAAAAGGGAAAACAGGGAAATCAGTCAGCAATAAAGCACACATTACTGGATTTATTCAGTGAAAAATCTGATTTACAATTGTCCTATGACACCAATGCAGTCGAGCAGTCAAGACTTGAAGTTTGCTTCTTTAATTTTGTACTGGAGCTACAAGGCTAATGTAGCTATCAAGCAATAGAAGCATAAGGATAACCTGTGTCTGACTGCCTTAAACCACAATGAATTTGTTAGGTACCTTAAATAGCCTTGCTAATGTGGTTTCTGAATCTGGTTACCGCATTGTCATCAGTTATGGGCAGAACAAATTTTAGACATCAGTTATGTCTTCACTAATTGACTGTGGAGGGGGGAATTGGATTTGTTTTCAATAAAACTATTGATAAAAGTATTTTCATGATCAAGAATGGCCAGTGTTTAACTTCAACAGTAGCTTTAATCTCTTTATCATTGTACTGCGTAATTGGAAACACTGATCCTGCCACTGATCTCAGGGTGTGAATTTAACAAATAAAGTGTTCAGGGACTTCCAGATGTAGTACTTGTCTTGAAACTTTTGGGAAGCTCTAAAACTACAAATAGTAAAGTTATTGATTTAACTATCTTTTACTGTAGTGATGTTGCTATCTTCCAAATCAAGTCAATTTTCAGTAGTGAAACTACTTATTGATTGAGAAGCCTACAAAGTTGAGATGCTGAACACTCCCATTTCCCAGACCATATTTGAATATATATGCTCTACAGAATTTGTTTAAACTGTTTCAAAAACAAAACTTTTTTTCCCCACATTTTTATGTGAGTTCCAACTAGCCTAGTCTGTATGTGGAGCCTTATTTTAGCCACACCCCTAAATTATAGAACAGGAAGTGAGACTGCATCCCTGTCCCTTATATGGTGAGCAGTTCTCATGCATACTTCATGGTGGGGGTTGCATGAAGACGAGCATATGAGATCGTAGACTTTCTTTGGTGTGGTTTTGTTGAGCGCACTCCGTTACTGCAGGGATGATTTATAATAAGTTTCATGACTACTGGAAAATAAATATATCACAGCTGTAGCTTTGGCGACGTGCGAGTCAGAATGCAACATTTACGTTACAACAGGAATATTAGAACAAGAAGCTGTGCAAAAGGAAGCCGACTTCAACCTTGTCCTTGCGCAAACCTAGCATAAGATAACCAACGTGTTTTGGAGCTGACTAGAGGCCGAACTACTGAATAACAAATTTAACAAGTTTTTTGTGCACAGAGCTTCGGCAGACACTCGTTTCAGTGTGAAACACACTTCTTAAATAAAAATACTCCTAAAACGTTGTTTAATGGCACGCCTCTTTTTTACAAACCCATCACAGGCTTTGTCGCGTAGTGTTTTTGTCCATAGAGTTTGTCCAGCTGCTACAAGCATAACATGTCGGGCAAAGCCTCTGTGCGACACCTGTGGTTGTTCATTTTCTCCGCAATCACATCACATGTTTGCTAAAGCCAGGTGAATTTCATCTCTGCAAGAAGTATGCTGAGGCCTTTAGATTCCATTGTTTAAAAAGTAAATGCTTCCCAGAATCTTGAAAGTGTTGAGGAACACTGAGGATTGTTACTACCGAAACATCATTTTTGCAATAAAGTGTATTTACTTATGAAGTAGCTCCAAAGTAGCAATCTACTTTATTTATGTAGCTAATAATAGCTTAATAATAGCTTAGTTTTTTGTACAGCTCCAAATCAGAAAAAAGCTGGGACAGTATGGAAGCTGCAAAAAAAAAAGCAGTGTTTCTTACATTTAATGACTTTTATATCATTACCGACAGTATGAACCCAAGATATTCTATGTTTTGTCTGGACAGCTTCATTTCTCTTGTTAAAATACATCCATTTCTGCAATAAATTACATTACATTTTGCAATGTTGTCATTCCTTCTCGCAACGCTTAAAGGCCAGTCCAGTGTCCCACCCTCTTATTCCACAGCCACGCCTTTGTAATGTGTGCAGCATGTGGTTTTGCATTGTCTTGTTGAAAAATGCAGGACGTCTCTGGAAAACATGGCTTCTTGAAGGCAGCATATGTTGCTCCAAATCTCAGTATACTGTTCTGTGTTGGTCCGGCGCACACACTCTTCATTTCTTCCAAAAAAGACCTAAAATACCAATTTATCTGACCACAATACACATTTCCATGTGTGATGGTCCATCCCAGACGCCTCTGAGCCCAGGGAAGTCGACGCCGCTTCTGGACATGGTTAATTTAAGACTTCTGGTTTCCACAGTAAAGTTTTAAGTGCCATTTGTGAATGTAACTCTATAGTGCTTGATAAAGGTTTGCCAAAGTAATCCTTGGGCATGTGTGGGTATATCAGCTATTGCTGAATGAGAGTTCTTGAGGCAGTGGCGTCTGTCTGAGGGATCGGAGATGTTTAGCCTAGGTTTGTACCCTTTACGCACTGAAATTCCTCCCAATTCCTTGAATCATTTAATGATTTATGCACTGTAAAAGAAGAAATATGCAAATCCCTTCCACTTTGTCCTTAAGGAATGTTGTTTTTAAATAGTCCAATAATTTTCTCACATATTTGGTGACAAACTGGAGATCCCTTGCCCATTTTTGCTCCTCAGAGCCTTTTTGTGGATTTCATTTTGCACCAGATGATAATTACATTCACCTGTTGACATCACCGGTTTGAAACCACATCATCATTACATTATTTTACTTCATTACTAGCCCTAAATTGACAAACCTTGAAATATCTTGGGGTCATATCATCTGCAATGAAATAAAAGTCAAAGTAAATGTAAACTCCATTTTGCATTTGAATTTTCATACTGTGCAATCTTTTTTCTGATTTGGAGTTGTAAGTAACTCAATAGTAGCTTAGCTTGTTACATGTTTCATTCAGACAACATTACTGAAACCTTGACAACTGAACTAGCAAACTTCATAAGAGCAGAAACTCTATGTTTGCAGACACAATCACATATCCAAATGTGGAAAAATCAAGAATTCAAACATGAAGTCCAGATAAAGTGGCCTGTTCGGACACAAACCATTAAATCACTTTACTGAAGTTTTACTTCACAAAATGTTTAACTAGATGATATTTGCGTCTGAGAACAACACTTTTACCACAACGTCTAAGTGACACTCTTTGTGCGGAGAAAACCAGCAGAAGATCTCCAACCAGACACAAAGCAGAGAGGTGAAAACCTGGGGCTGTTTTTCTTACAATGGTGTCAGTGCTCATGTTCACAGCTGGATCATGAACTCGAATGTGCACAAAGAAATCTTAAATCCAAACATTCAAAAGTGTACAAAGAAATGACTTATAGATTGAACAGTAAATGACAAAATAGATATGACACAGTTTGACATTTTGTTTCCTAACACAATGAAATTAATACGCTCATACAGGCACAAACCCCCAAATACTTTTTAGGGCAACCGTATTAGCGCTTAACCAGCTTAAAAGCAAGAGATCATCAAAGCTCTTGTAGATCATCAAAGCACAGTTTACCACTGAGTAGCTGGAGTTATGTAAAGAAGACGCTCCTAATTACAGCACAAAGCTCTTCTTCTAACTCTAATAGCATATTTCGGTAGCAGTCAGGTTTACAGCTGTTGCATATTTGTTAACATTATCTAGAGTGAACTCACGCTGTATGAAGTGAAGGGTGGATGATGCTTTAGGCAACAGCCGAGCGTCAAGCCTCACTTCATCGGCGGCCTCACACCTTATTTTTATACTTCTTTTTTTTTTAAACCTTCTTTACTTCTTTATTCTTCCTAGTCAATCAGCTGGCTCAAGAATAGACAGAGGTTTTTCTTTGGGGTGTATTATTTTGGGGGTGTACTTATTTTAAAATGAAAGCCTGTCCGCAGCCACAAAACAATACAGCGTCACAAAATGAATGTCAATATTTAGAGTTTTACACATGGCGGAATTGTAGTGCCATATTTACAAATGGCTATGAAAAAATATGAGGGCAATAACTTTGTCTTAATGACTGCAAATCAAACTAACTAACAGGAGGGGAAAAAGAAGGTATAAATAAATGAATAAACTGAGATGATTGCATAATGTTACATCCAGTCAGCTACTTTTTACTGTGTAGTTTATTCAGTTACGTTACGCTGGTTATTGTTGTTCGCAGGCTCTAAATAATCTCAAGGTGGTGAATACTTTATGGCATACGTTTATGTAATTTATCAGGAATATGAGAAAATATTATCATGCCCATTCATATGGGCAAACTGTGCATTGCTTTCTTACTTAAGAAATACACAATTATTATTTTTATTCTTATTCCTGCATAATTCGGTTGATGCAAAAAAGTCAGTCAGCTTTGTTTGACGTAAAATGCTTCATTGCTGCAAACTTAAGTCCGATTTTTTTTACAGAGATGGTGAGAAGTCGTGAAGACTGCAGTGCAAATATAGCCATTTTATTGACTATCCAAAACCACCAGTTAGCCTACATTGGGTATCTGAGGTTTTATAAGTTATGTTAATGAAAATAAAATAGTGAAAAATCTGATATAATAACATTTCTTTGGTACTATTTTGCCCTACATATACCCATATACCATGTACATGTTCCCCAAGTATCAACAAAAATCATAAAATAAGGTCTCAGTCGTCAGGCAGTGTATTCAGAAACATCTAATCTAATAATTTTCTGTAAGGGAGCTTTCAGAAGCATTAAATATTTTGGACGTCTCCAATAAACACCATTATTATAGGAATTCTGACTCAGTAAGCTTCTTAGGAATAGAGCCTTTCTGAATGACTTTGTTCACTTCTTAACAAGTAAATTAAGCAAAAACAGTGAAATTCCTCTTTGTGCACAAAGCAAGTGCTGTATGCATTCGATGTTTGGGGGTACTGGGGGGTATTGCACTTTTGCAAGTACAAACACATTTAGGAACTGAACTGTGAACAAGGTTCAAAACCTTTTAAGCTTCATTTAACTCATAGCTGAGATCTTTCTTCAGGGTTTGGGGTGTATTTAAAAGTACTTTTTTAATGGTTAAATATACATTGCAATATGCATATTGATGCTGTTAGAACAAAGTATATCTGTCATTTTTCAGTTTTTGACATAATTCGAATGCACCTGCTGTCCTTTATATTGTGTATAGATGAACGGACTAAAAGAAAGTTTGATTACATTGACTTACATTATGAGTAAAGTATGTTTTCTCTTTTCCTGTAAAGTTACCATTATGAAGATGGTTTTGTTCTGACAGTAGCTGTATATTTACTTACTAGACAACTTTTGTCAACCACAATGCAATAAAATAAACTGAAGTTAAAAAATGAAGTCTGTAAAGCAAAATGAATGTCAACTGCCATACTGTGTGGAATATTCAGTAGTAGCCATGCCCAGCGTACTGGATATTCAACAGTAGCCAAGCCCAACATACTGGAATATTCAATTATAGCCATTCCCAGCATAGCCATGACCACTATAATGGAATATTCAGTAGTGGCCACGCCCAACATACAGATCAAATGGCATTGTTGAATTAAGCTTTTGGGGGAGAAAAACCTATATAAATGCAGCCTGTGCAAAAGTTATGGCATATTTTATTTTTGACCTTTTTTATATTAAATTTGGCTTATAACTATCAATTATGCATTAGAATTTACTTAAATATTGCCATATTTAAGTCTGTAGTGAACTTATTTTCACCTTTAAAAAAGCAGTAGCACTACACATCTGACATTATTCCGTATAACTGAATACAGCCTGGACAGAATCCTTGTATTCTTCCATCTGTTCTCTTTTTGTTTGAGGACTGGAGACTTTCCGTATGGCTGTGCAGCTAAAACAAGCAACAGGAAGGTATACATCCTGCTGTCCTTTTTACACACAATTCAAAATCTCAATGCACCTTAGGCACCGCAGCAAAACCTCAATGCTACTCTAGTACTTGAAAGAGAAGAAGGCGAGCGCAGGTACAGACACAGCTCTTCGAACACAAAGCCCTGACCGCAGAAGATTCCATGCAGATGGGGGTCGGCTTCGCTGGGCATGAAAGGTCATTGTTCTGGTAACGGCACCTCAGACCAAACAGTAAAAGAGCGGCAACTTTTTAAAATCAGTTTACACTGCAGGTCATGCTCTATGCTCCAGTTTCAGTGTAATGGTTTGCTTCTATTTCAGAATGATGTTGTAGATATGAAAGCGCCTGTGCATCTTCACTGTGTTTCAGTACTCACAAAAACACCTGTTGCTGAGCTGAAAGGCTGGGATTAAAGGGGAATTTCACTCATTTTCATCAACATTTCTGCATAACACAAAAATGTAAACAAGCTCATTCAGAGTGGTCACTGTGACACGAATTGGTGAAATGTACGGATGTTTGCCTGTGTAAAAGTCTTTGCACTGTGTCTAAACCACATTTTATTTAAAAACTTCTTCTGAGTTTTTATATTTAAAGTTGATGATGATTAAATAGTGGTAAATCCGAAATCTTTGGGAACTACTTTGCCATACAGCATCATGTATGTATAAATATTTTTAAAAAATCTTATCCCAAAACTACCATGAAACAATCTCTTGGGCATAAAGCAGCGTATTTGTAACTATTTCATGTAATAACTTTCTGTGAGGAAGTTTTTCTGTTTCACATTTCACATCAAACCACTGATCTGCAGTGATAAATAAATACACCACAAATGCACACATTAAAAGGACTTCGCCTCTTTCTGCACACTTAAGGAAATTCTGTCATGTACACAATGCTCTAATAGTTCTTGCGCAGTGCTCCAGTTAACTCCTCTATGAGAAATGCTGTTGAGCTTCACTGGCTAAGAGCAAAACTGAGAGAGAAACATGGTTAAATTATGGAACACTAATGATCTACGGAAATTACTCCCCATGCAATTATCTCAGTTATTTATGAGCCTCATTTGTTTAATCCTGTATAACTGCTAAATTCCGCTTCTCAACTACACAGGAAATAATATGTGTAGTTGTTCTAGAGCACCGTACTCTATATATACTCTATATACTGATAACTGTTATCTTTATATCGATAAATAAATATTAATATTAATGATCAGAATATTTCTATGGAAGAACATAGAAACATTAAGGCATGGAGTAAAACATAACACTGATATTTTGTATAGTTAAGAAAATTTAAGTACAGGATGATTTCGGTCGCTTGATTGTATTCCTATAGCAACATTATCTCTGAATTGTGACTGCATATTTCTTGAGATTCATCCTGAAGACTGATTTTATGCCATAAAAGTAACTTTTTAGAGTATATAACTAATTCACAGTAAGAAGTAGCCATGCTACAGTACAGCCTACACATGGTGGGGTTAGCTTTAATGCTGTTATACAACTAATGGTCCCAAAAGGGAGAACTCCTCAAACCTTATGGAACAAGTCGTATTTCCAAGACTTATTTGCAAGTGATGCTGGATCATTTATGTTGGTCAGTTCATCATGACATCTTACCACTCTGCAACAAGTAACCAGAGTTTTCAAATTATGCAAAAAGGACAAAAAAAAAAAATACACACACAAAAAAACCCCAAGGTTTTTGCATAACAGTGACAAATCAGGTTTGCATTGATCTCTGCCGTGCTCAAATACCATTTAAGTTATTTAGCAAAACACTAAAAGTGTTAGGCTGTGCCCTACTACGACACAGCTTACATAAACATCTGTAAAAGATATTTCCACCCAAACATGGCTTCAAAGCGACAGACTAATAAGAGATCAGATATATTAGCCACAACATACACCTGCTACATGCTATGAAGAATAAAGCCTGCATATTTCAAAAAACAAAAATCACAAGTACATTGCGTTTAGTGCTACTCTGAGTCTGCACAATTACATTGCTTCTTTACGGTCACCATCAGGTTCGTATTTAAATGAATACATTGTCAGAAATACTAATTAATAACAGATTGCAACAAGCTACCAACGTAATTATCTCAAACTAAATACAGTCTAGTCTGAATACAGTTTAATAGACCACGATTTTAATTAACGTTGCCCATGCCAGTCTAGATTTGGGCCACTGCCGCCTGTGGCCTTTTCACTATTCACCATAGCAAGTTAAGAAAACGGACAGGTCATTTACATTACAAATGTGCATTAATGTGTTATTATGCAGCTGTTAGAAAAGTTAAATAAAGGCTTTACCTCGCCGAGGTTACACCACTCTTCTACTTGAGGCTGTGGCAGTGCACTATGGCGACCATGTTGAAGTGCTGTCTAGTTGAACAGGATGTGGTATGGCCAAAAATGAACTGGATAGTTCAAATGCTGCAGCAGGACCCCCTCAATCTAAGAGATGTCTGACTGTGAAGAGCCGTCAGGGCGTCCAAGTATCATCCAAAACCAAACAGGCGTTCACTCTGTAAAACACAGTATATGAACTATCACAGATCTAAAAAAAAATCTGCTTTAACTGGAACTCCTGGTGAGCTTCCTCATTTTAAGTTACTTGTAGCTACTTCCTTTGGTGTTTTTTCTTTTTTTTTTAAGCCTGACTTCCCCTTTTATCTATAGCCAAGAGACACACAAACATGTACAAAGTAAGCTGAAAAACATAGAATACATATGGTGTCAATGTCAAGGCAACAGTATCTCCAAACAGGAAATGGGAAAAGCATTGTTATATTTTAATGGAGACTCAATTTAATGAAGCAAATATATATTTTTGTCATTTAGTGTCACAAACTGTATATAATCAAACCACCTATAATAGATACAGTACGAGGTCAAAAATAATGGCTGAATGAAAATCTTTTTTTGATGTGGAACCTTTACGTTATAGATTATAGGTTCATAACTTTCCAAAACACACACACATATTGTATTTACCAACACAGTTATCTAAAGAAACATCCACTAAAAGGGTCTTTAAATAACCAAATAACCTTTTTTTGACTGTATACGATCTCTAACTATGAATAAGCTTTGCTATGCCAAATATCACAGGGTTGTGCAAAACAATTACATACAATGCACTAATTTAACCTGATTATTATTAGGCAATCTTTTTACAGAATCAATTTACATAATAATTAAGAAACGCCAGCTGGCCTTTACAGCATGCTAAAACAAAACTCGTAAAAAATGTTTATTTCTTCTCCTGTAAAGTTTCCATTGTGGAGGTTTTGTTCAGCAAGCATATGCAAATCAGAAGATTATTTGACTTAATTTTTTTCTTTGGCTTTTTAAAGGCATATGCATATTGCATGATTTAGAGGTTGTAGTGTTTTCACTACACAGGAAACTAGAGCAGAGCGTCTGTGAGTAACTGTGAGCTGCAAGTAACTGACGATGCAAATGATAGCAAATCTACTCTATTAGAAGGCCAAGTGAAATGAAACCGAAATCAGATGACCAACAGCTTTTCAGCTAGCGTGTCATATGATGTGTTGGCTTGAGGTTAATTTCTGGAAAACCTTGGTTCCGGTGAAGAGAAAGAAAAAAGAACAAGATGAAAAATGATTTGCCCAGCATAGTTAAAAATATTTAAAGCAGAAATAATCATAGAAAGTCAGCAATAGATCTCGCATATACGTTCCTTTCTTTTACTTTTTCTTTATGTATTTAATGACAGCACACAGGCTTGGTTTCACTTTTTACATTTAGCTTGTAAACAGTGCATGGCTGGAAGATGATATATGAACATATATATGAAGTACTGAACATATGCACATATAAAATACATAAACACTGTGTCCCCAATTTAAAAGCACTACTCAACAACAATGAATACAGCAAATGTAGAGAAGAGGAGGGAGTGTGAAAATAAAAATATTATCTACTACCTAAAAAGAGAAAGACAAAATAAATGAAACATCCAGAGTTATACCTGTAATTACCTGCATGGTGCATGTGGAATTGCTGTATATATGAAATACAAGCGCAGTACAGATTTCAGTTTAAACTGATGTAATGGTGTGGGATGTTACGATAAGTGCAGTTTGTAGTGTATCTATGATACAGATCAGTGAGGTGAAACCAGTCGTGATGTCTAGTGACAGTGTCCTGGTTCTGGCACACTGCCTTCATGTGCTACACCTGCTCCGTGTTTACTTCCTTTCCTACAGAAATCTGTACTTTTGATCAGCTATATTTCTCCATACACTGCAAAAAGAATATGGCCTTACATTTACAGAACTTCTAATAACTTAACAGCACAATAATCAGTGAATTAGGTTCTGTCAAATTTACCATGAAAAAAAGCAAAAAAAAGACAAGTTGTTACTTCTTTAAGTAGAACAGTGTAGTAAAGTACAGTTTATTATAGTGTAGTATACTGTACATTTAAGGGACCCAGATCATACATTTTCCTCGTATTTTATATGTTCCACATGAGTTTCACTGATAATGTTTTTGTGGGTGACTTTAAGACGGAAATACAGTTGGACACCAAAGTTTTGTTTTGTTGAGTTTCTAAGTGAAAATTAAATAAACCATAAAACCATAAAAATTATTTTTAAAATGTCAGCAGGATGTATTCATTTATTTGCACCTAGACAAAAAAATAAACATAGAATTTTACCATTGCTGCCCATTTGAATTTATGTGAATGACCTCAGTTCTAACTGACCTGTAGTCTTTGAAAAAGCAGGCTGTAACCTATTAAATAACTTCAGCATGAATACACAGGGGTAAACTACTACAAGGACTGCTGAAAGGATGAATATGTGGCATCGCAAAAACAGTTGCTGTTTAGTTTATATGGGCTGTAAGGACTGAGGAGTAAATTCTGAAACCTTAACAATGTTTAAATCCAAAATCAAATGCTTTATTTTTAAAATAAAAAACAGGAAAACTTGTTTTTCTGTGATATTGGTCCTAGATAAGTAGTATTTTAAAAACTTGCACTAGCGTCAAGAATACAACCAATAATAATGATAATAATAATGATAATAATAATAATAATAACAATAATGCTTCGACTGTCCTTTTATCTTATTACTCTGACTAAAAAACATCCTACAAAGTACTAACTGATCTGAAATTAAACAGGTACATATATGACATATTGTCCTTAAGAACGTTTGTTCTCAGGACACTGAAACAAGCCGTCTCATGGCATTTTGTAGGTGTGTGACATTTAACTCAGCGCGCACGCTTCAGTTACAGCGACTGCTTTTTAAGGTGGCAACTCTCCAATTGCTTTTTTTTTTTTTCCTTTTTCTTCTTTTTCATGACTTTACTTTGTGGTGAAACATTTTCTCTGTTCTTCAAGCAATCTGAGGATGCAGAAAGTAGAGGTCTCATACTTCAGACTATTTTTAGAGACCCCTGCAAGCTCAGCAGAAGCCCCGGAAATGATCTTTCTCTCCAGGTGCACAGAGCATGACTACACACACACGCCCTGAAGGGATTGAATGGCTTTAAATACTGAAGGCCACCAACAGGGGGCAGGAGAGCGCTTAAGGATGAGACAAAAAACAATAATCCGCACACTGTACAGAGCCCACCAGTACAGAGAGGTGTGTGTTTTACTGTATATATTAAAGGGAAAAAAATCAACAAATGTTTCAAAAAATGAGACACTGTTTAGTTGTTCAGATGCAAACAAAGACATACACAGTGGTTTGATGGGAAATGGTTAATTTCAGAGAAACTTGCTGACGTGGAATTCTTTCCAATGCTAGTGGTAGGAACCAGGGTTTAGGACGTCTGCAGGACGGGTAAAATACCTCGGAAACATCATAAAACAGTGTTTCAAGCAATGAGCCGCATATTCATAACCATTTCATGTAAAAACTTTCTGTGAAGTAGTTTTTAGACACATTAAACTCGGATTCCTGTTACCAACACTGAGAACAATTCAGACAGCATTTCACATCAGACCACTCTGAATGACTTTCTTTTCATCTTAATCATTTAATTATTCACAAAAAAAAAAAAAAAACACCTTGTCAGTATATATAATTAGGCCGCTGTATGTTTCGGCTTCAAAGACGCTTTCAGGACTGTCTAAAAGCAGTAATTTTACAATGAACAAACGACTGTTAAAAAGATTGTAACTGTTTTTTAGGTGCTCCGTCGTCTAAGCCTCTAACAGTGACATACAGTTGGCTTTTTCTACATAACAATAACAGATGTTCCTTGCCCAGTGAAGGTGCTGAAAACTCTGAAAATATCAGAGGAAACCAAGTGGATCTGCACAACTGCAGCACACACGAGGAAAGCACCCTGTAGAGAAACTCTAATAGTATGTCCTAGAAGATTCCAAATTAGTGCTGAATGTATCTCATTATATAGACATCTGAGGCAAAACCCTGTTTAGCATTTCACATACAAATCTAAGATGAAGTACATACCAGGAGCTGACCAAGAGAAAGATCCTACAATGCGACAGTGCTTGGTCAGAGACAGAGATGTGAAAGAGACAGCAACTTCCCGACAGTTGGAGAAGTGTAACCAGATTACTGACTGGAGATTATTAAAACTGTGAAAGGAAGTGTGTAATGTGTGATGTTCTTTGGAATTACATATATAACACACACACTTAAAGTTACCAGTTTAGGTCCTCCTACACTGTATCTACACTCTTTTTCCAATATATATACACTGTAGCGTTGCCACTGGACATAAGGTTTGGGTCAGCTGGAAGAGTGGATAGCAGCACAACAAGGACTCCCTGAATGTTGTGCGCCTCTCCGCAGCCTGCATTGTGTTTGTTCTACCTGAGTTTCACTTGTTGTGAAATGTTTTTGCGGGTTTAGTTTTTGATGCCTTTAGGACAGAAACACAGCTGGACACAAAAGTTTGAACTTATGTGTTTTGATTGATTGATTTTCTAAGTGAAAACTAAACAAAACACACCATAAAAATGATTAAAAAATGCCTATTAAAATAAACAGGATTTATTAACTTACTTGCACCTAGAAAATGAACTAAACATAGAAATTTACCATTGGTGCCCATTCGAATGTTTGTTAATGACCTCAGTTTTAATTGGCTGATTGGCCTTTCAAAAAGTGGTCTTTCAAAAAGCAGGTGTGTTACAAGGTGGTTGTGCTTTATCATCTCTTTTTGTGGTTAACTAGGTGCTGGATGCGTCTGGCCTCATCTGGTGGAGCTTTTCTGTTTGTAGCCTTCCTTCCATTTTTCCCTGAGTGCTTTTTCCCCTCTCTGTCTGCTGTTTCAACAAAAGAGCATTTTCATGAAGAGAAACTGGCAGACTCTGGTTCCTCTCCTCAGACGCTTAAATACTGTACTGGGCAAAAGTCTTTTTTTTGGAGTCTGCATTTTTCCCTGATATGAAAAAAATCTGGTGCTTAATGGTTATTTTGACTAGAAATTAATTAAAGGAAAGTGTGATTTTGTAGGTACACAGTTAATAGACTATAGTCCAGCTGTAGCTACACAATATATCAGCCACCCTCTAAAACTTCAATTAATAAAAACAAGCCAACACAAGACTACCACTGATAAGACATTCAGATGGTGTACAGTCAACAAAGCAGTGACGCCATGCTAGTTGGTGTTGAGTCGTTACCAGCTGATTAGACTAAGCAACGACTGAAATAAACAAATAAAGAAATAATCTTTCATTCAAAAGTTTAGAACTAATGACAGTGTAACAACACATCGTAGGATTGTGAATTCACAGTGCAAAACTGTGACAATGTGCATCACAGAGGTGTGACAATGCACTGTGGAGCATGGGTATTCTATTAATTATGCCATCTAATGCAATGGCATTGTTTAAACACCAATGTCTGCTAACAATCAACTTGAACTGAAAATATCTAATTGCGATTTTCCTCACAAATACTGCAACTGTGATTTAAGAATTAAGTAATTATATTCTAGAAATTAAAGTTCAGGCCTGTTTTTGCCATGAAGACCAGAATATCCACCAGAATATCCACCTTGACTGTGGTGTACCAGACCGCAGGTAAATTGCAGGTGTAGTATCACAACACATGGTTTGGTTGCCTCGGATTGATCTAACTCATCGATAGGTAGTTCACAGGCTCTGTGTTATTAGGATACACATTCCCCCTGTAAGACAACACGTTTAATAATGTGGGCTACAATTTAAAAACAGGCAGTTCTTGTGATTAGAATTAAACTGCAATGTTAATATAAAAACAATTAATCTTTCGGGCCTACAATCAAAACCAATCATCAACTCACTCCATCACTCCTCCTGCCTCCAGCTCTGCCTTCATTACTAAGCTGTGCAACAACATCATTAGAGTCTTCAAATCAGTTTTGTTGAAGATGAATATAATGGTTCTAATGCGATGATAATGTTCTTTACGTTTCACTGATCTATAAAACTGAGCTGCCTAGCACCAAGAATGAATCCAATTAAAAACAAAATTAATGAATTAAAATGTAATAAAATAATAATCAAAATGACTCATATTCAAAAATAAGGTCACAAAATCCCAAACATCACATAGCTATTTACTGGAAATCTGTGAGAAGAAAATCCTACCAATGGATGAATACAGCTAATAACTTATTGTTCCCCAATACTAAAGTTTAAATAATTGAAATGAGATTCCACACTTTCTAGTGTGTATATACCCATCAGCCAATTAATAAGGTACATCTTATATCTACGTTCATTATGCATTTTATCAGCTCCACTTAACATATAGGCGCAGTTTGTAGTTCTACAAACCCAGACTATAGTCCATCTGATACTCTGCATACTTTGTTAGTCCCTTTTACTCTGTTCTTCAGTGGTCAGAACCCCCACAGGGCCACAACAGAGCAGTGTCCACTCACTGTCCAATCTATTAGACACTCCTACCTTTCTGATCCTTATATAAGATATAAAGCCCTGTAGTTGCACAGTTTGTGTTGGTCATTTTCTAGTCCTTCATCAGTGGTCACAGGATGCTGCCCACAGGACGCTGTTGGCTGGATAGTTTTGGTTGGTGGACTATTCTCAGTCCAGCTGTGACACTGAGGTACAGCCCTGCTGTATGTGATCCACTCACACCAGCACAACACACAATAACACACCACCACCACATCAGTGTCGCTGCGGTGCTGAGAATGATCCACCACCCACATAATACCTGCTCTGTGGTGGTCCTATGGGGTCCTGACCATTGAAGAACAAGGTGGGTGCAAGGGGATTACCAAAGCATGCAGAGAAACAGATTGACTGCAAGTAATTGTAAAACTATGAAGTGTACCTATACGATAAAGGGAGCTGATAAAACACAAGGAGTGTAGACACAATGAGGTGGGTTTAATATTGTGTTATGACTGTTGTATATACAGTATATATTTTGCAGCTCCTTTTACAGTCACTAAAACACCTGGAGGATCAGCACTGTCCTTTCATTTTTGACAAATAGACCCAACACTGTTTATCATTTAATGATGGACCAGGATTTCCCAGAGGAGAGGGTAGATTTTTCATTAACTACCTGACGATAAATGGTGGTGATAAACGCATTTGCTTTAGATGTTCCCAGCCCTGGCTTCCCAGCAGGCCTCCCACGCTGTGGGGGTTTCTTCATTATTATTCCCCCACCCGTATTCCGACAAGCCCCGCCCTCCTGCGCGGTGATTGGCTGGTAGTTCATACTCGCAAGCGGTCCTATTTTTTTACACTCTAAAATATGAAACCACCTTTATTTTAGAAAATATGAGCTTTAGAAAAGATGGGGGTTTATTTCTGTACCTGTACTGCTGATACACATATTTTATAACCACCAACTCTAGATCACACACGGGGGATACAATCTGAACCTGAGCGAATCTAATGAACAGTCTTTTATCTGCTGCTTTTATAAAATTGACTCGATCAAAAAAAAAAACGACGGTAAAAAGGGAAACGAGTGCATGACTTCAGTTATATACAAAGGCGTCGCACAACAACAACAACAGTCTGTGCTGCTGCCTACTTCACTGTTTTCATTCTGCTTTCCTTCAGCACCACTTCCTTCTCGTTTAATATGCGGCAAGCTAGCCAATCATGGGGCAGAGAGCGAGCGCCTATCAGCCAATCGTAGCAGACGGGGGGCGGGGTTTTCCGGAAAACGGGTGATGAGTAAAACCCAACACAAACACCGAACCGCTCGCAGCAAAGCGGTGAGATTCCACCTTACGTCAGCGAGAGTGACGTCACACGGGCAGGCGAATCTCCCATCCGCTCGATTTTTTATTTATTTATTTATTTTCATTTCGCCCTTAAATATCAGAGTCCGTGCTCGAAATGGGGATTTCAGCGCCGGCTCCGATCCGCACATGAGGGAGGGAAGAGCACGAGCACGCCGAATCGCCGCCACTTCGGGACACAGTACCATGACAGAAGTGTGAAGTTCTCTCTATCCACCGCTGTTTTTAGGTGAGCGGAGATTTTACTGCTGCTTGTGTGTGGGAATAACCGGCTACGCCCTGAATCAATCGACTTCTTCTCGTGTCTTTCAACAAAACAAGTCAGATAAGTGTCGATGTAGCGAAGCCAAAGAGTCAAAGTGGCATAGACGTCGTACTTACAGGATGCTAAGGACTTTCTCTCTGTGGCTGTGAGCTTTGCTGCATCTTCTCTGCATCGCTCCCTGCATCAGCAGCAGCAGCAGGCTAACGCTACGTCCGGCAGCCTCATGGCTTCTAGGACTGGAAAAGAATAACTCAAAACATTAGTAGTAGTAATAGTGATAATATCAATAATTACCACCATAATAATAACAACAACAATATTTTAAAAAATAATGACATTAGCCTATGTCCCACTGAAACCGCCAAACTAGCCATTCGTGCACGCGCTGTCAAACTATCCTCACCGTTAGCTACGTTTAGCTATTTCTACATGTTTGGCCGACAAACAAGATTTTTCCGAAAGACATTTTGATCAGTTTTCTAGAAAGAAGCGTTTCAATGCAAAAGAGGTTCTAGCCAATGATGTTTTGAACGAAAAAAATCGACTTGTAGATCCCCTTGTACAGTAAAGAGAGGACGAAGCTCAAACTGACTCCCTATTCGCCGGCTTCTTGTTCGAATTTTGCCGTTCCACCTTAAATGGTGCAGCAGTTATATTCTGGCGGCCGGGACGCCAATTCGAACTGGCAGGCGCCAGAATCTAACTGCTGCAGCATTTAAGGTGGGATGGGAAAATGTAACTGCTGGAGCTTTTAAGGTGGAACAGGAAATTCGAACAAGAATGTAACTACTGTAGCATTTAAGGTGGAATGGGAAAATCCGCACAAGAAGCTGGGGAGTAGGCAGCCAACTTCAGCTTCCTCAAGAGAGGCAGTGTAGCCAGCCCATGATGTGGAGCTAGCTCGTATGTCTATCCGCGTAGACTGGCGCTTGGCGGTGTACATGATGTAGATGTGCCTCCAGGCAAAGAGATGTTGGGTGAGTTTATGTATGTATGCATGCTGCCACTTCACGTGGGCTTATGCTGATCTTCTCAGCTGGTGTCAATGTAGAGTGCCATTTAAAATACATATGGAAGGTGTTTTTTTAGCATATTTATACAAGATAAGATACCCGTATCTTCTGACTGGGTTTTTGTTTAATGTAAAAAAACATGATGTCTCATCTTTTATTTTGTTTGTTCTCCCTTTAAGATTCAAGAAAGAACAATGCCAGAACAGAGCAACGATTATCGGGTGGTGGTGTTCGGGGCTGGAGGAGTTGGGAAGAGTTCCTTGGTCCTGCGCTTTGTGAAGGGAACCTTTCGCGAGAGCTACATCCCCACCATTGAGGACACCTACAGGCAGGTAATTAGCTGTGACAAGAGCATCTGCACCCTGCAGATCACAGACACCACGGGCAGCCACCAGTTCCCCGCCATGCAGCGACTGTCCATCTCTAAGGGACACGCCTTCATCCTGGTCTACTCCGTTACCAGCAAGCAGTCCCTGGAAGAGCTGAAGCCCATCTTCGAGCAGATCTGTCAGATCAAAGGCGACGTAGAGAGCATTCCTATCATGTTGGTGGGCAACAAAATTGATGAGACAAGCGGCCGGGAGCTGGACACCAGCGACGGCGAGGCGTTGTCCAAGAGGTGGAAGTGCGCCTTCATGGAGACATCAGCCAAGACCAACCACAACGTGAAGGAGCTCTTCCAGGAGCTGCTTAACCTGGAGAAGCGCAGGACTGTCAGCCTCCAGATTGACGGCAAAAAGAACAAGCAGCAGAAACGGGCTGAGAAGCTAAAGGGCAAGTGCGTCGTCATGTGAAGCATTCCAGGTATCCAGTCTCTGGATTCAGCCAGAGGGGAATCAATGATTCTCATGAACTAGCAGTTCTAGCTAAACACAGTTTACACCTGATGAAGAGGGGGGCGCATGCTTAACCATGACACTTTCCCCTGTACTGGACGCTCACTCAGTGAAGGGATTGATGGCTGTTAAGTTGGGGCTCACCAACACTTAAACATCAGACCATTTACAGGGAAAGCCCTACAGAACTATTCTCAAGTTCAGTTACTTTCATACAGTGATGCTTTAAAAGACATCACACTCCATGTGCTCGCCTGCGGTTGGATTCAGTTTCACCCACTGCAAGCTTGCAACAGATCTTTGAACCAACAGCAATGCTTAGTGCTCAGCAACCTCTCTCATTCTCCAAAGACTGCACAGTTCACGTCCAGGTAAACAGAAATGTCAAGGTTCATTGGTTAGCATTACCGACCACTACATTTTGCAACTGTGAATAAGAAAGAAAAGACCTATGATTGGTAAAGTGCAAAAAAGACCATTTTAGCCAGCGTATCTGCACGATTAACACAGCCCTCAAGACCCATGCTATGTAAAGCAATACGAGTGAATGCTGCTGTTGCTCAAGTATCACAGTTGTATAGAGTGAGCTATACAACGATTCTGAATTGGATACACTACAATTGTAATCTGCAGTAAAACAAATTCAAGTTCAAATATAGTTCTGAGCCAGACAATAGTAGACCATCATCCTTACAGCTGATTCCAGAATGTTTTCATCAAAGTAATATTTTTTTTGCTCCACCTACAATTTAAAAGTCTCCCACAACTGATCACATAAAGGAAAAGGTCATATCATCAAGTTTGTTCTAATCAAAGAAGATGCTGATCCTTCAACATTACGATCCTAGCCTTTAACTGTGAAATACTATTCTTAATTCAATAAAGGTTTAATATAGATTTTCTAGAGTATATATTCAGTGCAGCTGAAGACCATCATCATATTTGTTTAGGGCACTAAGTCAAGTATTTTTTACAACACCAAAACAGCTCAGCTAAGATAAGCTTTCTTTTAAAGAGATTAAGTTCGACCATTTGCAGGTTTCAACCATCTGCAGCTCGTAAGACTAATGTAAACAGGTAGATCACATATTTATTTAACAGTGAAAATGGAAATGTTGCCCAATGTGAATGAAAATGTTCTTACTTTCTCAGAAATAGAAATGCGTCTGAAACACCTTATAGGGAAATATAATCCATATCTAATATCTTATTTGGAGGTAAACTAACCTTGTGTTCTGGGGTTGTTCCAAAGGAAGGCAACTCCCAGTACAGTGAGAAAATGTATTTTATGTTATCATTTTCTTTAATTCAGAAAGTGGCCTTTTTGGAAGTGGAGTGTGGTGGTGATTTTAATGCAGTTTGGCCCAATGAAACTGGCAAAAGCGTTACATACAACTTGATAAGACTGCATGATTCAAGCAGCAGCAGAGCAGAGCGTTTAGATACTGGCTGAGAAGAGCGAACACAAACAAAAACCCCTCCGTAAATTTCTTACACCATACTTGACAAGCAACCAAACATCTTTTCCAAATATTGATAACCCTAGCAGAGTACCTTGTTAGGAGGAATAACTCATATGTGTATATTTTAGCATGATGGGTCTTGTAATTATAATGGTAGAATCTGGCTTTCCAGCTAGCTTATATCGCTGCTTTGGCTGTCTTTCTTTACATCGGTACTGCTCAGAGTACGACAGGTGCAGTAAAGCTATTTATCTGTTATTAAGTGCTGTATTGTCACGAGAATGTCACTAGTATGGTCGTAAGCAGAAGAAGTAAAGAATGGCAGGTTGTGCCATAGTGAAATTGCGGTAGATGACCAGACACCTATATCCAAAAAACTGTCTTTAGCTATAGGCGCACAAGTTGTGCCAACCAGAGTTGATGGTATGTATTACTTGGGCGAGGGATGTGCTTAGATTCAATGCTGAAGTTACTCGAGCCTGTTTGTTGCACCAGACTTGTAAAACAAATGTAATACTGTTTTGATGAAATGCCTGTAAATCATCATGTGTGCCTACAAGTTTATATATTATTGTATATAAGTCACAAAATAAAGAAAGTTATGCATTTGATCTTGAATCTCAAATGTTTATGTAAAATAATCTATATTAAAAAATACATGAAAGTGATAAAATATCACTAATCCATTTAATGGTTGCCTGAACCACAGGCGTGTCTTTGAGTTGTGATCAAGGACTGAGCATATAATGTTCATTGGAGATATTAGACTGATATTTGCACAATTTCACTACGTATGTTGCCATTTTAACCTTCTCCCCAGCACCAAATATTGCCATTCAATGTACTTTATTGGTCCTACATGGGAAATGTTTCATTTTGCTGCCTAACTACACCCAGTCTGTAAGCAGCAGAGCATCAGCGGCCAGTAGGAGGTTTAGTCCAAGGTATACCTAACCAGTCCTGCCAACTTGTGTTGGCTCAGCTTTCTCACAACAGGGCTGCTGGCCACCCCAAACAGAAACTGGCTTATCACTTTATAATCTTTCTTAACAGACATATTATGCAGAATTACTCTAATAAAAACAGCATTTAAACAAAATAAAACAAATGAAGCAAAGCACATTTAGCTAAATCCATCAGCAGGTTTTCAGTTTTTGAAATAAATTCATGATAAACAGACCAAAAGATTACCCAAAATTACTTGTGTGTGTGTGGGGGGGGTTTCTTTCTTCTGTAAAGTTATCATTTTGAAGATACAAATGTTTGGATCCTACACCAACGATATGTAGTTCTGCAAATCTACAACTGCAGATAGCATCCCATCTGTTTCTAGCCGTAAATCGTTAACACCGTTTGTCAAAGTGCCCAGTGGACCACCACTGACCAAGTATTATTTGGGTAGTTGGTCATTTTCAGCACTTATATGGTAGTAGAGGACATTTGTGCTGCACGGAGTGGATCAGTTTTTAACACCTCAGCATCACTGCTGGACTGAGAACAGTGCACCAATCAAACTATCCAGGCATCAGCATCCTGTGACCACTGATGAAGGACTAGAAGAAGATGACTAACACAAACTGTGCAGCAACAGATGAGTTGAGGTCGTCTGGGGCCTTAAGATAGATAGATAGATAGATAGATAGATACTTTATTGATCCCGAAGGAAATTTAGCAATTTAATTTAATTTAAATCTATATGGTAGGAGTGTCTAATAGAGTGGACAGTGCAACACCCATACCAGTGCAACCCACACTAACACACCACCACCACGCCAGTGTCACTGCAGAGAGAATGATCCAACACCCACATAATACCTGCTCTGATTAGTGTAAATACAAGGTAGACACATCTAATGAAATTATCAATAAGTGCAAATGGATTGACAGTTGAAACCTATTATGTAACAAATGCATGGATGTACAGTAAATTCTCCTCAGAATTGTGCCAGGGAGGGCATCCACCAAATGTGGCCCAAATGCGTGATTCTATTATACAAGAGTGGCTGAACATTGATGTTGCCTACATCCAGAAACTTGTTCAATCCATGCCAAATCAAATTGCAGCTGTTATTTATGCTGCTCATGGAGGTATTATATACCCTATTATGCATGTTTCAGTCACAGGTGACTCGTTTTTTGTCCAGTGAGTTTATATAATAGCATTAATGTAAAGGCGAAAGAGTTTTTTTTCAGTAGAACAGCATGCAGACATATAAATACACATGCAACATCGATTCCATATTGCAACCAGCCAACAAATTATGCTGGATCAAAAGTGGACTCAGTTGAATCTTTAAGAGATGCTGAACATATCGGCCAAAACTTGCCATGTGATTGTTGCATTAAGCTAATGGGATTAGATGCTAAACTCATAGCCCTTCTGCTGCAATCTAATAACATTCATTCTGCATTCAGGCAAAAGGAGACAGAGCTGAAAAGGGACTGCGCGTTTCTCCCTGCATTACGCTCAGTCTAAAGTGAGAAGACCATGGTTAATTCACATAGTCTTCTGAAAGGTACCTCATGTGGCACGAGGTGTTTTAAAGTGCCGCTGTTTGCAGCCTTAGTCTTCATTTCAAAACGTAAAATGAATCGCATTTGAAAGGCTTTATTCAATACGGCTTGTTTATACAACCTTTAGAGAAACTGTGGTGTGTGTATATTATAATTTTAGTGGACATCCATGTCCTGAACGTACTGATGAGGCTGCCTAATTGGTTTAGGCCCCACAAATTGGATTAGCAGATAGACTCATTTCACATTTCCCAGAAAGTTACGCCTAATGGCTACACTTTAAAGTGAGCTGCAGCTCAAAACTCAAAATGACCACCATGTGACTAATATATTATAAATGAAAGGCACACTATTTCCGCAGCCCTGAAATGTTTCAGAGTAGTAGCCTAGTGTAGTTGTTTCAAGCCGGTATATTTGTTTTTTAAACGTTCAGTTGGTTCTACAGTCCACTGTTTTCTAAGTAAAAGCGGATGATGATTTCTGAAGAGGACCCAGAAGACCTTGCATTAAAAAAACTGTCAAATGAGTTTCGACTGTCTGAGTCTTTGAGCAGATAGTATGGGTTTGACTGTATACATGTAATAAAAATGGATCTTCAAGGGTTCTTCAGTAAAGCCAATGGTTCTGTTTAGTACTATGATTTCTGCTGTATACAGAACCACTTCAGGCTTAAATGGTTCTCTGCATGGTGAAATGGCTCTTCAGAGAGAATGTGTTAGATATTGTACTACTGGAAATGGGTTCCATATAGAACCAAAAACTAATGTACTCAGTAATTTAGAGATAAATAATAATAACTATAATAAATGTTACAACATAAAGTATCTTTAACACTGCTTGGCTGTGACTTCAGATCCAAAAGTCAGAGCTAGTTTAGTCCATACTTTGATTAATGGTGGTGCTGGAACAATTGGATTTTATGTGACCTCATTTCAAAGACAGGTGAAGAAAGAGTAAACACAACAGTGACCGGTAGATTAGAAAGTGTTGAAGGTAACTGAGATTAAATCTGGCCGTCTTTGTGTGTCTGTTTTTTTTTTCAGGCTCATCATTTCGGAGATACCGCAGAGACATTCTCAAAAGTTTGGAATGAATGTTTTTAATCATGTTTTCTGCCCATTTCAAAAACGGCACGGCCTGCCATTTGGTTCCCCGGTGCCATCATAAAGGTCATTCCATTACCTGATTAGCTCAAGTGAAGATTATTAGATGAGGCCTTTTCAAACTTGAAGAAAATTGGGAGGTGAAGCTGTTTATAAACCGTACCTTTGAAAAAACGAAGCACGCTTGGTTTTTATGTACTTACATATTCAGCTTATATAAGGCATTATTTCATTGCCATATTTCACTACTGTCAGAACACAACCTCCAAAAATCTCCAAAATCAGTCAGCTTTTCTAACTTAAAGGAAAAAAGGAGACCTTTTTACTGGTGACATGACATTTTCAAACGGTGTGAAGAGCAGCTGGTAATTTCAAATGATGTAAAACTGAAAATCGAAGATTCAAGATTTTGTCACGACAAACAATAATTTGTACATAAAGTAATTAGTATTATATAATTGGTACATGAAGTGATGATTGAAATGTAGCTGTACTGTACATAACTGGTTTAAGTGGTAACTGTGGTAGTTTCCCTCCAATCTCTGTTGGAGATTTCACTTCAGTATCCAACTGTACCATATGTACAGTGCCACAGAACAAAATACCTGCTCTCTGGTGGTCCTACAGCCTACAATCTTTAATTCCAGAGCTTCAAAGTGTATCCAAATGGTGAGTGGAAATGATAAAATAGACAGGTTAGACACACGATAGACATATCTAATGAAGTGACCAGTAAGTGCAAATGGATTGGGAGTTGAATTTATTATGTAACCAATGCATTGATCTATTGTAATGATTCGAAAGAAAGTAATAATTGTAAAGTTATATAGTGCATAGCTTACAATGTGCTGAGAATATATGTAATGTTAGTATAGTATATGAGGATATGAGAACATACTAGCATTTATGTAAGTAAAGGCAAAAGTGTTAAAAAGTTGTCAAACATGATTCTTTAGGGATACTGAAAGTGGTTCTTCTATGGCATTGCTCCATGAACCTTTTGTGGCACCTTTTTAAGAGTGTAGCTATTAAATACTAGACGCGTATGTACTTTAAAGTATGTACTTTAAAGTGCTGTTGAAGAATGTTGATCTAGGTTACATTTTTGCAGTTTTATATGTTTGGTTCTATATAGTACCAAAAAATGGTTCTTGACTTAATGGTAACGTAATAATAGCAGAACCCCTGTTGGTGCTTAATAGGATAATCACTTAAAGAGCCATAAAAAACACGTTCTCGGTTTTGAATATTATACACAAAAATAACAACAATGATAAGAACGAATCGAATCAACTGATAATGTAATAACTGATGCAAAAGAAAGCACAATGACCGATGGTCATAACCTTTTGGAGTAGAGTTGCACATTTCTAAAGCAGATAACCAATCAAACTGTTCTTTAAGTTGCCATACTATTACATATAACCACTGCCCTGATTAAAAGAACCATGGAGTAGAATTACAGAGCGGAATTAGATGAAAAGACGCGACCTGATGTAAGATCACTCAAACAATACATTTACATTTACATTTATGGCATTTAGCGACGCTCTTATCCAGAGCGACTTACAACCGTGCTTAGCGTTCTGTCGGATAATGTTTCCCAGCTAGTATAAGTAAGTTAGGAGTCTAAAACTCACCCTGAGCTCAGACACTGCCCGAACAAGGGCCAGTGCTGCTACACAATACACTGTCACCAGCCCATTAACCCTCGTCTAGTTCAAAGTGATGCACAGGAGAAGTCACTGCTAGAAGCCCCTAGAATCCTTCTTCATTCGGACAGTGACTGGTGTGAGTGCGGTGATGGAGACTGAGAGAAGGCTAGATGGGGGAGGTTTAGCTATGGTATTAGATATGACTAATCAGCCTGTGTGCCTCATTACTGTAGAGTGAAGTGGCTTAGACTACATAATAGAGCACCTGCCAGCACTCACTCAGCCTGCTAGCCACAAGGCCTTTTTATGACCACGTACTCCTCGGATGGCCGAGCCAGCGTCCATTAGTGTAGTTTAAAAAAAACACCAATCTACCAATCTAGCACCACTGTATTAAATGTTAATGTAAGAATTAAAGAGCTCAAAATATCATAAAATCATATTGACTGTGACTTTCAGCTCCTAAAGCGAGAGCTAATTTAGTATGTGCTGTTCATTTTCTGCCCTTTGATTAATGGTGTTGCTGGAACCCCTTTCGGTGTTATGGGGCCTCATGATAGCTGTTTACTAAGACAGCAAGAAACAAAAAGGTATTTGAAAGGTAACTAAGGGCTACATAGTGCTGCATGAGCATTACATAAAAAGCAATACAAAGTAATATATGAGTCATTTATTAAGTTTTTTATTTTTTTATTTTTGCACAAACAGCTGCACCCAGTAGGACTCAAAAGACAGGAATGAAACTTTGTGGGTAGGTTTGATATCGTGAGACATGCGTATGATTAAAGTTTCACACTCGGTCGCGCATGTGGCGTAAGCAAGGACGGACCTTATTGCTGTACCTGACTGACCCAACGGCCATGATTGCAGACATTTAGCCAGCAGTGATGTCCCCCATTTGCAGACAGCTACACAACGTAGGGCTGCATGTGTGCAGACTGCGGTGACGAGTCTCGCTTTTGTCTTGGTGGAGACGACCAACAAATCCATGTGTAGAGGCACCGTGGTCAGCGCCAAGATGAACAGTTTGTTGCCACATGTCACACGTCCTGGTGTCACTCCACCTCAGCCCCTACCACACATTCTGCAGGAACTGTGTGAGAATATTAAAGCTGCATGGGATGGATTATCACAGGACACCATTAGGAACTTCTACAACTCCATGCCGAGATGTCTGGTATGTTGCGTTAGCAAACATGGCGCCCCAACACCATACTGAGAGACTACTTCTGTATGTGTAGCACAATAAACAATGCCCATATTAGTGTAAATCTATCATCATTTATTGTTCCTGGTAGCCTTTATCTTCCTTCCCAGTAGCACTGCAGTCCCACACTTCCTTCTGGGTGCAGCTATGTGTATGTATATATATGGTGCCAGAATGTAACTGCTGCACCATTTAAGGTGGAACGGAAATATTCAAATAAGAAGCTGGCGAGTAAAAAGCTGATTTCAGCTTCAGCACTGGAAATACATGAAAAGGGGATGAGGAGGTGGCTCTGTTTCTGCTGGACAGGTGGTTAAGATTAACTTTGTGATAGCAACTGGTTAGCATAGCAGCAGCAACGGCAGCAGTTTATCAACCCAGTTTGTTAACCTTCTAACGTTTCAATTCAATTCAATTCAATTTTATTGTCATTTTACCAATACAGGGTTGTACAGTATAACGAAACACAGTCGGGCTCCTTCTCCACTGCAGTTACAAGAATATACTGTATGTATATATATAGTGTAGTGCAAAGACAAATAGACAAAAACAATGTGTGCAAACAGTACAGTTAGTCGCATTATATGCTGTGGCGTTGTTTGCTCTAACGTCACATCATGGTATTTGTCTGACGAAGGGTTTTATGGCCATGAAGACCTAAAAAAGCACATTAGCTAGCCCACTGTCGTTCACCTTTCATCCATATGAATTTGAAGGGAGCGGTGTATTTGTTCTGTTGTTTGGTTTAAACATCAACAATTGTTCTCCAGAATCACAACCTGCACTTTTAATGACTCTTTTGACAGGAAATTAAACGAATAAAGGTTGGATTCTGAGCTTTGCACAAGACTGTACACGGCAAGCAGACCTGATCAAATGGACAACGAGTGTAGAACAAGGTCAGTGTATTATTAAAGTGGCCAGTGAGTGTACATTTCAAATGCAAGCTGCAGGAAGCTATTACTGAATAAATAAACAAAGGATATTACCTTTTAGCTTTCTTGTACTTTCAGCATCTTGTATTCTCATTGGTGACTATCTGGTGTGCTCAGTGGAGTGATAAAAGGAACAGTCCTATAGGTCTCTCCATACATGCTAGATATTTCTGTTTTAAAGCAGCCTCTTAAAGCAATGAACGATATACAGTCTTTAATCAATTCAACTATCTTCATCACAACTCGGAATGAATTGCATATCAAAGAGTGTTAATTAAGCCCTACATTACCCTGCAGCGCATCCACAGGCCAAATCTCAAGTGTCTCAAAGCACTAAATCTGTCTGTAAATGCTTGTCTGGCCACTTCAGTGTCGAAACAACGACAATGGCCCCTCTATTATTTCACCCCCCCCCCCCATGTAATCTAATTTGAATAATTCAAAGGCAGAGCTACACAGAGACTGTTTGTGTTGCATAATGCAATGCCTGCGTCAGTCTCAGTCATTTATGTCATCACTAAATCGACTCCGTTAGAATGAAGATGAGGTTTATTGAAGGTTCATTTATGTGTTCTCAGGAAAGTCCAATGAGAGAGAACTGCAGGTGTCAAGCACAGTTAAGAGTTTCTGCTCTGTTATTGTTACAGCCTCAAGTGCACTTTTGAGATGGCTCAGAGATGGCTGTTTGTGAATGTGCTAAACAAAACATTTCATTCAGAGACAGCAATTCAAAACCTTTCCTCTGCATGCATTAATAGCAGTGCTATAAAAGGGGGGCGGGGGATTTTTATGATTCTAAGGGCCCTCCGATGACAGTTGGCAACAAAAAACTGTATAACGCTTTGTGATTTTTACACATACCGAAAGATGAAGCAACTATTATAGATTCGTTTTAGATACAGTGCCTACAGCAATGCATTCTCTGGCCCCTTCAGTAGCCCCCACCATGTAAACAGTCAGTGGTTTAGCTAACGGACAGCATACAGCTATTGGAGGGAAATGTGGGTTATAAAGATATCCTGGAGCTGTTAACAGAAAGGAAACTCAGACTTGTATCTGTAGTCATATGGAAATGATACGACAAAGCTTTCAACATAATACCCCAAGCCCTGCTGCAAAGAGTTTTTGAGATTTGCCTTTTGCTTTTAGTCAATAGCGCAACATTCCCTCTGGCACTGTTGTGTTCTCTTGACCACTGAAATGTGAACATTTAAATAAACAATAAAATATTTTCATTTGTTTTTTTTTGTTTGTTTGTTTGTTTTTACTTAGGTCTTCAGTTAGCGAAGCAGCAACAGCTTGGCAAATTAAAAATTAGGCTAACTTGTAGCTAACTTGTAATGGAAGATTGCCCACTGCCAAATAGCATCGGACAGATTTCACGCCTAAGCCATCACACACTGACTTCATACTGTAGCAAGGCGTTCAGTAGCTCAAATAGAGTTGCTTATGTGGTTTCAGACACTGTGGGACATACTGTTATCTACAGAATACATGTTTGAATTGCTATTACATTTAGCACAGCAGCGACAGCTTGGCAAATTAAACATTAGGTTAATGTAGCTAACTTGTAATGAAAGATTGCCCAGTGCCTAATAGCTTTGTACAGATTTTACTCCTAAATCATTACACACGTACTTCAGACTGTAGCAAATAGGGTTTCTTATGCAGTTTCAGACACTGAGACGTACTATTATCTACAAAAACTGACAAATATGAGGCCAAATTTTAGGACTCAAACTGGCTGCTACTGCTGTTTATGGCTATGTAATATTCCTTTGTCCATATTTATAGATAATGGTCTTGCGAGATCAGAAAGATTTGTGACGACTGTTTACATGCATGTAAACTAAAGAAGCCAACTTCTGACACCAAACATGTCACAACTATTCAGGCAAAGGCAACACTGTGAAAAACATCTTTTTAAATGTTTAGCTAATGCTTTAGGCTAGCTTTCTGTGGTGTTCCAGGAAGAGTATAAACGAGGAGAGTGGACACTGCTTGAAGTATGAATGGGAAAGCTTGTGGCACTCAACATAGTGTCTGTTTATGGAGAATGTCCTGCCCTTCAAGAGAAACAGCTAGTCAGCTGGTGATGTCACGAGAAGAGATTACTGAGACACTACAACCTACTTATGATGTTTTGGTCAGATTTTAATCAGCAATTTTACATTTATGAAACTGTAATTTGGCTTTTAGTGTTGAGTATTTTGGTCTCTCCCTATTCAGAGAGATAGGAGTCTGATCTTGTATGGCTGGACTGTACCAAGATGTTAAACACACTGTGAGACACACTATTATCTGCACAAACTGGTGAATATGGGGCCAAATATCAGGCCTCAAATTGGCTGTTACTGCAGTTTATAGCTATATAATACTCTTTCGTCCATATTTATAGATTATGGTCCTGCAGGGTCAGAAAGATTTGTGATGACTGTTTAGGAGTCTGATCTTGTATGGCTGGAAATAACTGCCCGACAGCATTACAAAGATGGCCGCCAACTTTCCTATACAGACGTTGGGCACTCTCTTGTTACTGTATACTGTGAACATTGGCCAGTTATATTATGCATTGTACTGTATATACATGATACAGTTAACATCATTAACAGGGCATCCAGACGCATAAATCGGAAAGACTTGTTTTTCGTTGAGTCCAGTTTGGTTGCAGTGAGTGGGAGCAATGGGAAGCTAAAAGAGCCGCTGCGTCTCTGTTGGGTGGGTGACAGTGATAAGGCCCGCCGTCCGGCTCTCTGCGGGGGCTTTTGCAGCTCTGCTCGAGCTGCACCGGCGAGGCCACGGCACTGATGGAGATTAGCAATCGCCATGGAGACGGTGGCAGCCGTGCCTGTGGCTGTGTAGGAGGCGGGGGGCATTGTGTAATGTCAGCAGGAGTATAGGGCTAGTGACTCAGCCAGCAGGGGGGAAAGAGAGAGACTGAGAGCGAAAGAGAATGAATGTTTGAGAAGTCAGAAAGTCAGCCGAAGTCAACTCACAAATTGTCCACTAAAAACGCAGCAATCAACTCAAATTATAGGCCCAATTATTTGGATTATGTAACGTTAACTGGGGGAACAGTCAGATTAGCATGAAAAGCGTGTGCTAAGAATGAGAACTGGTCTAATTTGAATTCAGTCAGAATTAGCCAAATAGCAGTAATTCTCAAAAATGAATATAAAGTATTAAAAGGTCTATAGTTAAATGTCGGCACATTCATTAAATCGTCACTGTCCAACAAAAAAGTATTTCCATTTTTTTAAAGTTTTCACTCTTCTGTGTTACTGGAGCTCAACTGCGATCACTGGGATTTACACTGTGAAAGTTCATAATGAAAATTCTGCAAAATTGCTTGGAATAAATCCTTTTTGTTTTAACCTACATTGAAAGTGAAGACGATTGTTGGCTTCTCCTGTGAAGTTACCATTTTGGAGCTATTTGGTGTTCTTTGGACAGTGACAGTATGTGTGTTTTTGAGCAGTGACAATATCGGGGTTTTTTTTTGTAATCAACTTTTTATTAGCATTTACAAACAGGGGAAGGGAAACGCAAGGCAAGATGGCAGCATATATTAATAAGAATGCACACAGAGAATAAAAGAAAAAAAAAATATGAGGAAGAAGCAGCCAGACAGACAGTGGACACTGAATAGGTCAAGTAAAAAATAAAATGTCTGAAACTACACGTTCAATTTTACAAAATGCCCACCACGTCAGTCACTGGCGTGTTTAAAACATCCTACTTTATCACACTGTGATTAATATAACCTACAAATTAGATATAAAATGTTTTCTAAAGTAATGTTTATATCAAATTTTATATTGTTCTGTTCTGCTCTTTTAAAGATTAAGACTGCCCAATTATCAAAATATTTCATTGTGATTAATCACATTCCTTCGTGTAGTTCATCATGGTTAATCACCTCTGTCTTATTTGCTCAAATCCGAGAACAAAGAGAGAATTATTTGTCCATTAGCAAATGAAATGCAGTTGGTCATGTAGTGTAGCGATTTGACTGGACAAAATAAGGTTCATCAGAATGTGTTTAATATTATTAATAAACCATTAAACACAAAGTTCACATGAATGAACACAAAACTCACATGAACACAAAGTGAATATGAAAACAGGATGAATATGCATCCCAGCAACAGTGGCTGGATGTTCTAGCTACTCTGTGAATACATCTCGTTGGGGGCACAGCAGCCTTTATTGTTGTTTTTCACTGCTGACTTGCTGCTTGTTAGTTCATCCATAGTTCTCCTATAAGCACTGTCCAGATTAGTCTGTTGAATTATTGATATATGAATGTTGGCTGTATAGTCATATTTATGTAAATGTTCTGGCGTTTGTGATGTCACAAAAGCAATACACTTAATACATTTTAGTTTAGTTTCCATATATGAACTCTGAGGACTGAGGAGTAGACAGTACATCTTTCAAAAATCTGAGGAGGATTGGGGATGTTGTGCAATTTATTGTTTAAAAAATGATTAACTAAAATTACCAACAGAATGTGAAGAAATATGTCAAAGACAACTATGTATGACGTTACTGAGATATCTACCGAACTTGCAACCAGCTAGCCCTGGCCCGTCCTGTCTCTTAACACCACTATGTACCTTAAAAGGTGATAATGAGTCACTGTAGCTTAGAGTCTGGCATCAGTCCAACATGGATGGATAAGTACAATTGCCTTGATGATATATTCTTACTTCTTTTCTGTCACGTTGAAGGCACCACTCACATTACAATGACTGCCACTGCCTGCTCTTGGCAAGAAACAACATTTGACAGCAAACAAAAGTGATATAAACTGAAGCAAAACAAGAGTTAAATTGGTGTTGCGTTCCACTGCTGGAGACGCTCTTGGCGAGTGAATAGATGAAATTTGATGCTGAATTTGCAATGTGTATTTAAGACAGCTGACCCAGATAGCACATTTTAGGGTCAGGAGCTTTGGCAGTAATCACCAGCGAATATTTACAGCTGAGGAGGTTTCAGCTGTAAAATCAGAATGTCCAGGCTTCCTGGTTTCCTCGCAAAGCGCTGCAGCAGTAACACAATGGTTTACCAGGCCTACTGTCCTCTCTTAGCTAGGCAGTAATAGTGCAGGGCATGCACATGTTAAGCAATGCTTCATGGAGGTGGTCTAAATAAAGGTATGAAGGGCATATGTTATGGCTGTAAGTGTCCAGTACAGTCGGGCGCTATTTGCAGCTACCCTTTTATCACTGTGTTGTAAGCATGTTGTTTTTTAAAGAGAAGAAATGTTTCTATTGAATTTCGTACACTGACTTTCATGTTGAGCAGCCTGAATACGGGTGGAGTGGTGGGTTTTCCGGAGTAGAGCTGAGGGCCATGTTTTTATCTGTTAGCGCTGGGGTGGCTTTGTTTTGTCTTACCCTATTTGGTGCTATTTTTAGCTAATTCAAAATAAAGCTGCATTATGGACAGTAACCTTGAGGCTGCTTGAGTTTTTCCCAAGAACTCCAAATGCTACAGTATTTTGCAGTTTTATTTGGGTTCATTAGTACATTAGTACAAAAGTGAGATCGGTTTATGGGGGGGTGGCGGGTCTTCTTAATTGCTTAGCATGTAGCATGTTTTCAGCTCAGATTCGAAACATAATGCTAAAGTATTGCAGGTATGCATCAAATAGTAAGACTGACTTTTTGGTTCTCTCGGTGGCTTGCTCGACTCTCCTAAGCAGTTCCTATTATAGCTCTATTCACAGAGATAAAAAAAAGATGTGTAGGAGGATCAGCGTGTGGGTTCAATTTACAGGCATGCCGCCCTCTGTGATTAAGATATAGAATTTTTTTCTTTTCGCTTGGGCACAAAGGCACAAAGGTACATTGCAATTCTTACTGGAAAAGATGACATAGAACTTTAATGTGGATTAGAATGAAAAGCAGAGTTGTGTCCTTCCAGTATAAAAGGCTGAGAGTGTGAAAAAACACAGGGACTATATGAATAGGAAGGGCCAGAGGAAGCACTGTACATTAGCAGCAAAGTGAGATATTAATGATTATTGAGCATCTCAGGATGGGCCTTGTTTTTTCCCACATACAGTATACACATACACATGTGTTATGAAGCTGAAAAATTAAGCAATAGCAGAAACTCTTAATGCAGCACACTTTACAGCTCAGCACCGCCCATATATATATATCACAGGACAAATTGAAAATGCTCTGCACTACAGGCCAATAAAGTGTATATGAGGTGCCAGCACATTGCTGTGAAAATGGGTTTTATGGGGTCGGGCAGGGGGGTGGAGGAGCAATGAGAAATATTAAATGCAGGGACTCCCTTGTGGACTCCCACCAGGAGTAATGCGCATAAACACCTCTGAGTGCATATCAAAATGCAAATATTAGAGGCTGCTGTGTAAGGCATGCATTAAAAGCTCCCCTTTAAGTCTACAGACCTGTTGGTGGGTTGTGACTGCGTACTCTACATATTTGCTTTCTAAACAGTTTCTAAATAATAGGCTTTAATATTCATATCAGAATAGCAGGCTCACTGTAAGCTCTTACAAAAGCCATGTTTTGTTTGAATTCATGGATGCCAGAACCGCCTCCCTCAGACGTTGTTTATGCTGCCACTTTCACCCATGCATTGACCAAGCGGGCTGAATATTCACTGTTGAATCAGCGGTCCTCTCACACTTATGAGTGTTTAATGGTGTAAGGCCTCAGTGAGAAAACGTGGGGGGAATCTGAGCTTCCAGCAAACTTCCGGCTCTTCCGCTGACTATTTTTACCTTCTCCTGAGGAGGCGAGGAGGCCTTCTGCCTGATAGCTCAAGAAGAAATGTTAAGACATGACCGATGGATCATGTGGCCAATAAAATCGTTAGGTGTTAAGTTTCCTACTTAGTTATCGGTGGATGAAAATCTTGTTGATAAATCACCAATATTTTAATGGTCTGTTTGAGAGTATATTTGAGTTAATAGACATATAATTAATAGACATATAATTGAGGTAATCACAGCCTTTGTTACTGCTTATTTGTTTTAAGTCATCCGCACTCAAAAACAATAAATGATTTGTATCTTTCACCCTGCAATTAACTGCAGCTCAGTAAATGTATTTATTAAACAATTTGTAGACAACAATTAAAGTTTACTAAATTTGTTTAAGTTATGACAGTTATTCAAATTTACAGTTTTTTTGGCTTACAACACAAATCCGGTCTTTAATGTAATGGTTGTGTTTCATTAAAGGAATAGTTACATTCAAGGAATGTTACACTATTTGTAATTTCGAAATCAATCAGGCATGTTTGGCATTCAACTTTTGCCTCTTTAGTATTAAACTGGAGCTATGAGGCAAGTGTAGTCAACAGACACCCAAATACTTTCTGTAAATAAATCCTCATATTTGTTGCATGTGGTTTAGGACACAGCATAAATGTAGCCGAATGTTGGAGGCAACCAATTTAGACAGCAGGTGTTGTGCTAAATTATGTCTCCCATTTGTGAAACCCCAGATTGCTGTTGTTTCCGAGTAGAAATAATGATCATTCCTTGATTTTCTGAACTGAATACATACGGTATGTTTATGAATAGAAACAGTGCACATCTGTGATGTGGTAAGGTGAGGCCTACCCCATCACCAGTGCATACCAGCCATCTAATGCTGGAACGCAAAGGAGAGTTAGTGTCTGCAGAGGAGCCAGAATTCTTCCTAATAGTACAGCAAGTCATACTGTTGACTTCTAGTGTTAGGAGTGTAGGCAGTAAACAATAGAAAAAGAGGAATTAACAAAACTACTAAGAATACAGGGCAGCTCTGCTAATGGCTTGCATTTTCATTCATCTTTATGATACTACATTACTTGAACAAGATGAGCTGTTCTGTACAAGTCCTGAGGAATGGAGCAGCAGAAATACTCCAAAATATTCTCGTTACATTCATTTGCATTAAAGGTTAAGAACATTTTTGCCCTCTCTTGTAAAGTTTAGTTAGATGGGCTGGTATTATGTATGTATGAATGTATGTATGTATGTATGTATGTATGTATGCATGTACAGCATCTACAGGGGTTGGACAATGAAACTGAAACACCTGTCATTTTAGTGTGGGAGGTTTCATGGCTAAATTGGACCAGCCTGGTGGCCAATCTTCATTAACTGCACATTGCACCAGTAAGAGCAGAGTGTGAAGGTTCAATTAGCAGGTAAGAGCACAGTTCTGCTCAAAATATTGCAATGCACACAACATTATGGGTGACATACCAGAGTTCAAAAGAGGACAAATTGTTGGTGCACGTCTTGCTGGCGCATCTGTGACCAAGACAGCAAGTCTTTGTGATGTATCAAGAGCCACGGTATCCAGGGTAATGTCAGCATACCACCAAGAAGGACGTTTTCCTCCACCAGCATCACGTAGTGACCTGGCCACTACCCTGCAAGAAGAATGGCTTAAAATCCCTCTGACCACTGTGCAGGACTTGTATATGTCATTCCCAAGACGAACTGATGCTGTATTGGCTGCAAAAGGAGGAGGAGGCCCTACACCATACTAATAAATGATTGTGGTCTAAAACCAGGTGTTTCAGTTTCATTGTCCAAGCCCTGTATGTATGTATGTACGTACGTACGTACGTATGTATGTATGTATGTACGTACGTATGTATGTATGTGCGTACGTATGTATGTATGTATGTATGTATGTATGTGGGCAGCTTGGTGGCACAGTGGGTAGTGCTGTTGTTAGAAATACATGTTTTTAAAAAAAAATCAGCAATAATATATTAAACATTGTGAGTTAATGCTGCTAATTCAAGTATAATAAAATGAAGAATTAGTAACTAGCAATCGTGTGGCAGTGTACACTGTCAACTGACATCATTTAGTAAAGCATTGTTGAATAATATTAGTTTCTAGGGTAACACTTTACATTAAGTGTTACTAACTAACATGAAGTATTACATTAACGATGGTTACAATGCTTAACTAATGTTAAGTAAACATGTAAGAATATTAATATTATATACTTACTGTAAAGTGTTACTGTTTCTTGACCATGTACGATTTTATTATATATTTATCATTTATCAGAATTTTTAGGTCTTTAAAATCAGTATCAGTGAGAAACACCATATCAGTCTATATCCCCCACCGAAACGCCACAATCGCTGCGCAAATACATCCACTGATAGTGAGACATGTGTGGCTGCATGTGCGTGTGTGTGCCTGTGTGATGATATCTTGTGTTCAAGCACCGTGCTCACGTCATACGGAATGGGTCAGAACAATGAGAGGCTGTCAGTGGCCCTTGACTTCCCCCAGCACTCCGACCGGGGGCCCTGCATCATTCTTTCATTACCACAGCAACGTCTGCGGCAGGCAGTATTTTTATCCCTCCTCCTGCGAGCAGGGCGTACTGTACGCAGTCACGAAAAATGCAGAATTGCTTCGGAAGGACAAGCGAAGCGGGAAGGCTCCCGGTGATTTAGAAAAATCAATGCCATTCACCTGCTGGGGAAGGCGAAGCTATTTTTGAGGCAGTAATTGTCATTTCCCCCCCATTTCCTGCTGCTGAGCACTCAAGACTTGTACTTGAGGTGGTGTGAATTAAGTTCAGCTGTGCGCTCTGATAAGCGGCTAAATGGGAAGAGTAGGAGGGTTGCTGTGTGCTAATCAGAGGTGAATGAAATATATGGGTTTTTGATCTGCTGGATATCAGCTCTGTTTAAAAGTCTTCTTGTAGTGCATCCATCTTTACCCTTATTATGGATGCGCATTGCTTTGCAACATATTGCTATCCAATTAATATTCTTCCTCTTCTTCATCTACTTCTTAGTGGAGACATTTTTGCCAACTAGTCATGCAGTTTTTAAGATATTGACACCGTTCCAACTCTGAAATGTTCACTTTGATCGGGAACGGTGTGTTTGTTATTTTAGAAAGAATTGGGTGGAGAAGTACACATCTATCTACTCTACTTCTGCCGACCAACAGACCATACTGACCTGCATTTCACTATGTGTCGTTTATTCATCCCTTGTTCCTCCCACAGCAACCACAGCCTAGCAACAGCCTAGCAGGAAGTGGGAACCATTTAAGCTGCGCAACCATTACATGTTTCCTTCAGGAGATGTTCTTTTCTAGTTGCAGCTTCCATTCTTCTCAGAAGACTCACTTTTAGTTTTTCAAAGACATTTGCAGACATCCAAAGTTCAGTCACAGAAGTTGGTTGCATTTATGTTTTTCTGATTGACACGATTTAAGTTAGCTTTAAACACATTCAGGGATGTTGAGGTCTGGACTATGGGGTGGCCAGTCCATTGTTTCGAGAAGATCCGTGTCTTCTTTGGATGTTTCTCAGTAAGGCCTTCTTGACATCTACACCTCCTTTCAGACTTGAAAGAGTTGAGTTGTCTTCTCACAGTGGAAGGATGGACCTGTAAATGATTTCAGATCTGCAGTAAGAGTGGAGCGTTATTTTTTCCTCTCTCTCAGTGTTGAGCACTGTTTATCTGATAGGGATCGTTTTGGTGGTCTATCAGCCTTTGCACAGTTATTATTCACAGTTATAGTTATTCTCTGTATCCTTTCATCATAGTTTGCACTCTAGTTTTGGAAACTCCTGTTTATTATTCACCCTTGACTCCCGCCTTCATTATCTGTCCTCTGTCAGCATTACATCTGATCAGTGGCGGACACTAATGAAGTAAATGTATTGGTTACTGTGCTTGAGTATCGTTACTGAAGTATTCCATTTTGGGGGGCTTTTTACTTTAACTCCATTACATTTCAAACACAAATATCTGTGTTTACTTTTACTCCACTACATAATGCCAAATATGTCCTACATTTTGGCTTACGTGAGCATAAAAATGTAATATGTCAAAACAAAAGAAGTGTGAAGTGAGTCCACCAATCAGGATACAGCGGTCACTTTGTTTGAGTAAAGGTTACTTTGACAGTAAATTAAATGAATGAAGTGCGGCCCCTGACTTTAGGCCAGTTCTGTACAGTTGCTGTACATATATACTGTACATATTGACATTGTATCTCCAACAAGTATATCCGACGATTATACATCAAGCATTTATATGGCATTTCTATTGGTCCTCTCATCGATTTTTTTTTTTAATAGTGATGACTAGATTTTCATCACTTTAACTATGAATTACATCACACTGCAATATGAATGAATGCAATCATAGAAACCACAGTATAATTACAATATAATAACTATATAATAACTATAGTTTATAATGTTACTCTGTTTTATAATATTTAAGTAAAGCATTTTTAATAAGAGGAATTCTAAAATGCCAGCCATACATTAGGTTGTCTGTTTTTTTCTGTACGAATAATGTATTATTAGATCATTTTATATTATGTTCAGTAATGGCACCATAACTATATGTTATGATAGGAATTAATAATAAAGCTTGATTTATAATTTAATGACTGCAGTGCTGGCAGGCTTAATGCAAATCACACTGACATCAGCCCTAATACTGTCAAAAGTTCACTAAAGTTGATTCAGTGAGACTTGCTCACGCTTCTGCTTTTTCATCTCTCTCTGTCTCTCTCTCTCTCTCTCTCTCTCTCTCTCTCTCTGTCTCTCTCTCTCCAGAGTGCATGCAACAATGATGATGATGATGCATCCCAGAGCTGCTGGGGGAGAGGGCCGGTTGCCATGGTGACGTGGGTGGTGGAGCTGCTCGGCAGGCTGTGGTGTGTTGGAGAGACGACCATGACTCATTATGTTTGCTTGCCTTGCCTTGCCTTCCAGTGACGAGAGAGAGAGGAAGTGCCATACATCTGCTGCTGGATTATCTTTCATCACATGTCCTGTCTCTCTCTCTCTCTTTCTCTCTCTCTCTCTCTCTCTCTCTCTCTCTCTGTCTGTCTGTTCATGGTTCATGATCTTCTACCTCTCCATCGACTCCAGCAACACCAGCACTTCCCTGCTCCCTTCAGCAGTATGCTCCTAATACAGTCTACTGCCATTCTGCTGGAGATATAACACAGCAATGCTGAACTGTAACTGTCATTTCCACCATTTCCTGCTGCTGCTGATGGGACATACATTGTGCGGTGGTGAACGTTACTAGGTGTTGGGTTTCAGGCCAGTCTTCCACAGTTTCATAGCTCCTGGAGTCTTCATATAGATTATGAATATATTCATTTATTTAGTTTTTTAGTTCAAAGTGAATGGAGTTACAATATATTGTTGGTCTGAATGCATAATTGCAACAGTTTATGCAGATCTGACATTATTATATACTGTAACAAACATTTACCATCCTATGCCACAGGTTGGGCACTAGTCAATGAGGACCACAAGTTTATGTGACAGGGACGGTTGTAGTGGTCTACCAGGTCATGCACATCTGTTAATAGTCCATACTTTAACTGTATCCTTCAGGACCTACTTACTTACTTAGTTACACCATGGACAGGCCACCAGTCCATCGCAGAGCAGACACGCACATTCACACACTCACACTTGGGGCAATTTAGCATGTCGACAACATTTTAAGATCGTAACTCAGATAACGATATCTGAGTCATGAGCTTCTGAATTACTGCTTTGACCATGATCTACCCGAGGATCTTTAATGCACTTGGAATCGCATCACAGAAGATGACCTTTCAGTTTATCTCAACTGCTGTCTTTGGCATTTGCCTCCAAAAATGGCTCTTTAGAACTCAGAACTCAAGACCAACTGAACTCCCATGGCTCTTAAGCAAACACAAAACCCTCATATTGTATCACATTACACACGAGCATGTGACTCACTGCACAAAATATAATGCAGTGAGATCAAGGGACTAACACTGTACTGTTTCTCTTCACTTCAGTCTGTGTTGACGTAGTTGCTCAGAAAAAGTTACCAGTTCTCACTTCTCTGAAATCTTAATGGGATACTTTCATTATAACATCCTGGAAAGGGTCATCTCTCTACTCATCAGCTTTTTTTTTTTTTCAAACCCACTTGTACTATCTGTGAAAGGGAAACCCAGCAGTGATTTTGATTTATATTGACAGTTTGCTGTAGAAAAATGGAAAGGTGGAGGTCATTTTCTTTCATTACTTAATAGAAGACATCCTTCAGTTTATTAAAATTAGGAAGTTCCCACACAAATAGCTTGAAACATGCATAATTTTTACATTTTGAGCATGTTGAGCCCCATTCACAAGCATTAATAGAGGACTATCTTATTAGCGTTTAGCAGTCAGAGGAAATCAGAAAGTGGTCATGCTCCCATTTGAACTGACTTTGGTCACGGCTCAGTGTTAAACAATGGCATATCCGATTTGCCAGTAACATTGTTCTTATTAAATCAGTAACTGTAATGTGGCTGCATTTACCCAGAGACAGTATAAATGAGGAGTTACTGGTTCAAACATGACTGGGAAAGCTTGTAAGTTCAACACGGTGACTGTTTATGGAGATAGTCCTGCCCTTCAAGAAAAGGAGCCAATCACCTTGCTGGTCATGGCACAAGTAGCGAAGGAACATGCACAACATGCACAAGTGCAGTAGCCAGAACAAAATTTTTTTTTTTTGCATGTTATTGATCTAAACACTACGAAGGGTTTTGTCAGATTTCTGTGATTTCAAATATGTTTTTGAAACAGTAATTTGACCTTCAAATTATCCCATTCAAAGAGGTAGGAGTCTGGGCTTATATGACGTGACTAATTGGCCAGCCATGTTGCAAAGATGGCCACAGACTGTGGACAGACTTTTCTGTACATTGGTTTGCCACATTAGAGTTGATCCTAATTTCAACAATTTTGTTTGTGCTCTTTTCTCAGGTTGTCACTTCACAAGGCTTCAGTTTTGAATCTGAGTCAAGTCACATTACATGTACGTCAAGTGCAACCATAGGTGTAGCCAAGGGGTGGTCAAAGATACTCTGAAATGAAGCATGGCCACCCTTCAGGCCACCACAGTTATGAAGAGTAAGAAAGTCAGCCATCATTAATAAAGCATCAGTTATGCTTTATGGTGAAACTCAGGGGAGTTACCAGTCTGTTATAAGGGTATGAAGATAATGTATTCAATAACAAGTGTATATTGCTCTAATAGGCTTATTTACTCAGTGAACAGGCGAGTGAACATGTGCCGTGTCCCTTCCACAGTGCTGCTCTGTGAACTATATTATAAAGTAATTTAAAGTCAGTCAGAATTAGTCAACAGCAACTATTTATCATGCTAACAAATTTCTTGTTACAGTTAAGATTGTACACTGTAAAAAGTGATGCAGTTAATGCATTTAATTTAAAAACAAAATTTGATTGTATGTAGGGTGTTTTCCCAGGACAACCAAGTGACAAAAAATGCTTATATGTATATATAGTTTAGATATTGTGTATTTTTGTTGTATATTGTGCAATCAGAGAGCCTGAACACCTGAAAGAGAGTCTAGCAGAAAAACATGCTTTCCATCTAAAGCACAGCACAGTATACTCACCCCTTCAGACTAACACCAGCATCTCCTGGGGACTTCTACACCCAGAAGATTGAAGCTGGCTCTTGGCTGCAGTCCCCTGGTGCCCACGTGTTTTGTTTTCATACAAACTTTTGCTTCCCATCGTAGCAACAAAACCTGAAAGACTACCACCTGCTTGGATGAGTCAACCTGGGGTCACATCACTAATGACCAAAAGGCAGCGGGCATGTAGACAAGCAGACACGAGGACACCTGGGTACCAGAGCAGAGGTCCCTGAGGTCAGTCTGGCATTCAAAATAGCTCAGTGTCACCCCCTGAACCCACCTACTCTAGAGCAGGAGCAGGAGCAGGAGCTGCAGAAACAGCCTTTCTGACTTTATTTTGTGATTACGTTTTTCATAAATTTTGTGATGCCAGAAAAACTGACGTATTTACATGCGCCAGCCTAAGGAATTTTAGCCTGGGCTGCTTTGTAAAGGTGGCAAAACTAACTCGGCCCCCTAACTCCCCAGGCTTAAACCCAGTTGAGCTTCTGTGGGACCACCTCGTTGTGTTCGCTCTAGGGATCCTCCCCCATTCACCCTCCAGCAGCTGTGGGATGCACTGCAGTCAACATGGCTCCAGATACCTGTAACAACCAACCAGGGCCTTGTGGAGTCTCTCCCAGGCTGCCTAGCTGCTGTCCGTGCTGCACACGGCAGTTACTCTGGATATTAGATACATAATAATGTGACTCGACTGTGTACAATAGACAGTGATCTCTTTTTGCACAATAATTTCTCATAATATTCTGCTTGGCCAATAAAAAGGTGGCCATATGGATTTAAATAAGCAAATACTTAAGAGCCTTTGTTTGAATAAGTACTGCAGTGATAAATAATGTGTTTCAGCTGGGAACAAGTTTTCTAACCCCACTGATTCAGTGAGTAGCTTCTCATTTCTTCAACAACCATGTGGGAAGACGTGTCCGGTGATCATGGAACATGTTATCATGCTTCCGAAGGGTCAAATTATTGGCCTGCAACAAGCAAATAAACTACTAAGGGGAAGCTGAAATGACTGGAAGTGGGTTAAGAACTGCCCAACACATTATTACAGCCTGGGAGGAGAGTGAAGAACTGTCAACTATACAGAAGAAATGAGATCTCTTAACAGTGTAAGTAAGAGCATTTCCATGCACACTGCTATGAGAACTGGTAGAACCAGACCTAAACAGCTGTGTGGCTATAAAAAAACTATTCGATGCTGAGTCTGATCCGAAAAAAGGCTTGGAACTTTGGACTCTGTGGGAAAAGGTCACGTGGTCTAATGAGTCCATGTTTACCCCATTACAGAGTGATGAGCACGTCTGGGTAAGAAGAGAAGCACACAAAGCAATGTACCCGTGATGCATAGCGCCCACTGTACAAGCCTCTGGAGTGGTGTTATGATCTAAGGTTGCTTCAGTTGGTCAGGTCAAGGCTCAGCAACATTATGTGCCTATAAAACACAGTCTGCTAATTATCTGAATGTACTAAATGACCAGGTTATCCCACCAGTGGATTTTTTTCTTTCTTGATGGCACAGCCGTATTTCAGGATGCCAAGATTCATCAGGCTCAAACTGCGACGGAATGGATCAGGGAGCTTCTACTGGCTTTACTGGAGTGGATCAACTCTCTAGTCGTCAATACAAGATCTCAGCCAAAAATAAGTGTTTTTCTGGATGGAAATAAATGTTGTGACGCTGCATATGGTATTTGTACCAACGTCATCTAAATGTGCATCATAATCAAAGCTAAAGGTCATCCAAGGCAATATGAAAGTGTTTGACTTTGATTTGCCCAGGCGGTATTTAATCATTTCCTCATAAACTAACCACATTGGCTTATATATGAATTGCTAGAGGGGGTTGTTTATTTATTTATTTTTTGCTAAATGTTTGTGTTTATCTTATTAGGCTCATGGGAAGCCCTCATGCTGCTTCCTGGAACAAAAATCCAATTAACTCCACATTTCTGTGCTCATTAAATTCGACCCTCTTTGTGAACTTGACAATAATTACAGCTTCGTTCTCTGGGAAGAATAAAGGCATAATGAAAATGAAGTTCATCAAACACTCGAGGAAGAAAGTTTTTGCCACTAGCCTGTATNTTCCCCCCCAGCCCCCCCCCCCCCCCCCAAAGTTTATTTTCACCTTTGTCTTGTCTTTGAGCTAAGCACAGCTGAAAACTGGCACCAAATGCTAGATGTGACAGACTGCTATGAGGCTGTTTGAATGGAAGTGAGATGCTATTTCCGTCCCAGCACCCAGTGAGATGCACTTTCAGACGTTCCAGACTGTGGAGATTTGTTGGGGAGGTGGAATATCGCAGCACTTATGGTGGTATGTGTCTGAGGAAGAGATCCAACTGTGCAACTTTTCCAACGAGTGAATCTTTGTTTGTGGAGCTATGTTTGAGCACACTGGGGACTTCTGTATTTCTCTTTCTTTCCCTCATATGCGGTCCCAAAATTTCAAGACACACCAGGCAAGCTGTAGGTGCCAATGTTATTGGGAAGCTTAATCACCATTTTCCAAAGTATCAGCAGAGAGACCTGTTTTCCAACTAAAACAGTGCACTGTATTCTAATGTCTTATACACAAAAGCTTGTTGCACCCAGAAGGAGGTGTGGGATTGCAGTGCTATTGGGAAGGAAGATAAAGGCTACCAGGAACAATAAATGATGATACATTTAGACTGATATGGGCAATATTTATTGAGCTACACATACAGAAGTAGTGTCTTGGTATGGCGTCGGGCCGCCATGTTTGCTAATGCAACATGCCAGACGTCTCGGTATGGAGCTGTAGAGGTTGCTAATAGTGTCCTGTGATAATCCATCCCATGCAGCTTGAACAGTCTCACACAGTTCCTGCAGATGTTGCGCTATGGGGTGGAGGTGGAGTAACACCAGGCCTTCTGGACATGTGATGCGTGACAACAAACCATTCATCTTGGCACTGACCACGGTACGTCAGCACATGTGCTTTAAGTTTAGTTTTTTACCCAATTACACAAGTGTTCAATCTTGCAAGTTTTAACAGTGTATATACACGTATGTAATTCATCTGCACAGGAAACAACAACTATCCTAACATTTATCTAGCTACTGTGCCATGTTTGTGTTGTGATATGGTAACCAAGCCAAAAGTTCTGACTTCAGATCATTCAGTAACATGGCAGAAGTTTCATGATGAGAGGAGATGTGCATATATCTGTATGTACTGTAAAACTACAGATTGACATTAGTCAATGTTATTAATCAGATTACAACACAAAACTATGTAAAATATTTTCATGTGGCAATCCCGGTGTAGCTGATTTGTAGACATAGTGAAAATATACTATACATTATATTATATTTGGCAATCCACAGGTTATATATCACAATGCACATGTTTTAATTAATTGCACAAATATATGTAGATATCTGATGTCCATCTAATTGCCTACCTGCTGTACAATCAGTAAACTGTTCTTGGAAAAACAGCAGTTAAATGTACTACACATGTGTAATTACATAATATATACCTATCACACATGTGTAATTACATAATATATACCTATCACACATGTGTAATTACATAAGACAGACATTATTACACATGTGTAATTACATAAGATATATATCACACATGTGTAATTAAATACGATAGTAATCCATATGTTGTGTAAGTATTCTCAATTACTCTGTACAGTTTTTAACAGTGTATACACCACTGGTGTTGTTACACTGATGTTGCATATACATTGTTAATGTCTAACTAGAGTAGCTCTATAATGTATTATTAGAGACACTTAATATAATAAACTGCACAACATTCTGTACAGGTTGTCTAGCCTCCCTAGGAACGAATACACTTTGTTGGCTGAGCATGGACACTTCAGCTATTGATAATTCGCCCTCCACATCAAGTCGTATAACTGTTGTACTAACCTGCTAACTTTAGAATTAGAATTTAGAACCATTTGCCAATTGTAGTTGCACACACAGGAATTTGTCTACCGCATTTAGCCCATCTGACAAGTGCACTAGTGAACACACACACTAGGGGGCAGTGAGCACACTTGCCCAGAGCAGTGGGCAACCCGATCCGCAGCGCCCAGGGAGCAATTAGGGGTTACGTGCCCTGCTTAAGACTGAATCGGCAACCCTCTGATCACAAGGCTGGTTCCCTAACCTCCAGCAGCCTAATAATGGATGCATTTGTTTATTATACATTATCATTAATTTATTAACTATATTATAACCTTTTTTTGCCTATTTGCCTATTAAAACTTCTTCAAACTAAAGTCAAACCACAAACTAGAAGAACTGAAGTCTAGGTCAAGTATTTTAACAAGTTAAGCTCCATATTGTTTGATAACCCGAGTTTGTTCCTGTCCTGACTGAGCCAGATGGTCAGGGGACATCAGCCCTCTATTTGCTGACTCAGGCACATTCCAAGCTGGAATAGAACAAAATGTGACCAAGCTGAGGGTCCTTGAGTGCTGTAGTGGGAACTACTGGCTTTAAGTACTTGATGGTACAGGTCAAAGGCCCGTGTCTAAGCTTAAAGTAGCTCATTTGTATTTAGCCGAAATCTGGCACACTTGAGGTAACCTCAGGACACTTAGCAGCAGGAACTGCCCTGCATTTCCCAAACACAACGCTAAAGGCTCAAACAGTTGGAAACAACGGGTGAATCACGTGTTGAAATAGCAAAGGGTCTAAAAAAACACACTGTGGAAATGTCAAGTATCTCTCTGCAAGGATTAGCCAAACTGTGAAGAGTGGGATACATTCTTGTCCAACTGGCCTGTCAGTGTTGATTTAGTCTCTGCATAGTAAGATCACTAAATGTGTGTGAACGTGAACTGAAAACCATGAGGCGTTGAAGTCACTTGATTCAAATGTGCATGATTTCCACATGAATAAAATAGTTGGATGTGCAGGAGGCAAGTGTGGGGTACTTTGTGCAGGTTTCCTGTCTATTGTCTAGAAGAGCGGTGTGGTTGAAAGTGACCTGCCGGCTATCTTGGCCATTCTGGAAAGTTGAGTAGAGGATCCCTCTGTTGTCATGGCCAATAGAACAGCATTTGCTTAAACTGATATGTTTTCCATGTCTTCATATTTCCCAAGACGTTACAATATTACATCCAGAGATTATGGAGAGGATTATGGAGGGGTGGTGGCGAGACAGAGAGGGGGAGTGGGACAGTGAGGAGGCAAAGGGGTGGTCGGGGTGGTCCTTAAGGGTGGCCAACAGATGTGGAAAAAAGCTAATAGTGTATGTAATAGTAATAAAATATGTTCATTTTCAGAACAGAGTTATACTTCATGTTAATATAACTACATGTAAATAAATGGTAGCATATGTTATAGTCTTTATTTCATTTGTGCTTTCGTTCACTCACTTTTTTTCTTTCAATCAACCAACAGAGTAAAAAATTTGAGAACGCGCTGATGAGGAAACGTAAAAACCAAATGAGTGGCAGCAGGATGTTATGCAATAAAGCAATCACTATGTGTCATTAAGTTGATTTGACTCCTGGCAACCATATGGATAGTGTTTCTCCAGAATCTCCTCTCTTCTGTTTGGATCTTTAGGTTTCTTAATGGCTTGATCATGATTCCTCTGATTGTATTCCCCTTGTGGCTGGCTGTCCACTTCTTCGCTTTCCCTCAGCTTCTCCAAGCATAATAGTCTTTTCCAATGAATTGGTTCTTCAGAGAATATGTCCAAAATAAGATTCAGCTTCAGTTTGGTTGTCTGGGCTTTGAAAAGATTCGCCGACACCAAAGTTCAAAGGCAACAATATTTTTCTTGTATCTTTTGTTTATTGTCCAGCTTTCACAGAGCCACAGAGAAGACCACAGCCTGGACAATTCTAATCTATGTTTGTAAATAGATGATTGCATCTGAAGACCTTTTCAAGCTCTGTCTTGAGTGCTGTATCCTTTATTGATTAAGAATTGATCTGAGTAGGCAAAAGCTGTCCACCATTTCCACATCTTCTCCATCAGTGGTAAAGTTAGCACTCTTTCCTGTCATCATAACCTCAGTCTTCTTCTTACTGAGCTGAGGTCCCATCTTTCCATTCTGTTCTTATACCTTACTTAAAAGAGCCTTCAGATCTTCAGGATTTTCCTCTAAAGGAGTGTTTCGTCATCAGCACATCAAAGGTTAATGATGTTTCTTCTATCAATCCTGAAACTCCAGGCCTGCTTCTCTCATTATATGTTCTGCATACAGTTTGAATATGTATGGCGATAGTATTAGCCTTGTGTAACTCTTGCTCTGATGTGAAACCAGTTTATTTGTCCATTTTCTGTCCTGACTGTCATTGCTGATGAGTGTAGAGATGCCTCATTAGAATCATCAGATGCTCTAGTATTATATTTCCCATTTTCTTGAAGACATTCCATAGTTTTATATGGTGGATACAAGTGAAGGCTTTGGTGTAGACAGTGAAACACATGTTGACTTCTGAGCTCCCTGACTTAAGCTGACAATAAGCCAGCATACATTGGCAACGATATCCCATATAAGGCAATAAGGCTCATTAAAAACATGGTGTGTTAAATTACATACAGGAGCTTCTGTCTTTGATACTCTTAACTAACTACAGCTGTATCACTGGTCTGCCTCAGGGTGGCGCTGCAGCAGATTGCTTTACAGAATACAGTTTAACTATGCCCGGGATACCTCTGAAATCATTACAATACGCCAAGATGTGTTTGTAAATCTGAAAATTTGCCAAATTGGCCCAAAAGACTGGTGAAAAGAGTGAACTGAACTCATTTCCTAGACCAAAGACCAAAGCAGAGTTTTATAGTATCTCATAATGGAAGACCACAAAAGAGCATTTTCACTACACAAGAACAAAAAATCAGCACCACTGTGGTGAATGAGTTAGCAGCCAGCCAATGCTGGAGTAGCCAGCCAAAACGGCACCCCTGACAATAGGCTAGAAAATGCTTATATTAATTTGTCATAAGCCGTTATTCAAACCTCATAATGGCTTTTCTGTCTGATTCATTTTTGTTCAGTTGTGTTTTTTTCGGCACCCTTGCTTCCTGCGGTGTGTAGTAGCTCAAACCATGTTCTTCTACAGCTACTGAGCCATAAAAACATGCTCCCTGACAACATCTTGTATCAAAAGTAATCCACTAATGACAATTACACTGCCGCAGCAGATGCTACAGCAGTCTTCCTCCTTGAGGAATAGCGTATCACTGGGTTTTTGACACATTCACTGAAAGTGGGTCTCAAACGTTCTGCGCTTGTTTTTAAAACAGTCAGTGCAACAGAAGCCTCTCTGAAAAGATCCGTTTGTTTCCATGTTTTCCAACTGTCTCTTGATGGTTGCAGTTATTGTTGTTTGACAATTCATTATGAGGTCAGGTTGCTGTTTCGAATAATCCCTGATGGTGATTTGTGGTACTGTATGTGTGCTGCATGAGGTCCTACACTTCTGTTTTGTAATTGAAACTGATCTTCCTGCTTGGTCAGCACTGCACCTGTAACATGGCCTTCTGGGATTAAACAACAGGAAAAACAACAATACACAGTCGGACCAACAGCTAAGAATATATTATTAGCCATATTTTAGAGATGAAGGTCACAGTTGCTAGTTCAGTACACTTATTCTAATCTACTGTGGGCTTACTATCCTGTAAAGCTGATTACAAATATTGGCAATATCGGGGTTGCTGTTTGTTTTTAAAGTGTAGTTAACAATTTGGCCTTGCTCACTGATCTTGTGTCTATTCACTATACCTAAGTTTGATCCTCCTCTTCCCCAAAACTAATAAAATTGCGACACTGATGGTCCATCAATGATGATGTTTCTTTTGCTGGTTCATATATAATACCATATGTGGACAAAATACGGAAAAAAAATCAACAAACAGTAGGAGAAAGAGAGCAGATTAAAACTCAAATAGGGGACAACTCAAAGACAATTACTTGGCCAGTTGCAATATCTTTATTTTCATTTTCATTAATTTAATGTTATTCAGTCCTCCTTTGGCCATTTGGTTTTGTTCAACTATTTGTTCAAGAAAACATGTTAAAAAAAAATGTAAAATTGCATGTTGCAGTATTTTTATAATGGTACCTAATAATATTGTCGCTGTCCAATGAAAACCAAGTATCTCCATATTTCTAGATTTTTACTTTTATGCATTATTTGAACACAACAGTTTACATTGTGTGAAAAAATGATAAAATAATGGATCAGTAGAAATGTCCCAAAAAGGTCTGGTTCCATTGACTTACATTAAAAAAGAATTAGGTTTTTGCCCTCTCCTGTAAAGTTGCCATTTTGGTATACATGTTTTTCTTTGGACAGCGATAAAATGCAAAACATATTTAAAGTGATCAAGTAGCCCCTCTTACACACATTGTGGTGGCATGTTTGGGGCTTTTTTAGAGCCAAGTGGCTTCTTTTGGGCTTGTTATATAGACCTGGTTGCTTGTTTCTCACGTGAGATCTGGCAACACAGATGACGGTTTAAATGACCATCATAGAACAAGAATGAGAAACACTAATATTAAAGCACTATGGGATTGACGTCACTGAATGGAGGTCAGCGACATTTGACATTCAAACGATCTGGTGGACAAAGTGCAGCACATAGCTTTTAAGAAAATCATTGCTTCCTTCTTTGGAGAAAACTGACCAAAACATAAGATGAAGGTTCTTCACTTCCCTCTGTCGGAGGGTAGAGTTTAAAAAGCTTGTTTCTGAAGCTAATTTTATTTTATTTACTTGTTTACCCAAATCATTTTCAGATCTTTTAAACTCCCAACAGTATTAAAAATATCTTCTGACTCATTCCTACAAGCAACGGATCAGACGAAACAATGACGGATCAGACGAAACACGATGAATCACACATGTTTTTGCCTTAAGCCAGCTTCTTTAATTTGGAGCCCAAACCACTAAGGTAGTGTAGCCATGGAAGCTTATAGCCATCAGGCTGTATTGAGCAAACTGCATGCCTAAACCGTAGCACTCTTTGATGAGTTCAGTAATCAAAATGAGAAGTGCAAACCCAATTCCAAAAACAGACAGTATTTGAAATGCCAATAAAATCAGAAGGCTTAGTAATTATTAAATCATGTTTCAGTCATATTACACTGAAAATGATACAATAGCATTATATTAGATATTCTGTCAGATGTTTTTCAGGCAAATGCTTGTAACATGTTCCACAAATGTTGGGAAACATGCATGTTTACCACAGAAGTCAGTAACTTTTCATTTTAACACCACTTTAGGCACCCCCCTATACCATGACAGATCCTGGCTTTCGAACTTTACACTTCTAACAGTTTTTTATTTTCATAAACACTGAAAGGTGGACTGCTCATCAGACGAGCACCAGCCCAGAATAGTGCATAGTGTTTGTAGACATTGCTGGCATTTGACTTCTACTGCACATAGTACAGCCTTAACTTCTATGTGAATGCAGCAAAGGACAGTGTATACTGACAATGGTTCAAAAAGCTTCCCCAAACCCATGTGACGATATCCACCACAGGAACATGCCGGTTTTATACCTAAAAAGTTCTTCCAAGTCTTAAATTAGGTCTATACTTACGTTTTTGGAATGTGTTGCAGGCATCGATTTCAGAATGAACTTATATTTGCAAAAAAACATTTAAGCTGATATAATAAAACATAATGACAATAAAGTACAAGCGGAAGTATAGGAGAGAAGAAGGTCAGCTATATAAAGGGGGTACTAGACCATTCAGGGCTTTGACAGTCAGGAGAAGGAAATTGTACTGAGCACAAGCAGAAATGGGTAACCAGTGTAACTGACAGAGAACTGAACTGATATAAACAGTGTTTTTTGGAAGAGACAAACAGACAGAAGGTTTTTGCACATATTGAAGGTGTTGCAAGATTTTTGTGGGGATACCAGTGAAAAGAGAGAGTTACAGTAATCTAGGAAGTGTTGAGAAGGTGTAGATCAGTGTTTCAGCATATTGCATGCTCATTATAGGGAGGCAGCGGGCGATACTGTAGCTCTTATGTGGGGTTCAAAAGGGGTGGAATCAAAAAGTAGGCAGAGGCTGAGGATTAGTTTGTGATCAGAGATTTTAAGAGCAGGTCCAGTTACAGGGGTAATGTGGTACAGGGGTAATACACTATATTACCAAAAGTATTCACTCACCCATCCAAATCATTGAATTCAGGTGTTCCAATCACTTTCATGGCCACAGGCGTATAAAACCAAGCACCTAGGCATGCAGACTGCTTCTACACACATATGTGAAAGAACGGGTCGCTCTCAGGAGCTCAGTGAATTCCAGCGTGGTACCGTGATAAGATGCCACATGTGCCAGTCATGAAATTACCTCACTACTAAATATTCCACAGTCAACTGTCAGTGGTATTATAACAAAGTGGAAACGACTGGGAACGACAGCAACTCAGCCATGAAGTGGCAGACCATGTAAAATGACAGAGCAGGATCAGCAGATGCTGAGGCGCATTGTGCACAGAGGTCGCCAACTTTCGTCAAGTGTTACAGACTTCCAAACTTCATGTGGCCTTCAGATTAGCTCATGCATATGAAAGCAGATGAGCGAATACTTTATAATATAATATAATATAACATAATATAAAACAATATATATATAAAAAATAAATAAACTTTAGACATGTCTTTGCTTATTGAATACATCTGGGGTAAATGAAAACTTGTGTAAAATTTTGCTTTAAGAGTAAAATAACTATTATTATTATTTTATTTCTACTATGGAGAGTACAGCATTGTGGTTAACACTTCTCCATCTTAAAGCCGTGTGTAAATTCCATGTGCATTTCCCTGAGGACAGCCTAATGCTAGCTCAGCAAGACTGAAACATAGGGCTCTGCTGGGGGATTGAGGGACCCCTGTGAGTCATGAGGGAGAGTGAAACTGTTGTTTTGTGCATTTTTACCTTTCACCTAATCTTCATCCATCTGCTTCATGGGCTATGAGGTGTGCAGGATGGGGACCTAAAGGACTCTTTGGTTCCCGCTCTATACAAACACAATCCATCTGCTTCCGTGGAATCAGCAAATCAATAAAACCTCCAGAACTATTACTGTAACACAGGCGCACATAAAACTCATTTGTGGGAATAATCCAGGACAGAATTCTAAAGAGAAGCAGGAGCACAGGCAGCCATCAGAAAAGATCAGATATTCATCTCCAAACGAAGCCTCATTGGCAACCACTCTAGGGCAGCACTAATGCATGCTCGTTCGGACCGTGTTAATCTGACCCATGCATGGCTCTTTGTACAGACATTTTACAACCTCTTCAATCACAAGTCCATTTATAATTCATGTTATTTATAATTTCCTGTATATTATTTGCAGAGGTGGACAAAGTACCCAACTCCATTACAGTACAAGTTTATGTACTTCCGGTCAAACATTAGTCTAATACAAGTTATTCAGTTAAATACTGTATTAACCCATAAGAGCCCACAGTGACGTATGTGTCACAAGCCTTTTAAAAGGCTGGAAAATTCCTTATACAGCTTTATCCCTCACTTAAACACATGGAGTCCCTGAGTGACCTATACCGAACATGCTGGATGCAGTCACAAGGCAATTGGTGAACATATGACCTCATTTAGAAAATGGCGATGTACTTGGTTAGTGCAGTTAGAGACAAAACCAGCTCATTTTAAAAGCTTGTTTTTTGTACCTATAAGGTTCCAACCCATTTAAGAGCTCTAATGCTTTGATAGCATGTTCTATATTATCTATATCCATATTCTATATTACATATACCCATTCTGAGCCCATTTCTAGAACACAATGATGGAATACAACTTATGAAATTGCTGTTGTTGTGACACATGCTACCAGTATTTTGACCTTATAATACCTACAGAAGATGCCATGTGACCTCTTTGTCACAATAAGACTGATATTATATGATCTTATAATTGACCCCTCATTATTTTCTCTTAAGGGGAAATGGGTCTGGGCTCTTATGCGTTAAGGTTCTAGAAATGCATTGTTGTATTGTTGCCACAGTACAACCCAAACTCCTCCCAGTACAACCACATATCGATATCAAAAAATATCAATATTTATCAATTGGCATATTTGTCATTTCTTTTTTTCCCAAAATTGTCCTAGCCATACTAATTAAAGCAGAATATTTCTATTTTTAATTACACTGATCATCAAAACAATAGCTGCACCCAGAAGGAAGTGTGGGATTGCAGTGCTATTGGGAAGGAAGATAAAGGTCACCAGGAACAACAAATGATGATAAATTTAGACTGATATGGACAATATTTACTGAGCTACACATACAGAAGTAGTGTCTCTCAGTATGGCGTCGGGCCGCCTTGTTTGCTAATGCAACATGCCAGACATCTCGGCATGAAGTTGTAGAGGTTCCTAATGGTGTCCTGTGATAATCCATCCCATGCAGCTCGAATATTCTCACACAGTTCCTGCAGATGATGCATGTGACACCAGGCCTTCTGGACATGTGACGTGGGACAACAAACCATTCATCTTGGCACTGACAGTGGTGCCTCCACACATGGATTTGTTTGTCATCACCAATACAAAAGTGGCACTTGTCACTGAAGATGACCTGCTGCCATTCTGAGTCACTCCATGACAATCTGGCACGACACCATTGCAGACTTTGGCGACAATGGTGCGGTGTTAAGTGCAGTCGTTGTAACGGTCTGTGTGCATGTAGTCCTTCATCATGGAGGACATCAGTGCTCACTAAATGTCCGCAGTCGTGGCTCAAACAATCTCCAGGTTCTCTCTCTCCATGGTTTGTGTAGGTCGCCAAGATCCTTCATGTCACTGTTGCATGCCTTCTTCTATCCACTGCCGCCAACAGTGTGCTATGGTAGTATCCGCACGATCGGTATGGGGCGCAATATGCAGTTACTCTTCTAACTGCTCAAATTGCTTTCAAACTCTTCTCTGAGGGAAACTTCCCATGTAAAGGATGCTACCAACACAACAGAAGGAGTCTGAATGCGATAAGGTCCATCCTTGCTTATGTCACATGCATGGTCGAGCCTGAAACTTGAATCTTTTGCATGTCTCACGATGTCAAACCTACCCACCAAGTTTCATTCCTCCCGGTTACTTCCTTCTGGGTGCAACTATTTTTCAATGATGAGTGTATATATCCATTATTTCCCAAATGGATTACAACTTTATATCAAACAAAAAGAGGCTTTAAAGTTTGTATCTTCTTTTGTATGTAGTGTGGATGCTGTAGTCAAATTTTTTACTCTCTAACATGTTCATATCTGTTGGTCCATATGCTGTAAATCAAATTATTTATAATTCCCTTTTAATGATTTATAATTTGTCCCATTGAACTGTGAAAGCTGCCAAGACTGGCATCAGCAGTCTCATAATTGGCAAGTGCTGTTTAGCATTCTGAGTATAGATGCTTTCCCGCTTCCATTCCTATTTCGTATTGCATAATGCTGCAGTCTGGTCTGACAGGATGCTTTTCTTGAAAGTGGCGAGCAGGCAGATGGCACCGGATGTGCCCTGAAAACACGCCATACGGTCTCAGTCAGGTGCGAGAGGTGGTGTGTGCGTGTGTGCATGCGGACTTGGCATCAAACTGGATGTGCAAAATGACAGCTACTGCATCGCTACTAAAAGAGCCATTCTGTTAGATTAGAAAGAGGCTTCACTTCTTCAACATGTCTCAGAACAACTGCCTGTCACTAATAAAGACACTCCAAGCAGACATCCCCAGAGTAGTGCCCTGCATTACAATGCTCTGCTCTCTCACCACTGGAGGCCGCTTTCACTGAGGCCTATCACTCCTCTGAAAAGGCCTGTGCTAATTAACTTAATCAGGCTCTCTTTCGCTCTCTTGAAATGTCCTTTACTCCAAACCACAAACTAACCTGAATGTTTCAGTAATGACAGGTTCAGCTGATTTTGAGCAAAGCCAGTACATGACTAGCAAACACAGTTTTGAGCTTTTGTACATACATAAAATCATAGTAATGTTTTAATTTAAGCACAAAATTGCAACATGGTTCTATAAGTGGGTAGCACTGTCCCCTCACAGCAAAAAGGGCTGTTTTTTCAATTCCTAGCAGGGGTATCCCAGGTTCTCCCCATATCTGTGTGTGTTTCCTCTGGGTGCTCTGTTTTCCTCGCAGTCAGGTGAATTGGGGATGCTGAATTGCCCCTAGGTGTGTGAGTGAATGTGTATGTCTGTGTGTCTCCTAGGTGTTTCCTGCCTTCTGCCTATTAAAAGCTGAGACTCCAGTGACTCCCTGCGAACCAGAAGGATAAAGCAGTTTACAAGATGAGGTGTTACACACGGGTTTGATGACTTTCAGATACATTTATTTCAGAACAGAGGGATCTCACTGCTCACCATGTGGTCATGAAAGACAGGGATATAGTAGGTTTCAGGCCGGACAGTCCGGTTTTTCAACTCCCAGTCTTCCGTCCTGCTCAATACCTGAATGGCGCCTATTAGTCCTCTTTTCGGGATTGACTATTTAAAATGTTCACTCGCCAACAATATCATGTGTGCCATTGGCTCATGTCCGTGTCAAAAGAAATGCCTTGCATTTCATTGGCTTACCAAGGTCATGTGACATAGTGACTCCCTTACTGGCTAACCGCAGGTCAGCCCTCCAAATACTAGTGAGTTAGTAAGTTCCCATCTGACTCATGAATGTCATTCATTCCACCCAACTGGGTGAGTAAAGCAATCATTTATGTGTTATATAGGTTAGGTTATGATTTAATCCTGTTCTAGTATCCCCCCCACCCTCACTTTATGATGTCCTCCGTTTGGGTATGAGATGTCCTCCTTTTTGAGTTTATGAAAGTGGCCACTCTAGGATATAGTCTTGTGTCCTCGTGTCTAAAATACAGGGGTGTGGCTAAAACTCTTCATGTTCTTGTAGTGACTTGAAAACATCTGCCAGCATTTCTTGGATGGTTTTTATTCAAAGCTGGAACAAACTTAACCAACAGAATGTTAAGACATATCACTGCCCTGGCTATTGTTATTGGTTCCCACACAGGACATTTGGTTTTGCATGAGACGTTCCAAATCAGCTAGCAGGCAAAGCAGATATTGAGTGCTCCGTTCTGGGTGACTTACAGGGCACAGGAACCAAGCGCATGGCAGGTCAAGTGAGATCCTAACACTGCTTTCGGGTGTAATTAGCCCCAGAAGTGTCCTTCAGTGGCGACATCATTTCTCTCTCTGATAGGTTGATCGAGCAGCCTCAGGTAGATGAATGTTGGGCCAATGATAAATGACTCGTTTTACTGGTGATGGACTGCTTATAAATGATCCCCGGGGGGCTTAACATGCTGGTGTCTGGATATTGCACCCAATACTATCAATCCCTTCACGTGGTCTACGAGTCTGGCACTGCACTGAGGTCAAATAACCTGGAAGAGCAAAGGCCTAAGCCGCGGGTGATCCCTTACTTACACCAGCTATTTTCTGAAATAGGCTATTGGTATTTGACATCTGTGTGCACTCGTAGAGCCTCATTTGCAGCGGTGAGCGAGGCTGTGAAAAGCAATGCATTACTGAATTAGCTAATTAGCATCATAGTGTGGAAAGGAGATGGAACAGTTAACAATAAAACAATTCTCAGATTTTTCGACTGTATTCTGAATAGCCAAACAGTGAGCTTTATAAGCTAAGTCAGAATGAATGACTGTACTGTATTCGTGTTCATTTTAGTACATACGGTTTTGGTACATATGGTTTCATTTTTGCACAGTTCTGTATATGCACATATTCATTTATACACTATATGGCAAAATGTATGTGAACATCTCTCTTTATAATTGAGTTCAGAGTCTTTCAGTCACATCCTACCAGGCACCTAGCCAAGTGATCTCCATTGGCAACTACTGGCAGTAGAACAGTTTGTACTGAAGAGCTCAGTTACTTTAAGCATGGCGTTGTCATAGCACGCCTGCTTTGCCACAAACCAGTGACATTTCTGTCACTCTACTAAATGCTGATATTGTGAAACAGGAGCATCTAAGAGCAACAACAGCTCAGCCACCCAGGGGTATACCAACTCACAGAGCTAGTCTGCTGAGTGTTGAAGGTACATACAGAACATAAAAATCACCTATCCTCTGTTCCTTCACTCGCTATAACGTTGCAGACAGCCTTTGAAAACAACAACAACACAACAACAGCAGCAGCACAAGGCTAAGATCGCTATAGAGAATGGCAAATGTCTACAGCATGCCGGAGGTTGCCGCCACTGGACTCTGAGGCAGTGTTCTCTGGGGTGAATCATGCTGTCTGGCAGTAAATAAATAAAACTGGGTATGCCAGAAGAATACTATTCACCAGAATGCATACAGTCAACAGTAGTTTGGTGGAGGGTGGATAATGATCTGGGGCCGTTTTTCAAGGTTTAGGCTTCTTAGTTCTAGTGAAGGTTAATGTTGATGATGTTAAAATAACATACAAAGATATGTTAGACAATTAGATGCTTCCAACTATGTGGCAGCAGTCCTGTTTCCTGTTCCAGTATGACTGTGCACAAAGCGAGCTCCCTAAAGACATGGTTTGATGAGTTTGGTGAGAAGGAACTCCAGGAACTCCCCCATTGAACTCCTCGGCATGAACTGGAACATCAATTGCAAGTCAGTCCTTCTTATCCAGCATCAGTGCCTGGTCTCCTAAATGCTCTAAATGGGCACAAATTACCAGGCACACTGTAAAAGCTTACCTTCTAAGAAAGGGCGAGGGGACATCATATTATTCTGCATGGTTCTGGAATGCGATGTCCAACAAACTCACAAAGACGTAACAGTAAGGTGTCCACCTAAGGTGTCCATGTCCTTTTGGCCATATAGTGTACAAAGTATTCAGACAGCTGTGTTGTTAGAAGTCATTTATTCATTGGTACCCCTAGAAACACAGCATGACCATGAACTGCAACCTGTCATTAGTCAACTAATGTCCAAATATCACATGCTTATTGTTTGCCCAGCTAAAGTCAAACACATTTTGAAATCTGACTAAAAGGTACAAGTTATGTAACCGCTAGATATGTAAATGATAACGTCCATTTCCAAACAGAACAAAACAAAAAGAAATACTGAGCACCAGATTCAACAGCCACAGGTGCACGAACGTGGAAGCTGATCCAGGCACTGCAATCACAGACACCATGTCCAATCAATATCTGAACCTCAGAAAGCAGCTCAGATAATCAAATTACACAGCATATACGCACATGGCAAGCCAATTTAACATGCCTGCGCCATACACACCTCTTCATTCAAATGACACATCGAATGTGAAAGACTATAACAGGACATTGCCATTCTTCAAACTGAATGAATTTAAAAATAGTACTTCTATTCGTTTTTTCAGGTACAGTTTTATTGTTAGTGACCTTGCTGCAGTTCCTCGGTTCCTATTTCCTATTATCCTATTCCTATTATCTGTAATCCCTTCTGTATTTGGCTTAGTTTGAGCTGAGGTGCATTCCCACTTCTAATGTGATAGCGTCTCAGGGCTGCGGTGTTTGACACCAGGTTAAATAAATTAATCTTCCTGTTGATTTATCTTTCCGATTTTCTCCATGTTAATGAGATGCACTGATCCACTGCAAAGGTTAACATTTATGGAAACTAGATGAGATGCAACCTCTAATTTAAGAATTATTAGAATATTTGGCAGCCACGTTGCTTTCTCGACAATTGCACTGCAGAGGTTATGTGGGGTTTTCTGTGTATATAACAGCTGTTGATTGATTAACAGCAGCAAAGCTGGGCAAATCTATCAGGGTAAACACTAAATAACATTTGGGAACTGCAACACAATTTCCATTGGTTTAATTAGAATTATTCCATGCCCTCCTCTTCCATGACTGTACTTGTCTAAACTTGTATGAGATTGTTTTCATCTCTGTATATTGTATTATGGTTGTCACTAGTGAGCGTATTACTGAGTGATTCATTCATTCATTATTTCTGAGATTAACAGAATATTCCAAAATCAGAGATAAATCAAGTATAGCCTTTCAAAGATTCAATCTAAAGTGGTGTTTTAAAAGGGCTATGAATTTATTTTTGTCTAATGAAGTATTTCTAAAGAACTAGTGCAAATTAAAATAAAAACATTATTATATTTTTCAGGTGACATTTCTGAGGAGATTATATAGAAGATAATCCAAGTAATCCAGAGTTAAAACTGCAGTTTAACTGGAGAAAAATGAATAACAGATGCAGAGAAAATGGGACTAAGCAAAACTTTCATCTTCGAGAGAGAGGAGAAAATCAAGCTTCACTATTGCTTCAGATCTGAAAACATCTGGATAAACATACATGTGAACAAATGTCTTTTTGTTCTGATGCTGAAAAATAAACATCTTAATGGCCGTTTTGAAAATCAAATAATAAATGAAAGATGAACATCTGCTACGTCTGATTGTGTCTGTTTGCTGATTGGTGGCCTTCTGCAAATAGACGCTCCATGATTATCAGTTACATATAGTGACTAATCTAAAAGCTTTAGACAGCATGTAAGACAGACAGAGGCTCACCATGCTGGTGATGCCAAGCAATATTTAAACATCCTGATAGATCTGCATATTAAGTATCTGGGCCATCTGAATTGCATGATAAAATGAGGACAATGGATCTTGACAATGGCTTGATATCATTTAGTCAAATTCCACACAGCCAGAAAAGGGCCTGTTAATGAGATCCCAAATTTTAATCAGGGCTGAAAAATGTAGAATCCTGTCTTCCATCAGGAGGCATGCAAGGACTTCATTTCAATTTGTGTTTTGGGGCAACAATTCTTAAAATGTCAGCCTGTTAAAAGTTAGTAAGGTGTGAACATGCTACTCAGTGTAATGTTTTTAGGGTTATTCAAAAGAGACCACACTTTCATTAGTTTCATTAGTCAAAACAACCATTATGATCAAGCTTTAAGTGCACAAGGCCTCCCATGTCTTACTCGACTCCAGTGCTACAGTATTTACATCTGTTATATTATATTAACAGTAGTTTACACAAAACCCAAACAACTAATTATAATACACAAGCTAACCAGACAAAACATTAGTCACCTTGCGTGTTTAAGGTGGTAGTATCACGCCTTTATTACTTCAAGGCTGGATTACTGTAATGCACTGCTTTCTGGTTGTTCCAGCAAGAGTCTTACAAAGCTCCAGTTAGTCAAAGAACTGCAGAGTCCTTAAAAGAACTAGAAAGTTTGACCATATCAGCCCAGTCCTATCTAACTTACATTGGTTGCCAGTTAAATTCCACATTGAGTATAAAATGCTTCTTCTGACCTATAAAGCTCTAAACGGCCTCGCTCCTCTGTACCTCACTGACCTTATCTCGTATTATGAACCATCACATGACCTTAGATCACAAATTGCGGGCTCTCCATTAGTGCCTAGAATTAACAAAGTTACATCAGGGGGCAGAGCCTTTTCATACAAGGCCCCCCAGCTTTGGAATAACCTACCAGTCAGTGTTTGGGACTCAGACACAGCCTTAATCTTTAAGTCCAGGCTTAAAACCTACCTGTTCAGTCAAGCTTTTGGTAATGAGTTTTTCGGCTAGATGCTAGGTGCAGATCTAGGGGTCCACTGACAGAGAGTGTTTGGGTAAGCTGGGAATATTGGTGCTGTCGTCCCGCTGCTCTGCATGTTCACTCAGATTTGGTGACGGTGGACCGGGGGGCGCTGACTTCTCAGGGAGCCCTCATGTCTTGGTTACCTTCTGGCTCTCCCTTTTAGTTATGCTGTAATAGCCAGGCCTGACGGAGTCACTGCTGCACTCTGTTAACACCATATAGTGTGTTCAGATTTTCTGTCAGAGTTAACAGTCTGTATGTTCTCTTTGCCTGAGCTGAACTGCTGCCTATCCTGTGTGGTCTGATGCTCTGCTCTGACTGGGTGCCACTGCTTGCCTTTAACCACCACGGAGCTCCTGGCTGCCCTGCACTGTGGAAGCTTGGCCTGCGTCCTGCTGACCCATCCGATGACCCAACTACTTAATTACAGACTAATGAGACTTTTATTCCTCTACCTTACAAACACTGAACGCTCCTTTCCTTTGCTTGTCTTATCTGGTGTTGACCCGAGGAGGATGGGTTCCTCTTTTGAGTCTTGGTTCCTCTCAAGGTTTCTTCCTTTTGAACTGAGGGAGTTTTTCCTTGCCTCTGTTGCCCTTGGCTTGCTCACTGGGGGCTCAGACACCAGATTCTTTGTAAAGCTGCTTTGTGACAACATCTGTTGTAAAAGGTGCTATATAAATAAATGTTGACTTGACTTGACTAGTATCTATAGGCCCCTGCAGACGGCTTTGCATGAATGATGATCTGGCTATAAATATCAAAAGACCATAGTGTGAAGGAAGTAGCTGAATCTGCAGGTGCATGGAAGCGTACGGTCATACGGGTCTACCAGCAGTGGCTAAAACCCCAGCCTACAGGAAACTCTCCTCAGAATTGTGCCAGGGAGGGCATCCCCCAAATCTGGCCCAACTGTGCAATTCTTTGATGCAAGAGTGGCTCAACTTTGATGTGGCCTACATCCAGAAACTTGCACAATCCATGCCAAATCAAATCGCAGCTGTTATTCGTGTGGAGGTATTATATTCTATTAGGTACGTTTTAGTCACAGATGACTATTTTTTTGCCCGGCGAGCTTATTATTTATGTCAGTCCTCCCTTTTTTGCTTACTTACTTTCAGTAGTACAATACTTTCTTCAGGGACTCATCACTCCATAAAACCGTATATCAGATGTCCAACTTTTGGTGTTATAGTGCAAATATTCTTCTTTTTTGTCTATTTCCTTTTCTCAGACCCATAATATTGAGATATTTTCTTATAGTTAAAAGAAGGAACAGAAACAGTTGTGGATTTTTTCAGATGTTGAAGAAAGAGTGAAGCTTGATGAAAGCTTTAAGTACTGTTTATCTGACGGAGACAGTTTTAGAGGAGGTGAGTCTACCAGGTCTTGCGGGGAAGTTCCATTTTCTCTAAATCTATTATGATTTTTTTTCTCCCATTTTGGAAACACCTGTTTTTTCAGCTACTTTCATTGACTTTTCAATTATTCATTATAATGATTATCATGTATCTAATCTTAGAAGTATCCCATTTAGCCATGTTAGAAGTATATAAGAAAGAAATGGATCAGGTAGCTATGGTGAGCTTAGGTAGCTATTAGACTTTGTTAGAGTGTGTTAGAAGGGGAACATAATGTTAGTGACTGCTTTCGGAACAGTTTTTTATGGGGAGGACACAGCTGTAACTCACTGGGTTTAGGATTGGAAGGATGGAAGACTTACTGTGGCTGTAGAGAGTAGAAAAATAAAAAGTGGGCTACATTTGGTATTAAAAGTCTTTGTGTAGTTTACCTTAAAATCTATTGTAGTGCCAGCAAAGAGTACGAAACGTAATGCTTTAAGTGAATGATCTTTTACTGAACACAACAGCAGAGGAGAACCTGGATGAAATGGACATGGGATAGTGGGCAGGTCACTTACCCAGCTAGAAATGATTTGTTATATAAAAGTTTAAAGTTTTCTTTTGGTTAGGAGAACGTTCTCTAAAAACATTGTCATCTCAGGTCTCCGCAACATCCTCAACACATCCTTTAAACAGTGCAGTTAAAACATTGTGTCTTATGTGTTAACATTTAACCCCATAGGAACATTATTTGAAATTATAAACATCTTTCAAACGTTCTTTGAGCGTTAGATTCAAACATTTCAACTGCTAGCTTGGGTCCAGCCACACAATTCCATTTGGCAGTAAGCAAAAACACTTCACTCCTACCCCAACACAGAGTGACACAAACAACATAAGCACACCATTACCTGATTTATATGATGTAGAATATCTCTAGCTGCAAGACCAATACTCCTGTCAGGCTCTGTGCAGTGATGTCTCCCACGCATCCACGGACCAAAGAGCCAATAACAATATGCTTCTGCTGTTTATCTGACTCTAAATATTCTAAATATGAATAACTTGTACTCAGTGACCATTTGGACCGGATATGAAACTATTACCTGAGATATCGGAGACAGCACACTCATCAGGGTCATTGAGTTTTCATACTATGAAAGTCCTGCAATTCATCTAATTGTCCATTGAGATTTCAATACAAGTGGCCTACAAACAATGTGCTTCAGTAGCGGGTGGGGAAAGATTTAATGGGGAGAATCGAAGTTAAAAGGGAGTCCTTCACAGAAACTCTAAAACCAAGAACGAGCAGCTCAAAGATTTAAGAGGTATCTACAGTGCCTGCAAAGCCTTCTTCAGGATGCCAACAGAAAGCAAGGCCTCAAACTGCTGATGATTTACAGACCCGCATCAACAACTTGCAAGCTGTTTTCCTTATAGGACTCAGGATTAAGCTATAATTAAACACTCACTTCATGATTTCCCTTGAAGAGCCTTAAAACCTGCAGGCGCATCTATTTGGAGTACAACTTCTACAACTCCTAAGGGTGTGAGGCAATGCAATTATCAGCATGTGAGGCGTTTAAGAAGGTGCAAAGTTTTGATTTTAAAAACCCAGCTCATAACCGTGTGCTGTATTCACAACACGAATTTAAGCCTTACACAAAACACAGACCTGGTACAGTTCTGCAAACACTGGTCCCAGTGAGGAAGCTGCACAGATGGATCTTTTTTCAGATAGAGACTCTCATGCAGCACCAGCTTAGGACTGTATTCCGAAGGGTGATTACTGTGGTGCAACACACATTGTTGCTTGTGTTGTAAGGAGTTCAGCGGTTTAACTGGCACAAGGAATGAGCGTCAAAGTCCACATTATACTAAAATAATAATATGCTATAATAGAACTGAACTATGTTTGTGTATAGGGGGCTTGGACGTGATATCAGGACGCGGCATCTTATGGTTGATCTGGCATTTTGGCAGGGTTAGCCGGTGCTGGTGTCCAATCTACACCCTCTGCCCGATTTGCATTATCTGTGCGCTGTGTGTGTCAGATAATGCCGGCTGGTGCCGATAAAAGTAATTGGCTCAGTGTTTATGTGACAGTAGTGCCCATGTGTGGTGCGGACTGGACAGGGAGTCTAGGCTGCTTTTCACTGGTTGAATGAATCTTCCTGTGCTGCTTTCCTTGATTTCATTTTGATCTGAAGCCTCACTGGATAAGTTGGCATAGCTGACTAGCGTGTGGATCTCAAAACAGCTCTCAAAAGAGCCTCAGTTCTTCATGGCATGGATTCCACAAAATGTTATGAAAATTCCTTTAATATTCTGGTCTATGTTAACATGACTGCATCATGCACTTCCTGCACATTTTTGGGAGCACTTTCTTGCTGCCTATCTCCGGTTCCACCACATCCAAGAACTGTTCTATTGGTTTTTAGATCTGGTGACTGGGAAGGACACTGAAGAACATTGATTGCAGATGCATGCAGATGTCATGGTGCACCATTTTGCTGGAAGTAGGAAGTTGGTAAATTATGGCCATGAAAGGGTCCACATGGTCGGTAACAATGCCCAGAAAGGCTGTGGCATTTAAGTAATGATTGATTATTATTAATGGGCCCAAAGTGTGCCAATAAAAAACATTCCACACACTTCACACCACCTCCACCAGCCTGGACTGCTGACACACAATTCTGACCCTGCTAAGATTCAGCAGATCAGGCTATGGGTTTACATTGTTCCGTATGGAACTACGAGCCTGTGCCCTTTGCAGTTTCAGCTTTCTGGTCTTTGCTAACAAAAGTGGAACCTGAGAAGATCCTTTTCTGTTGCAGTCCATCCACCCCAAGTTATCCGACCACTTCTGTCAACAACAAGGCATTTGTGTCTGTTCTGGCCACACAATAGATATTCCTACTTCATTGCAGTATTCTGACTAAACTCTAGAGACTGTTGTGCATGAAAATCCCAAGAGATCAGCAGTTATTGAAATCACTAAGATCACATGTTCCTCGTTCTGATGGTTGTTATGAATATTATCTGAAGTTGCTGAATCATATCTGCATTTCATGCACTGCACTGCTGCCACACAGTTTGCTGATTAGATAGTTAGCTGACTACAGTATGTGTACAGATAACAAAGTGCTCAGTGAATGTAGATTGACTGCCCTTTTGGTGTAAACATCAAGTTGTGCATGATCTACTTGGGATTTTTGTGGGATTTAATGCAGCACAGTACAGTCATAGTGTCAGTAGCTTGGGGTGTTTGCTAAAAGCCTGAATAAAGTGAATAGAGTGAATTCTGCCAGAGACTGAATGTTACATCCATTTGTAATCTGTGCATGGGCTTTGGATGACATGAATATTCAAAACTACTGAAATGGAGTTTAAATGGAGGCACACTGCCAATAGGGCTCATTTCATCCATGTACAATGGTTTGGCGTCCCTCTGCCCTCTTATGAACCATTTTTAGAAATGACTAGCCTCCAAAAATACAATACAACAACAATCTGTGTCAGTGAACATGTAAATAAAGAATAACCCTTGCCAGTAAGCTGGAATGATCCCATAATGCAATGTAATATTGATTTTTAAGCATTATATAAACATTAAAACATATGAACTTATGATTTAGTAATCAGGAGAACAAAGGTAATATAGATGGAGAAACTGGCTAAACAGCAATGAGAATCAAAGTAGGCATGCTAACTAGCTAGCCTGGCTTGTCCTGGCCCGTTTTGTCAGTCAATGATCAACTCTAGTTGATCATTTATATGCTACAGTGAGATGACTAAGATGGGTAGCTATTTACAAAATGAAAAGTGGTCAAAGACTTGGCTCAAAAAAGTGACACAACAATGAGAATCAATATGCTACAAATGCTGGCTAAGATTAAATTAATGATGTAATATGTGTTTTTAGTTTGAAGTATTCCAAAATGAACTAGTATTATCAGCAGAATGTGAAGAAATAGCAGTTTTAACTGTATGTCAAACATATCTATGTATCCTGCTGCAGAGATATCTACTGAAGTAGGCATGCTAACTAGCTAGCCTGACCCGACTCCTGTCCTAATACCACTTTGTTCCTTGAGAGGTGATAGTGAGTCCAATATGCACAGATAAAGAAGCCGCATGGCATATTCTTATGTCTTGTCAACCATCTTGAAGGTTCTGCTCCTGGTCAGATTATTTAAGGGCAGTCAGCCAATGAAGAAGGAAGAGCAAACATAGCAATGGCTGAAGCCATATTCAATGCAGTATGGACTGCTAAGCACTATATAAACATTAAAACATACAAACGTATGATTGAGTAATCAGGAGAACAAAGGTAGTATCGAAGGAGAACAGCAACAGACTCAAAGTATTCTCTTGTATCAGTCTCACTGAAGTCAAGCCACAAAATAAACATTAGACAATATTCAAGAATAGCCTCCCCACAAAGCATGTGCCATGATAAAGCACGTTTACATACAAGATACCAAATAAACAATAGAGCTGCTGATTATTTCACATTTATATTTGGAGTTCTGTACAGACTGTAAAGAGCTGTGCTGAAATGGTTTCTAAGTGTAACACATTTTAAGCATATCCACTGATTTTCAAAGCATCCCAGTCCCACAGGCAGGTGAATGATTAGGCAGGCAAATCCTCTAAAGACTCAAAGCCCAAGCCTTTAGAAATGGTGGGGAGATCATTCATCAGGAAAATGTCATTGCAACTCAGGATAAGGGTCTCTGTAGAAATGGAGGTCATGACCACAGCGCATTACAGACAGTGGCTTCCATTCAGAGCACTGTATCTACTGTGGGGCCCGCTAATGATGTCAAAGCCTTTATCCATCATAGTACAAAGAAATACCATCTTCTCCTTTTTAGCCAGAATCCCTGATGCTGATACACGTATACGCCGCTTCTAAATTGCAGAAACTGGGACCAAATCCATCTGGATAAGCATTACTGTCTCCTCCCTCAGATATCATTTCAAACTGTCGGTTATTAGGGATGAACGTACAGAATCAAGTTAAACGCTGATCCAGTGCCGATCATTTATTAAAACAGCTATCTGCAGATACCAGTATGATCTTGCCGACCTTTACTGATTACTGAACAAATGCCGGGCAGCACATTTCCAGCCTGGATGTAGTGGAAAAAATGAGAGGTGAATGGAGGCAAAGTGTTCACCCAACCTCACGCCTATCGCCCAAACGCTTTATGTAACATGATATGGCCACACAATTACTGCCTCTCACGGGCTCCTCTGTTTGCCCACCCATTTACACAGGAAATGGTAGTTAAATGTTTGCTCTCACAACATCTAGAGCAGGTTTCAGTGAAACAGTGTGCAAGCTACAGAAGCTCCAAGGCTGAATTTTTGCACAGTGTCATTTTCCAGGATGGGGAGTGCTTGTGGTCGCGCATGGTGGGTAAATACATAATGGAAGTCAAAGCGTCATTAAGCAGGTGCTGATTTACTTGCTCATTTTATCAAGCGGAACAGCACTCCCGGTCCACTCCAGGGGTCTGTAGGGGTAGCTAAATACTTAACCAGCAAGAAATAAAAAAAATGCCAAAATATCACAAAATGCATTTTATGCTTGGATGAGGTGGGAAAACCATTCTGTCTTCCAGTATTCCAGTAAAGAAATCACTGTTCAGATAGGGTGCAACAATGCACACATTTTCAGGTTGAACAAAAGTTTTAATGCTGTGGTCAAGATTCATTTCAATGTGTAATATTTTATGTATTTATTTTTATTTATTAAATATCAGTTCTGCAGATTTTGTTTAAATGGAAAGACACTAACCCACCAACATACAGTCACTGGATCAGAGACGTCCTGTACCACCTTAAATGATTAGAAATTATATCTAATTATAAAGATTAGATTACTTTGAAGGGGTCCGCTGGGAAGTGGAATAGTGAGCCCAATATGGGAGGATAAAGAAGCAGCATGGCATTCTAATGCCTTGTCAACCATCTTGAAAGTCCTGCTCCTGATTAGATCATTTAAGGGCAGGTAGGCAATGAAAAAGGAAGAGCGAACGTAGCGATGGCTGAAGCTCTTGGCAAGTGATTTTCAGTGACAACCAGTAAGAAGCCACATTTGAAACAAGAGTTAACATTGGTGCTGCACCCCCCTGCAGGGGTGACGTTTGCTGACCTGTCAGCTCTCAGTGCTGAACTAAACAGCTGGTAATGATAACACTGATGAGGACGGAGTGTGCATTTCCTTGTATCTTACGAAAGGAGTGAACACCACAACTTCCTGGTGATATATTGTCCCCTATTGTTGCAGTATGAATTCAACAGCTTGCGTCCTCTTTATTGCCCCTTTAAAGTCAGCATTTATTGCTGTCCACCGTACTTAGATACGTCCTCATCCTCTGTAGCTTTGCCATTTTTATCTTCACCACTACTCTCTACCTTCATATCATTCATCTATCAAGTGTAATGTCTCATCATCCCACCTCATCCAAGCATAAAACATATTGCATAATATTTAGGCATTTGTTCATATTTCTTGCTTTTCTATGCAGCTTTTACTATATATACACGTTTTAAAAATGTGCAGAAAAGAGTTGGATTAGTCAGCACTCTCAAACCTCCACCCCACCCAGCTCAGGGACACTGTATGATAGGAGGAGCTCTAAAGTGTGGCTGAGAATTAGCAGCGACCAGATTGGCGATAGTGAGAAACTAAACTAGTCCAGCAAATGTTTAAGCAATTGCAGTTTTTGAGTAAACTCAACTGAAGCTGAACTGTAGATCTAATTTGGGAGAATTTGGGATTAAACTGAGCTCGTATCAAATTGAAAAATTTCATAAAGTTGTGCAGCTGTCTATATTTTACTCAGTCATGTCAGTCATGCATAGAACATACATGCATAGAGTCAAGGTTGCCGACTTGGCAGAATGCACATCCCCACTGGGTGACCCGGCCCTGCTTGCGACAGAACTTAGCTTTAATTTCATTAAGTAGTCTAGGTGCAGCACCTTGGTCAGGGCTTCATAAATCAGGCAGCTTGATGGGGCTTGACATGGTGAGGATGTCATATGAATAGCCGCCCGGCACTGCCCACTTTGTTCCACAAAGGCAGAGTAAAATACTGCCGGGAGCTTCGGAGAACCTCAGCCACAGGACACCTGAGGGCACAGCCATGAGTGCTTTGTGACACAAAACAGTGAAAGAGCCACAGATTGTGCAACACTAATAGCCTCCGCTACTCGCTGACTTCCCCCTGTGAAAGCCTTGATGCTCCACTTTATCCATCTGAGCTGCAATCTAGTCGGAGGCCTCTCGGTCACCTCACTTAACTCTAAGTGATGAGCCTATATTTCATCTCGTGTTGGTTCACAGCAGCGCCGGCAAGTTACAAATTTAAAAGCTTTTCATCTGTAATATCTGAGAGGGTGATAGCAATGATATCATGCTCTACAAGGTAGAGATAGAGGAATACTTATTCTGTGAAGTATATCTGACTACAAATAAAGCCAGAACCCACCAGATGTGATATAAAGGTATGAGGTGGATGGACATTGTGCCTGAAGTACCTGAAACGCTTACTAAGACCCAGAGCAGAGCTGTAACTATTAGAGCCAGAGCTTCAGTTTGGACGATAAATATCACAACACTGTCTAAAAACAAAGACCGTAGCCATGAAATACATTTTCTGCCTGTTTAGGAGGTCCCTCTGTTTTTGTGCTCTGCATTTAAAGTTGATCTTATACACTGACATTCCAAAAGTATGGCAGGGGACAGCTTGGAAACGCCCACACCTGTATGTAAGTTGTGACGTGTGATCTTGTGAATGAGGCTCAACAGTAGCCAGCATGCTGATGGCAAGGTGACGTTCTGTTTAACATTCCTTGATCCACAGTGTCACATGTGTACTAGGTATACGTCACAGAAGGCTTTACCATTCCATATGGACAGCGCAGTGGCCACCCACAGGTGCTTCATGATTGTCACTGGCTGCTTCTGGCTAGTACTGTTTGTGAGAGCAGACATGCGATTTAGGAGAAATTACACTTACAGTTCTTTAGCTTCCATGGGATATGGAAGTTTGCCTGGCCTGAGGCCAGTTGAGGCATTCCACCATCATGCCTTGTGCCAACATTACCATAAGCACACTGGCCAGTGATAAACCTCACTCACAAGATAACACCTCACAGCTACAGGTGAGTGCATTCCCAAGCTGTCCCCTGAGGTAACACTGCTTCGTAATCAACAGCGATAAGGCCGTCCCTTGCTTATGTCACATGCACGGCTGAGCATAAAACTTGAATCATTTACATGTCTCACAGTGTCAGACCTACCCACCAAGTTTCATTCTTGTCGGCTGATTCACTCTGGGTGCAACTACTTGTGCAACTATTCTTTTGATGATGATACAACGAATTTTTACTTCCCAGAATTCATCAGGCCTTCTCTGGTCATATATAAATATATATATATATATATATATGCTGTGAAAAAGTGCAGCTTGTCAAGAGAATGACAGGCCTTGTACTGGAAGTTTGTTTTGAAGGTTGAAACCATGTAACAGAAGTAGATATGACTGACAGAAGCTTGTGAGGTATGTCCTTGTGAGCTGCCACACATGAAGGCTAATGGTAGGCACATGTATTCCCCAAAAAGGAAATGCTTAAAATACTACCTGCTTGTTAACAGTGACAGGTTATTGTGTGGGTATAGCTACCATGGAGTAAAATTAAATGGCCAGTGGTGACTTCCCCCATTGGTTAGTGCGTTTCTGCCTGGTGTTTAATAAAGAGCACCTCTCGTCACAGCATCATGGGCTTCCCTGTGCCTCACTCTGTACAGACACCACAGTTTAAAACATGATTTATCCAGGAAGGAGATGCTAACAGCATGTTGTAGTGTAATAAATTACTTCACTCTGCTCCTAAAATACTGGGCTTCCTACAACTACCGAAACAAAGCCCTGCCATTCAGCTCAATCTGTCAGCTCATTAGGTGGGAAAATGCAGCAAGTCGCAGAGGAAGATTCACCGGTACTTTAAGCAGCACAGATGTTGTTCCAACCAAAGCCATTACAGAAATGACATTATTACAATATTGATGGCGGCGGTGTTCTTCTCTTACGGCGCTCCCCTAAAACATGGTTATTTGGATGTATTAAGTGCCATAATTCTATATAGAACTGTGTAGTATATTTTTGATGATGCAGAAGATTTCTTCCTCAGCCTGAGCCAAACATGTATTAATAAATAGCTGGAGGACCAGGCCAGAACATTCCTACCCAGAAGCAGAAGCGAAGAAAAAGAGGAAAAAAAGAAAAACAAGGCATTGCTTGGTAAACAGACAAGCTGAGAATGGGGCAGCATTAATGAATTCAGCGCTGAGGTCAGCATAGGGTCTATGCATATAGCTGCCTATGAACGTACACAACTCTTATTGTTCTCATTTCCCGACAGACTATGGTGGCAATCATTCCTGCTACGTGCATGTGCATGCTTAAAGTAAACGTGAACTGGAATGTGACACATTTCCAAGTGTAACTGGAAAATAAGCCAAAGGAGAAAAAAATAATAATAACCAGATTTTGCAGATTTTTGATGTGCATTATTTTTGTAATTTCTGAAACCCAATTCATTATTTGTTGAAAGCTTGATTTTAATGTGTATTTTTTTCTGTTTTGTTAGATACAGAAGAGGCAAAATGGCAGTAGGCAGGCTACTCTGTTAGCATCCATGTTGCTCGCTCATTTTCTACATTTTTCTGGCAAAAACAAGAGTTAAATAGCTAAAAAAAATGTATCCTGTACACAAAAAGAGACTAATCCCGTACAAGTGTAATAACCTAGTGTAATAAACGTTTCAGCAGGAGATGGACCGTGTGTGGAAATGCAGAGCTGGCCCCTTCTCAGCCTCGCAGCATGGCAGAACATGACTTAGAAGTTTATCTTACAAGACATAATATGTCGCTGGCATGCGGTGACATAAGTGAACGTCCGACAATTGTTTAGATGTGGACAGAAATAACCACACTTCACTCAAAGATTATAGTGAAATAAGAATTTTAAATAATTTAACACAATGGATTGTGCTCAATATGAATATGGACGTGAACTAACAAACTGAAAAAAATAATCGTTTTAATTTCAGGGTGACGTTAAAGGAGTTCTTACAGGTATAATTCTCTCAAAACCACTTAATGTGATAAACATAAGACCAAAAATATTCATCTTAAATTTCTGTCATGCTTTCTGATTATGGCTACTTGAGTTTTACCACATGTGTTCTGATTAGCTAGTCTGTAGTCCTTGTGCAATCTGACTGGTTAGTTTATTTTTTCATGCTACTGTTTGAGAGTAAACCATCAAATCAAATGTGTTTTGACTGTTTGTACTGTTTTTACTTTAATACGGAATGAATTAATCAGACTTTTTGGAATTGGGTTTGTAATAGTCTACAGTATGTCACAAGGTATCTTCCCAGGTGTTAGCTGGTGGAGTTAACCCATTAAAATCCCAGGCATATTACATAATAAGGCTTATTACTCAGTAATTACATGGGCTACGATTCAAACTGGCTGAGTTATTATGAAGTCGTATAAGTGCATAATAACACAGTAGATCCGCTGGTGGGTCCTGGCCATTTAAAGGAGTTTACAATGACTTAAATGGTAGGCAAATGTAGTGGTAGGAGGCATGTCCACCCCAAATGGCACTAGAGCAGACGGGAAATTCTGTGCGTGGGGCGAAGGCGTTATCCACTACGCAATCCAGCTGTTGACTACTGATGTTTGTGGATTCAACCATGCATCTCTAACAAGACATGTGGAGGGTCCCCAAAAACTCAGCAATACCTTTCATTGGTCAGTTTTATGTCACATATCCCTGTGAAGGCACATGGGCCATGTTGGTATATTATGATTTGTTAAAGAAAGCGTATCACTGACAACTCAAGAACTCTTTTATCTAATAGCTTTACAGTTATACTGCCTTATCAATCCCTGGTGATGCCATGGTTCTCTCTGGCTGAGTTTGAAATTAGTTACTGAACCGTTCAGTGACATTGCATTAGTGGCAATGTGAAAAGATGCAGTGGTACTTCACATAAATCGGAATGAGCACATGTTAGCATTCTCCCTCCTAGCTAGGCAGTGCCATAAGATGGGGAGTAGATTGAACTAGCAGCAACTAAGTTAAGGGGGGGCTGCACTTTAGGGTTATAATGTTTATACATATGTTTGTGATTTACAGTATAATTTGTGTAATCTGTAATTTATATATGTAGATTATGTGCAATTTAGCAGTCCTCACTCTCTTGCTCACTCATCTTCTAAACTGTTTTATCCTTGTGGGTTACGGGGGTACTGGAGCCTCTCCCAGCGTTTAATGAGCAGAAGGCAGGTAGTAATCTGGACAGGCTGCCAATCCATTGCAAGGCAGACACACAGACATACACATTTACTCACACACTCACACCTAGGAGCAATTCAGCGTTTTGAGTTCACCTAACCGCTCGTCTTTGGACTGTGGGAAGAAACCAGAGCTCCCAGAGGAAACCAACACAGACACAGGGGAACATGCAAATTCCACACAAAAATGACCCTGGACGCCCCAGCCGGGAAATGAACCCAGGCACTTCTTGCAGCGTTACCCATTGTACCATCATGCCGCCCATTTTAAAGGTCCTACAAAACCACAAAAAGACAACACAGCACAGTGAAGGTACAGCTTCATATTTCTGCTTTTATGCTGCACCCATTTCTTTTACACAGTATATCAGTGGGGCTGAAAGCAGCACCTTCACAGACTACAAAGTAATATAGTCCCATTTCACAGAGCAGCATAGCCGGAAAAAAGGGTTCAGACCTTTTCAGAGACAGAAACTCAGAATTTAAGACCCCTCTAAACAAGAAGCTGGAGAAGTGGAGAAAAGAGGAATGAGGAAGTTCAGGGAGCTCAGGACCCAGCAATTCCTTCACACAGCACTTCAAGTACACTGTGTACTTCAAGGTTGGTTTTAAGGCTTGCAGAGTTAAAGGGATTATCTGGGGTTATTACAGCAATTTACTGTTTTCTCATGTGACCTTGAGATGGCCTTTCATAGCTGCACAGACAGCAGAAACACATCGAAATGCAGAATCCAGAAAGATAAATAAGCTGTACTGGAAGGTTTCAGTGAGGGAGCTCATATTGTTATAATTCCTGCACTACACATCTCTGTTTCTGGTGCACATGGGTCCACACTGAAATACATCTCAAAATAATCCTGAATTACTTTTTTTTTAACCAGTTATATTGTATTGTATTATGATGCAATCTGTCTAATCCACACACTACATTACAGTATACAGTATATATGAGCCAGACTAGCTGGTTAGCATGCTAACTTCATGTACTGCAACACAATACATAGATCTCTTTGACATCCTGTCAGAACTGTTATTTCTACACATTCTGTTGGTGATTCTGTTGTTATTATGCAATGCTTATTTTATTGCATCATCTTACATATTGCTCCTTTAAAATGTGCAGAAGCAGGTTCTGTGGTTTGGTTTGTTCCGGTTCCTGTCCTACTCGTGGCTGTCACCTGTTGTTAGCCATGTGTTTTTGTTCTTGTTTCCTCCCCTGTTCAGCCTCCTTGTCATCTGGCTCACCTCTGTTTACTCCCATGGGTTTCTTGCTATTATGGATATGCCTGGCCCAATCCCCTCCTCTACTCAGTTCTGAGTTAAATCAAAAGTGAATAAAAACAACTTGCATCCAGCCTAATCATAACACTCTGATATTTACAAGCATAACATTCTGTTCTTAAAACTGTGTTAAGAAGTAATTCTACTTACTGCTCCTTTAAGTGTCCGTGATGTTAAGTCTTTGGTCAAAATAGTAGACTTCGAATCAGATTCAGAATCTTTATTTCGTTATGTCACACATACAAGGAATTTATCTTGGGCAAATCAGGGATGAGGCAGAATGAAGCAGGACAGCACCTTTCTCCCCTTGCCTAAACAGCCCTCTTCAAATGTCCAGTTTAACAACCAGTTTAAGGGTCTGGTTGTCTCTCTTTGCATTGTAGCAGTCAAAGCAGCAGTCAGACACACAAGTCTTCCTCTTCACCAGCTTCTTGTTAGGATTTTGCTGTTCTACTTTAAATGGTGCAGCAGTTATTACTTTAACACCTGAGGTGCCAGCATGTAAGGTGCTGCACCATTTAAGATGGAATGGGGTAACTGAAACAAAAGGCTCGGCAGTAGCCTGAGCCACGGTAAAAAATGAAACAAGAAGCTCGACAACCTGATGTGTCAGCATCACTTCTGCACCATTTAAGGTGGAATAGGAAAATTTGAGTAAGAAGCAGGACGAGTAACCTGAGGTGCCAGCATAACTGCTGCACCATTTAAGATGGAAAAAGAAAATTTGAATAAGAAGTGGGACAAGTAACCTGAGGTGCCAGCATAACTGCTGCACCATTTAAGGTGGAATAGGAAAATTTGAATAAGAAGCTGACTTCAGTTTTGCGCTAGACATAAAGTGGTTAACTCACACTTACAGGTTTTTGCCCACTATGGCAAAATACACTTTGTCATGTGCAGCCGACAAAAGAAGAGAGTTCTTGAGCTCAGCTCTTAGCGTTCACATGATGCTAGCGGGAAGTATAAAATGGTACCTTTTCGGTAAGTCTCGTTCTGAAGTCCTGGGCCAAGATACTCTGACAGGGGATTGGAGGAACGGTAGGGGTTATCCCAATTTATGTGACAAGGGGAGCCAAATCCGAAGGGTTTGTTGTATCCCATGTTTTCTGATATAGGCAGCCCACAAAACACTGACTACATGCTCCTACATCACAGTTTGTGGGTTGGTAGGCACTCCAGATACCCAAATGTACCTGAAGTGAGTTTTTCCTACATCCCTGTTAATGTCATGTCTAATCATCTTCATTTCTCTATGTCTCAGACTGCAGTGTTAATGAACACTACAAGCACGCATTAAAACCAGTCCCTTACCCGCAGCTAGATCCTTCCATTCCAAACCCCTTTGAATTCCTCATTAATTATTGTTTTATTTTAATCTAAATCTGGCTCGGAAATGAAAATGCAGTTTAATTTTAGCGTCTAATTATCCATATCTAGTCTGTTCATCATTGTGGTATGATTTTCTAATATACTGTATATCCGGAGGATTCACCTTTTTTTAAGTAATTGATTCTAAACCTATTACGATGTTGCTTTACAGTATATTATAATGAACTGCACACAAAGACAACTGCTGTCACGCCTTGAACACCTTCTTGTCGGTCACTTTGTAGGAGAGAGAAAGAACGTTTACAACTTTAAGGCAACATGATTTTGTAACTCTGGATCCTCTCTGCTGATCCATTCATCATGAATAGCATCTGCCATTTTGAAATAAGAAAATAAAGAAAAGAAAAAATGGATTTATGAGCTTTTAATATGACAGCGGCGATATGCATCATTTTGAAGTTTTGTATTCATAGAGCAAGGCCTACAACCATCTCTCTGAATAAGGCAATCTAACAAAGTCATTTTAGGAAAGCGGCCAGTGTTGAGTGTCCCTGTAGAGAATATTCCAGCCTCATGAAAAATTCATGGATTCAAATTGATGCCGTAATATGAAATGCAATAACTTTCCAAGCTCAAACAAAAGATGTAAAAATTTCATCTGACTCCAGCATAACCTCAAACGAGACGCACTCTCAACGACGCGTCCAATATTGGCCATTCCTAAACATGTTCATTAAACTGTGATGATTATCATTTGAATGCTTAGTTTACTCATTGCCTACATGTCAACAAATGCTACAAGCATCAGTTCTCTCTGCCTATAAAAAGAAGCTGCTGGAGCGATAGTTCACCCAACAGCTTGTGCAATTTACTGACTTTTCCCCTTGTACTAATTGTATTGGAGCAGCCAAGACCTTGAGCTGTGAGGCTAATGTAGTTAACGAGTCATGGAAACTTATATCTCACAAATTAGCATCATGCAAATAGGGTTAACACTTCACTTGAACCCTTCTACACTAGCATAGCTGTGCAATAAACAGTGTCATGTTACATTACCGTTATTGTCGGTTTGATGTCATGACAGCCAACTACACAGCACAAATTTGCATATGACATAAACTGTTATTACATCAAACATTATGACATCTGTCCTGACAGTTACCAGTAGGGCTGGAGTACTCGGTCTCGGTCTTGAGATTCCTGTTGCCCCTTACGTTGTGTGTAAGATTCATGATGAATGAAAGATAATCATAAGCTGGTCTTGGTCTTGTCCTGGTGTTGACAACTCCTGATCTTGGCCTTGGCTCGGAATCGACTTCAGCTCTTGACTATAACAGCAGTCACCACCCAGCTAGCAAGGAATGTGCCCAGAACTTTGGCTAACATTACCTACAAGTTCTAATAAAGTTTTAAAGAAGATGTTTTAATCTAATGCTCAAAGAACATTTGAAAGATGTTTATAATCTCAGATAACGNATGTTTTAATCTAATGCTCAAAGAACATTTGAAAGATGTTTATAATCTCAGATAATGTTCTGATAAGGTCAAATGTTAGCTAAGACATAACATTTTAACTGTAACGTTTAGAGGATGTTTAAAGGATGTTGCCAGGGCCACAAATTACGTTATATGATTACAAAAGAAGAACATTCTCACCTTAACATTCTGATAATGTTTTATGGATGTCACTGGGACCTGAGATGACAGAATGTTTTTGGAGAATGTTCTACTCCCTTTACAAAGAACATTCTGGGAGCCAAAAGAAAACATTACACTGCATATTCTCAGAACGTTTTCATAGCAAATCATTTGGGCAGTAATGGTAATATGACACTGTTATATTATTGAACTAAATTTCTCACGGCAAATAAATGCAGCATATGTGCCATGTTATGTAGCAGGGACCAAATAAACTTTACTGAAACTGCATACACACTTGCCTCATACCAAGTTTTCAGCCAGCTCAAATAGACTTGCTTGTTTGGTTTCTGATATTGTACAACATGCTGTCATCTATAACAATGACTTGAAAATTCAGGAACAACAAACTTGGCCTGTCAGGAACAACAAACTTGACTAGATGCGCGCAGATGCTAAAAGTCAAATGAGTTTTGGTAAACAGACTGAAAGTTGAACACAACAGCAAAATCCAGGCAAACATAACCAAGGGGCAATGCAGGGTCATAGACAGAGAGACAGGCAAGGGCCGTAAACCAGGGAATCAGACAGACCAGCGAACAAATCCAAGAAGGAAAGCCACGAGAGTAAACAGATAAACAAAAGGAGAGTCGAAAACCAGAGAGGCAAATAAAATAGCAACCAAAACGGGGGAGAATTAAAGAGAGTAAGTTGGAGTCAAAACCAGAGATAGCAAACAAGAAAGGCAGTAGAGAAACGCTCTGTAATGCAAACTAGGTTTGGCAAAACTTTGTAATGAATGTATGTGTGTGTGTGGGGGTTTAAATGCAGACATGGAAATGAGAGGCAGGTGTGTGCAATCAGTACTTTGGTGAGGAGGAGCAGGAAAATGAGGTGTGATCAGAGGACGCGGGACATGTGAGGGTGACGTCATCAGGTAGTGAACTCTGGGAAATGGAGTTCGGGAGATCGGCGGTGTCAGAGAAACCCGGAGGCGTGACAAGACTTCTACTTTTCTTAGCTATGCCACATACTTTTGTTTCATAGACAGCAGTTATACAGCGTCAGACACCACATAAGTACTGTACTCTGTCTTGGCAAAGAAGGAAACACGGGAGACGTCATGATTTCTGCTATGAGTAGTGCTCTTTATTCACACCAGCAGAAAAGGGACATACAGAAGCACTTACAGAGCTCCTAGCGCAGCTCCTAACAGACCCCGCAATATCTTCACTACATCGACTCCTTCTGTTTCAGAATGAAGCTTACTTTACACCAATTGATTTGAGAGAGTCTATTGAGACTGAAATACAGAAAAAGGTGCCAGGCAAGTCAGAGTTCTTGATCATTTATTGTTACTGCCTCCAGGACACATCTGAGATCAGGGACTGGTGTTTATCAATATGCTAAAAAAAACCATTTTATTCAGAATTTAAAAGGTAAAAGGTGTGTGAAGTTTCATATCTATATTTTAATTTTACTATGGGTTCTATATATGGGTTGTATGAACTGGTGAGCGAGATACATTTAGCTTTAGCAATGTTTACATGCTACATCGAGGAAGAAAATTTGTTTTTCCATAAAAGGGGCCAGTTTAATATTGCAATACAGCTATTGGAATTCAAATGGCTTGAAAAGTGCAGCTTTATCTGAAGCTGTAATGCATTAGTATGTAGTATGCATGATACTCAAACTAGTCCTGAGGGTCCCAATACGGTCTATACTTTGCTTCAGCCCAACTTGCAACACATACAGGACAAATAAGACCTGCCTGGGGGTCCCTGAGGACCAGCTTGCTCTTACATAACCTACTTAGTTCCATGCTTTTATTTATAAGTCAGTGTTTAAATTGGTATAGTAGTCAAAGTGATAGAGATAAAAAACTTTAGATTCTATTACTACATTAGCCTTGCGGATCCCAAAGTGAACGTCAGACTGTTAGCATGTCTTGGCTGATCAAGGGGGACACTATGTAAAATTAGATTTTTGGGCAACCCATGACCATAACAAGCAACAAAACAAAGCAAAAGCTGCCCAGACTAACAGAATAAGAAGACCTGTATTGTGGTAGACAGTCCAGCAGTGCTTGTTCTGCCCTGCTTACTGGCTTGTCACTCACTGAGGCTGATAACCACCTCCCTCCCACAGACAGAGAGGAAGATGGAGAGACAGAGAGAGAGAGAGAGAGAGAGAGAGAGAGAGAAAGAGAGAGAGAGAGAGAGAGAGAAAGGTTGGTATGTCCCAGGAGACTGAGCTCCCTCTCTAGGCATAGAGTGTTACAGTATTAGCATTAGCAAACACAGCAGTCTTTTGCTACAGGGTGGGCTGTGCACCCCCAGCAACACAGCAGGATGCACATCCCTCCACAGATCACTCCTGCTGGAGCCCAGCAGCAAACACAAGCCCCCCCCTCCCAGCTACCCACACCACCCACCACTCCACACATCAGACATCCCTAATCCAAGCACGACAGCTATAACGATCCAGTGCAGGAAAGGTAGTTGAAGCAAAACAGCATGCTTTAGGCCCGAGGCACCGTGTTCTCCTACCTGCGTGATCTTGGCTGTGTCTGCGCTCCTGGCCTACATCTCCACGCGCCGCAGCTATGTGAACATCACAGGCTCCTCTTCACACGCTGCATGAAGCTCAGCTCGCTTCACGCTCTCCGGGGCTCTGTGGCTATAATTGGATCGTGGCTCATTCGTGCAGAGGAACCCACCGATTTGCAAGGAGGGTTTTTTTTTTTTCTTTTATTAACTAAAAACACACGTTCCTGGGGTGGAATCCATTTCAAGCACAACCTCGTCGGCAGTGTCCTGCTTTTGCATTTCACCTTCCAGGATCAGCAGCTTTTTAGCCCGTTGCAATCCTTGGTCTGTTGCGGATAAAAAGGTGCTGAGCCATCACCTGCCCTGGAGGAGGTGCGCTCTCGACAACAAAGGTGCCAAAATAACTCTTTTAGAGCAATGCCATGCATACTGAACACATAGGGTTCTTCAAGGGTTCATTAGCAAAGAGACATATAGAAATATATAGAACCATGAACATTGAAAGAACCATTTGCATGCTTAAATGATTCTTTGCGTGGCAATTTTTTTTCTAGATTGATGGGAAATGTGCTGTAGATGGTTCTACTGTATATGGAACCTTTTTGATATATAGCACCAAAACCTATATAGCACCAAAAAGAGTTCTCCTATTGCTACAAGTAGGTGTAACTATAGCAGAAGCCTTTTTTTGGGCCCTTTTTAAAAAGGTTCTATATATTACTACCTACAGCACATTTTGCCTTATTAAAGAGTTCTTTGGGTGTTTATGGTTCTATATAGATATATGTTGCTAAGGAACCCATTGAATAAGCATTTAGTTCAACCATTATTACTCTTACTCTTTATTTGCTGCCTACGTAGTGACTTTGACCACAGACAATGTCAACACTCTTCCAGGATCAGACAGCCTGGAAGTCGTTGGGCAGTAATAAGAGTGTGTCAAAGAAGTTCTGTTCTTCTGACAGGTCTAAATTAATGTCCATGGTAACCACCCATATGCTATAGATGCAGTGCACAGGATAATCCACGGGATGAGGATGTTCTAGCCAGAGAAGGCCTATTGTTAGACTTGTCTGTAATTATAGTTGCACATTGCTTTGCAATCGGAGGCATGGTTTCCGCATAACAACATTTATTTCTGGAGTATTTTCCCCATTAAGAATGAATGGGATTGAAAAGTACACACCCATCTACTGTACTTCTGCTTGACCAAGAGACACCGTTTCTGATATACCATCTTAGGGCAGACCTCAGAGCACAAATTCAATGTTGGTTTGACCCACACTCATCTCGTCTTTTTTTTACATCCCTTTTTCCCCCTCAGAGAGTCCCATTCATTTGCACCCACACCTAAACCCTATTGTGTCCTAAAACCTACAGCCACCAAACTGCATGTGCTCACTCAGCGCAGATCCCCAAACTCTAATCCACAGCACATACTGAGTCGCACTCCTCTATGTGTTGTTTATTCATCCCTCATTCCTCCCATGACAACTACAGCCTAGCAACAGCCTAGCAGGATGTGGGAACCATTTAAGCTGTGCAACCTTCCAAATTTCTTCAATTTTGTTTCTTATAATGCTCACGTTTGCATTTTAATTCTGCATGTATTGTAGTGATATTATCATTGCATTGAAAAGTTTTGGTTGCAAACATAAGGGTCAGTTCTCAAGATGCCCAATGGAAAATGGTCCAATCAGGATTTGTATTCCTGTGAAATCCAGGGAGTTACAGCCAAGCAACCTCTCCATCGAACAGGACTTCAGGGCCCATATTCACAAAGCTTCTGTTCTCCACCCAAAACACACACACACACTTTAATTCAGAAAGGGATTCATAATTAGCAGATTTGTTGGATCAACGTGCAGGGCAGGGGGGAACCACAGTTCTACACCTTCTGGAGGTCTCAGATACTTCTAAATAATTGTATACATATTTTGACTTACTGAAAAAACTGGATGGAAAAGACAAATAAAGCTTTTGGCCAACAATTAAAAAAGAAATGTGATAAATTATGATGGAAACACATTTGCTGAATAAGTAACATAAATATGCATTATGCCTAATAATCATAGTGTTGCACTGAAGCATTCAGAGATTCAATTATTATTTTAAAGCACTTTTTATTTAAATGTTCTCTTGGGATCTAAAAGTGGTTCTGCTTTCACACCTTTTTTGGAATCTTTTTTTGGAATTTTTAAACAATGTACACAAAATACAATACCCAAATGTCCCAAATGTAAGCATATTGCGTATGGTGTAAAATAATCAGAAATGTACAGCATGTGATACATGTCTGTACTTCCTGTCCATATTGTAACCACCAGGGTGAGTCCTGTCTTACTGTTCATTATGCTCTCCACTATCTGTTCAAACAGTCAAGACTATAAATCTCGCAATTATCCTTTGCTGACCAGAGAAATCCCTACCCTATGACTCTTAGAAGCTCTCGGGTTATTAGCCACACCAGATTCGCACTGCTACACTCTTGTTCCTTAATGAAGCTCCCTTACTTGAATCCCGCTCACAGAAACTTCAATGTCTACAGCTTTTATGCATAAGTGCTAAAATAGCAAGATGTTTAATGAACCACCCACAATTTTTTACCATCAATTTTTCCAACCGCGCTACAAAATGTGGAGGTTTCGTCTTAGTACACAGGTTCCACTTCCACTGCAGACTCACCTTGGAATCGTCAGTCTGGAATGAATTCACAGAAGGAACAGGGACTGTCACTGGTATGAAGCACTGTTCTTATGAAGCAACAAAAGTTATCTGAGTGGTAATGGCTCCCCCTTGTGGAGAATCTTTAGCCTGCAAAACGTGAGTGAGTGAATTGCAAGCCAGATCCATGAGGTGCTTTACACTGTAAAACAATGAATGGCAGTCATGGGGTGGAGGTTAGGGAACCAGCCTTGCGACCGGAGGGTTGCCGGTTTGATTCCCTGAACCGACAGTAACGACTGAGGTGCCCCTGAGCAAGGCACCTAACCCCCAGCTCCCTGGGCGCCGTGGATAGGGCTGCCCACCGCTCCGGGCAAGTGTGCTCACTGCCCCCTAGTGTGTGTGTGTGTGTGTATGTGGGTTAAATGCGGAATACAACTTCCTCTGTGTGAAAAATCACAAATGGCTCAAAAACTCTCTACTCAGAGAATGATTGGCCTCACCGATTTGATTTTTAAAACAACGAATGGCTGACCACTGGTGATCTGCTGTACTTTGAGTCACATTTGAGCAGTTAGTGCTGCTGGGTAGAGATGGCATATCAGTATATCAGCAGAAAATGCTAGACCGGATATCGGAGGGAAAAAAAAGAATCTGATTCAATCCTGAAATATCCACAATCACACAGAGTGATGTTAATTAAAATTAATGAATTAAATTAAACTGAAAATGTAATATTTGTGTTTGATGATTATGATTTTGCATGAAACTAATAATTACAATTTCAAATGGACAGCATCAATAACTATGTACTGTTAATGAGGTTTTTTTTTTAGGAATTTCTTCAGATTTGAGGAGAAAGAAGAAGCGAGTTCCCACATACACTACAGCCAACTCATCTGCTCACGCTAAGGACAGTTTGTTCTCAGTGCGTAAGAACAGTTTGTTCCCCTTTAATTGAGGGGAAGCAAACACAGCAACTCTTCTCATTCAGCAACATTTCATTACCATTATTGATTAGGCCTGTAGTGCATTTCATGTATGTGTCAGTGCTCATACTACACCAAGAAAAGGCACATGCTGAATGTCTGTGTAAAGAGAAATAGCTGCTACCATCTGACCTGACTTCATCTGTGGTTACATTTGGAAGGCAGTAGGTGTGAACAATGTGTGCGAGAGCCACTATGCTAATCTTAATGCAGCTGTATAAGTTCTCTTACTGTTTTGCTGAGTGGAGTCAGCTTATTATCCAAATGCCCAGTAAGAAGCCACAACAGAATACGATGCTGTTTGAAAGGATCCTGTTTGAGTCACTGGTTAGGTGCAGCTCTAAACTAACCCTACAAAGCAGAGCCCATGGTTAAGGGTGGCAAATATGCAACATTTTTACAGTGGGGGGGGGGGTCAGAACTGATGAGTCAGAACTGTTTACAATGTTGGTAATGGGAACCAGACAACAGCGGAGTTTAAAGCTCCCTCACAGAATGTTATTACACAAAATGGTTAAGATATATGCTGCCTGATGTTTTTTATGCTGTGAAGGCTGTGTTTTTTTGGCCTAAAATGTTTTTTAGTCTATTTTATTCTATTTGTTCTATTTTATTCTATTTGTTTTACTCTATCCATGGTATATGCAGAGTGATGTGAGGAAAAATAGCCCCCAAAGAAGTAAATAAAATGGTTGAGAAATAAATAAAATGACTATATTTATGTTGCAGACATAGAGACCCCTTGTTCTTATTATGTCTGTAAAGAATTCTGGATGTTGCTCTAAAATCAAACTACTTTGACGTTAGAAACATATCAATGACTGAATTAAGAAGATGTTTTGAACAATTGGTTGTCGTAATATATAGGGAGTATGGAGACATTCAAGGTTCAGCCTGGGTTTGATGGTACTTCCGCCTGATACAGTTAAAGTGGCGTTCTTTAGACTTCGATATTGCAGTTAGGCTTATACGTTACTGTTAGCTAGCTGACCAGCCTAGTACTAGTTAAGGAAAGTTGTTAATCAGCCTGTCAGTTTAAAAAATGCTTTCTTAATCATCAGTACACTCAGTGGTCAGTGCAAGCAGCATAAGAGTCAAAGATTATTCCATTAACAGCACATGGATTGTTCGTGGCGCAGTAATACAGAGTTTCATTGTTGTGAGGTGTTCAATAGGTGTACGTACATCATGCAATTGAACACAGCTCACAAATCAGCCGGAACTATCAATTTTATAACAGACGTTTTAGTGGCTGTTGTGACATCTAGCCTCTCAATGTATTACAATTAAACCACCTTTGGCTGAACTGTTAATAAATTCAGCTTTTCTTCTACTTGTAGCAGAGACGTGTAAGTTACTTATTTTAAAAATGATTCATCTTACTCAAAATCTTTTACAGTTATTACACAAACACAAAGAGTTATTATCAAGTTTCATATTTCATTGTTTAATTGTTAGTTAAACAATAAGTAAGTAGACATCACACATGAATTAAAATGGAACTCACTGTGTAATTAAATATGTATTTGCCGTTCAGTAGAAGAAAACAAAGGTGATAACTCTTGATTTCTGATGGTTAAAAAGTCTGTAAAGACAAACCACTTCACATACTGTGCTTTACTATGTGACCACTTGAACTCCTGGCAACATTGTGATTCTAAATCCCTATAGACAGTTAGGCTATTTGAAAGTCCTGTCTAAACCTTTTTTACACTCATCATCAAAAGAATAGTTGCACCCAGAAGGAATCAACCGACAGGAATGAAACTTGGTGGGTGGGTTTTACATCGTGAAATGTGAATGAATGTGAAAGTTTCATACTCGGCTGCACGTGACGTAAGCAAGGATGGGTCTTATCACTGTGCCTGACTGACCCAGCAGCCACGATTGTGAACATTCAGCGAGCAGTGATGTCCTCCACGAGTCATCCTGTTAGTGCCAGCACCATTGGCAGGCGGTTGCACAACGCAGGACTACATGCACGCAGACTGTTACGACTGCCCTTAACACCACACCAACGTCGCCAAAGACTGCAATGGTGTCATGGAGTGACTCAGAATGACAGCTGGTCAGAATATTCAAGCTGCGTGGGATGGATCATCGCAGGACACCATTAGGAACCTCTACAACTCCATGCCAAGACAAACATGGCAGCCTGACACCATACTGAGAGACACTACTTCTGTATGTGTAGCTCAATAAATATTACCCATATCAGTCTAAATTTATCATCATTTATTGTTTCTGGTGACGTTTATCTTCCTTCCCAATAGCACTGCATTCCCACACTTCCTTCTGGGTGCAACTATTCTTTGATGGTGACGAGTGTAGATAAAAACACACTTAGTCATAGTCCTGAAAGTGCCAGCAATACACAATGTGCTAAGAAAAGCTTACCAATATGTCATCTATCGTAGTAGTCATATAGTCATCTCCCTCACCCTCAGCCTGACTGACACATGACCAATCAGTCACAGAGAAATTCTGAAGTGAAGAAATAGCACTAGTCCACACAGGGCTTTTTGGGGAAACTCAAAAATGATTACATAATGTTATATACAGATATGACCAGAGGTAGTAAAATGAAATAGTATAAATAGCAACATTAAAGCCAAAAATGAAAAAACATGAAGTTAAAAGCCATCCACTGTTAGCAGGGCATATTCTCTGTCACATCACCTCTTTATCAAAAGCTTGCTGATCCTTTCAGGAACAACTGCAAGGCTGGGGCGAGGTAACCTATCAGGAAGTTCTACCATTGTACAGTCCATTCAACCTAATCAAAGTTTAATGCAGCAAGGTAACCTGCATTCAGGTAGTCGTATGTGTGTGCAAAACAACTTTTTGTCATGCCTTAATGAAAACAGCAGGCAGTAGCCAGTTATAAGTTGTTTAGTCTAACTAGGCCTGTTTCTATAGGAGAACGTAATAAACAGATGTGTTGTATGAGAAGACGAATGGCACAGCTCAGGTTAGTGATTGAAATGATCATAATTTCCAGTAATATCATGGTTTTCTTAAACACTGCTGAAAACAGCGCCACTGTGGAGGGTTGGATTACTAACAAGACCATTAAGGCCAGTGCTCAGAAATCTGTAACTGTCAGGGGCATTGAGCGTCCTCATACTACAAGGCTTGAGGTGACCCACTGCAGTTAGTCTGTGTTAGATTGGATAAAGATTAGATGAACAAGTAGGCTTTGAATATGTACGTATGACTATGTGAATGAATATATGTGATCTGTTCTTAGGCCTGTTTTCAGTTTTCAGCTATTGTTAACTTGTGAGATGTTGTTGTTGTCAAATAGGAGGTTAGGGTTTACACTTCCGTGTGTGTAAGAGTGTTTTACTGTTGAAATATTGGAAGTATTATTTAATCTCACTTTTGATCTTGACAACATGCATGATTACTGTATAGCATTTTGATCATGTGTTGGAATACAAGTACTGGGAATACGTATTGAGAATACAGAAATGTAATATGTGTATTCAGTCCAAGTAACATTGTGTAAAGGCAGGTTTCAGAATACCTACCCGCTAAATGTAAAACATTAAATCTTTAAATAAAACACCATCAATACTTGCTTTATGAAGTTCCTGCTAACGCCTAAGTAAACTGATAAATCAGTGTGGTGGTCGGTTATTAATCTCAGTGCTATTAAGTTCTTTTGATGGATGATCAAAACTAATAATCTCCTCAGTAGTGGACGTGTTTGTGAGTAATAAGTTTAGCATTGACGTTATACTGGACACTTGCTTTGTGGATTAGAAATGTAGCAGTGGACTGAAGCAGGGAGTGGAGTGTAATTTAATAAACAATTGTTTTCCATGAAATAGAAAAATTACATTGAGGAACCGTGTGAAAAAGAACTTTTCGCACGTTGCTTATTAGGATCATTCTAAATATATTGTAAATGTATTTTAAATATGTTTTGATGAAACATGTCATTTGTCCAGGGGTGACCAGTGTATATAAACATGCTGTCCTCCTGCATGTTTTGCATGGAGTCTGCAGTAGCTATCAGCAACCACAGTTCTGTTACATTCAGTTTATCTATAGTCCTTGTCGTCTTTCAATCCATCCCAATTTCTTGCTCTTGTCCCAGTTTCAGCATGGTCATCACATGCCTGAAGGAGACAATAATGAGGTCATCAATCAATATGTCAGTTGTGCTGTTCTCAATCAAGATGAAGGCAAGGCTGGATTCCCAATCTTCCCCTGATTATAACCTTTAATCTGCTGGTTTTTCTCTCACTTGAACTGTAGAATTACATCAGTCTGCAATTATATATTGCCTTGGAATTTATTTCTGGTGTCTTGGAATAGTTTCACTAGGATTAACAAGCCAGTGTAGATTACATATCCTACAAGGGAACTGTAATATTACTCCACTAAATTCTTCTATATTTCATCCATGTGTTCATGTATCATCTATACTTGATTCTTTCTTTTTTGCACCGAAGGGAGAGCCAGGAGACGAGATGAGGGGTTGAGTTTTTTTTTTTTTCAAGGCGATCGCAGTTGAGTCTCAGCTCTTGTCCAAAAACAGGACACACAGTTTTAATAGACCATTTCACCCCCTTTAAGGTACAATGATCATACAGGAGGGGTGTATTTTTGGAACTAGGTACGTTGGTGTTGTTTTAAAAGATGGTCAATTCTACTAACCAATAATAGCCTAAAGGTATTTGACCCTTAACCTACAGCTTTATACCCCTGATGATAACACTTTCCAGGACTCAGATCCTGTAAATGCATAAATTGCATAAAGTTCAGTTCCGACAAAGCAGCTCTTCCCAGAGAGTAACTAATGGTCAAAGGAAGCTAAGCTTTTGGTATCAGTATGGTTTACAAATAGTAAAAACCAATAACGACATATAAGAACAATTCTGATTCAGCAGGTTTCTCCTGAATTTCTTTGGAAGTTATTGTTAATAGACACGACAAGACATGGACCTAATGAAGTGCAAATAAACAGTACAGTGTAATCAACTACACTGTAATACGTAATATTTGTTATTTATTATAAAATTAACAAATTACAATCAAATATGTATGTAGGACAAGACCAGTTATATTTCATTATTAGATTATCATTATTAAAAATTTACAATAATGTGAGTAATGCTGGGTAATATTGTGAAAATATAATATGACTATACTTCAAGAACTGTCAATGATACTCATCGTGTCATGTGATATGTTGGAACATGCAAAAACGAGCTAATAAATCAGAAAGTTTGAGTACAGATTATTGTTGTTGAAATGTACACTATGTAAGATTAGGGGATTTAAAGGCCTCTCTTTTGGAATTGTGTAACATCACTCAACATGGAGAAGAACACTGTGCTTCAGGCCCGTCGAGTTCCCAGTTGAGACTCTAGTTCTAATGATTTAAGTTTAATGATTTAGTGGGTTTCAGCCTCCTCAAAAAGCTATCTATTTTTACAATATAATGGTCTTGGGTAAATAACAATCAGGTAATTAACCAGCTGCACTCTGAAATGTCACCCATTCATCCACAAATAGTCATGACATTTCTGCTCACTGAAACTTCTGAAAACTTTGAGGCAAGATGTCTAGGTGCCAAAATGTCACGAAACCAAAATATCAAAGATGAGCCACTTTAGAGTGGTTTGATTATAGAATGTGATTTCCTTACAGTGGTGGTGATGGGAACCAGGGGTCACAATTTCTGCAACACAAATATAACCACTTAATCACCAGTGAATCTATGAAACATTAATGATGGTAGAAAAGCTGAAAATCTGAAAAAGTATCATAACTTAAAATGCCCTGCATGTACCTCTTCAGCTTGAATGGATGGGGATTTCTTCCTTAGCTACAAAGTTCTGGAGTTCTCCAGTTATAGAAGTGTCTTTATAATACACTCATCATCAAAACAATAATTGCACCCAGAAGGAATTAACCGACATAAATGAAACTTGATGAGTAGGTTTGACATCACAAGACATGTGAATGATTTGTTTCACACTCGACTGTGCCTGTGAAGTAAGCAAGGATGGGCCTTATTGTTGTACCCGACTGACCCAACAGCCACGAATGCAGACATTCAGTAAGCAGTGATGCCCTCCATGAGTCATCCTGTTAGTGCCAGCACCATTGGCAGATGACATGCAGACCATTATGACAACTGTCCTTAACACCACGTCAACGTTGCCAAAGGCTGCAATGGTGTCATGCAAGGCTCTCATGGAGTGACTCAGAATGACAGCGTTTCGTCTTCAGTCATGAGTCCCACTTTTTCTTGGTGGAGATGAGCAACGAATCCGTGTGTGGAGACACCAAGATGAACAGATTGTTGTCAGGCGTCACATGTCCAGAAGGCCTGGTGTCACTCCACCTCCACCCCTACTGCACAAGCTGCAGGAACTGTGTGAGAATATTCAAGCTGCATGGGATGGATTATCACAGGACACCATTAGGAACCTCTACAACTTCATGCTGAAACATCTGGCATGTTGCATTAGCAAACATGGTGGCCGACGCCATACTGAGAGACACTAATTCTGTATGTGTAGCTCAATAAATATTGCCCATATCAGTCTAAATTTATCATCATTTATTGTTCCTGGTGACCTTTATCTTCCTTCAGAATAGCACTGCAATCCCACACCTCCTTCTGGGTGCAACTATTCTTTTGATGATGAGTTTATAATATAAAATATTTATCATGTTTACACCTGATACTGATATCAGAATCATTATTGCCATCTGACCATTACTTTTAAAACCCATAGGTTTTGTTTGGAGGCCATTACTTTCATAATAGCACAGGGCAGAATAAAAACTCACGGCACCAGACGCTGCAAAACGCGGTTACATAATACTTTCAAAATATCCACAGCTCAGTAACCCAGCGTAATCCTTCAGTGGTCATGCTGTATGAACAGGCTGACCATAGACTGAATAATGTAATCACTCCAGTGATCCATCACTTCCTCCATGACGATGTCCTGAGCTCAGCCTCACCAGCAGCCTGGCCTTTATTCCTTTCAGTCTACAGCACACGAGATGAACCCACGTTTTTTTCCATCGTTCTGTAACTTTTCTGAGACACATGTCCATAGAAAGAGAGCACGAATATCATCTTGACAGTTAACACACCACTCACAAGAAGCTGTGGTTATGTAATAAGCAGACTTCATAGACAGAAAGGGAGAGGGAGAGGCCCAGAAGACGTCCAGATGGTTTCAAATGCTAATTAGCTAATTAAAAGTCTCTCCAGTCTGTTGTTTTGCATAACGCAAGAAAAGAAAGGTTGTAGCTGGACCTGTACCCAAGGTCACTAATTGCTTCCATGGCGGGCCGTTTCCTCTGCTCTTGAACAAATGTTGAGTGCCTGAAAGACCACTTTATCTCTCAATGGTTTTTAATCTTTCCCTTCTTCCAGCAAAATGCCCTTTCTACAGAACTTGAGCAATTAGTCTTTTTTTATACACCATCACAAAACCACAGTATAGGGCTGCAAATATACTGTTTCTGTAATAACAGCTTTTCTATTGTTATGTCCTTATTATTATTTTTATGCTATTCGCAAACGGCAACTAACCTTTACCTTAAATAAACATTTCATGATGAACTGCCTAAAAGTACTTGGAATAAAACCACATTTGTCTTTTCTTTTAAAGTTAGCATCTCAGCTGACAAAATATAAACCTTATACTGTATAAGCACCACCTGCATGTAACTACCATGAGGAAACATGGGGGTCTGGACCCTGGTAGGTTTGGAGGGATTTTATGAGGTTGGGCAAATAGTCAGGTCCTGATAATAAGGTAGTCTACTATGCAAGTTCCCATCCTAGGTCTACCCAGTTAACAGTGACAGGTTCTCAGTTGACCTCAGAATAGGTGTGGTTGACCTCAAAATTAACTACCCACTATGCTTAACTCATACATGAGATGCTGCATCCAGAGTGGCTCTGACGTCTTTGACGTCGGTTTTTGGCACACATGGCTAACATCAGATATAAATCTGAGAGTTCATGAAGGTAATTAAAAGATCATGTCCCTTAAATTGACATTATTATTAGTATTATTGTTGTTGTTATTACTATTATATTATTATTATTATTATTATTATTATTATTTGGCTTTAGCTAAACCTAGTTCCAGCAGTTGATCAGTTTAGGCTTCAGTCTTTGTAATTAGCTCTATGAGTGACAAATAGCATTTTTATTGGATATTTAAAGTATGTATTGTACAACAACAATGAGCATGAGAAAGTTCACTGTTAACTAGAATTCTTATGTCAAATCAGTTATATTATAGCATTTTATGGAAGGACGGAAGGATGGAAAATGAACAAAGTAAAGGAAAAGGTCAATAAACATTATGGATGGTAAAAAGAGATGAATTAATTGGTGAAAAAGCTAAATGTTGGTGTAATACAAATATCGTATGTAGCCACACCAGCAACTGCACATAGTTAGATGTTAAAAACCATTTATCTCTGAAATACTACCTTTACAGGAGAAGGTAAAAATGCTCTGTTGTCAGTGTTAGTCAATGTATAAAGACATTTTTTTTTCCAAGTAGTTGGACCATTTCTGTTGGTCTATTCAACATGACATTTTGACACAAGCTAAAGGTCAGCTCCCATGTTCAAATGATCAAACATAAACGTTATTATGTTTTTTTAGACAATGACAATATTCAGTAGACAGTTTATGCACTACGTGAAGTAGTGAAAGGACCTAACTAAGTGTCCCTAATAAAATGGACATTAAGTGTAGATAGCTGTGTACCTTTCATGTAGAGGTATGTAAAGTACACAGCTATCTGGCTGATGCCTGACTAATGTTGCAGCCAGTGGAAGCAAAAGTGAAAGATCCATTTAGTGGAGCCATGTGCCTAATAACCTGCTAAATAATGTAGCTGAGGCTAAAAATAGCAGCCATTTTAATTGAAAGAGTTTGGAATCAGCGAGGCGTGATGTGGACTTGATAAAATGACAGGCTGCTGCTCTGGAAAAAAAGGGAAAGCGTTGAGGAAAGCACTAAAGAACATTACGTAACCTATGATAAATGTACAAGACCATCCAGCCTAGACGTCTTTCTAATTTGTACAAATAAATGGCTCCTTCCTTGAATCTTTTTAATTCAGCACAATGGCATTTAGTTTCAGTTTGGTGTTCAGAATGCCTTATTTTTTTCTTGGTCTTGTATGATGAGGTTCCATAATTTGTCCTAGAGCAATCCCATCAAGCATGGAAGCAATACGATACGAAGAAAGGATTTCATTCAATGGAACGCTAATGCAGAAAAGTCCCTGGGGCTGTCAGCAAACCTAAAGCTTTCAAAACGCTATATATATATATATATACATATGCTAACATATGGCACTATGAAAAGGCCCTCTCTCTAGAGGAGAATTAGGCAGGCTGAGCTTGCTGGACCTGGGCACCTCCCTCTGCAACCGGATCCTGGACTTCCTGACTCAGAGATCGCAGTCTGTCAGAAATGGCAAGAACACCTCAAGCACCACCACACTGAACATAGGCGCTACCCAGCGCTGTGTGCTCAGTCCCATGCTATTCATACTGCTAAGTCAGATTACATCTTCAGGTTTGCTGATGATACTACAGTGGTGGGTCTTATCAGCAACAGATCAGCAACAGTGACGAGTCAGCATACAGGGAGGAGGTGGAACAGCTTTCAGACTGGTGCAGAGACAACAGCCTATCTCCTAATGCTGATAAGACAAAAAAGATGATGGCAGACTTCAGGAGGACTCGAGATGGAGATGACTCTCCACCGTACATCAGTGGTTCAGCTTTAGAGAGAGTCATAACACATCACAGATGACCTCAACACCACCTGCCTAGGAAAAGATCCCAGGAAATCCCAGCAGCAAATTCATTTCCTGTGAGGATGTGAAGAGAGGAATGCCCCCCCGACTACTTTTAATAAGGGGACAATAAAAAGTGTCTTGACCAGCATGATAACAGTACCATCTGGATATGGGAATTATACCATTTCAGACTGCAGGACCTTACAGCACAGATGTCCCACAAAATACATCTGGACTAATCCAGACCACTCACCACAGACTGTTGACACACCCTTTACCATCACTGCACACCCACGTTCTATTGCTTATCTTTCAATCTGCTTTGAGATTCAACTTTCTGTACACTTCACTGACATTGTTTGCACTAGTTCCCTCATCACTGACTCCTGCTAACTTCCATATTCACATATATATATAGTTTTTGATGTCCTGTCCAGTATTTATTGTCTTGTGTATTTAATGCTTTGAACTCAATGTGGTCCTGTACATTGTGCTGTTGTTGTGAGTTGCACCGTGGAGCCTGAAGGACAACGTTTCATTCCAGTTATATTGAGGAACACTGGAAAAACACTGGACTTAATTTGACTTTTGCACAGTATTGTATGTACCTTGTTTATTACCATGTAATACCATGTTTATTATGTTTGTGCAGAAATGCCACCAAATTGCATGCACTATTCTCTGTTTTTCTAAATAATATTCAATGTTTAATTTTTTTTCCATTTGCTGTCTAGTATTGCCTAGAGTATTTACTCATGCATCCGAATCATTGAAATCAGGTGTTCCAACCGCTTCCATGTCCACAGGGGTATTAAAGCAAGCCCCTAGGCATGCAGACTGCTTCGACAGACATTAGTGAAAGAATGGGTCGCTCTCAGGAGATCAGTGAATTCCAGCGTGGTACCGGGATAGGATGCCACCTGTGCAACAAGTCCAGTCATGAAATTTCCTCACTACTAAATATTCCACAGTCGACTGTCAGTGGGATTATAACAAAGTGGAAGCGATTGGGAACGACAGCAACTCAGCCATGAAGAGGTAGACCATGTAAAATGACAGAGCCGGGTCAGGGGATGCTGAGGAACATAGTGCGCAGAGGTCGGCAACTTTCTGCAGAGTCAATCGCTACAGACCTCCAAACTTCATGTGGCCTTCAGATCAGCTCAAGAACAGTGTGTAGAGAGATTCGTGGAATGGGTTTCCATGGCCGAGCAGCTGTATCTAAGCCTTACATCACCAAGCACAATGCAAAGCCTTGAATGCAGTGGTGTAAAGCGCCACCACTGGACTCTAGAGCAGTGGAGACCTGTTCTCTGGAGTGACGAATCATGCTTCTCCATCTGGCAATCCGATGGACGACTCTGGGTTTGGTGGTTGCCAGGAGAACGGTACTTCTGACTGCATTGTGCCGAGTGTAAAGTTTGGTGGAGGGGGGATTATGGTGAGGTGTTGTTTTTCAGGAGTTCAGCCTTTTGGACATTAATAATAATAATAACAATAATAATAATAATAATAGGTTACACTTCTGCAGCGCCTTTCACATACCCAAGGACGCTTTACAATTTCCCCCCCAAAAAAATCATGAAGAATGAAAATGATCTGAAAAAAACATACGCTTTTAAGTGGGCTTTAAAGATGGAAAGAGAGGGAGAAGTGCGAATAGTTGAAGGTAAGGAGTTCCAGAGTGTGGGGGCAGCAACAATAAAGGACCTGCCACCCATAGAGGAAAGCCTGAACCTGGGAACAGCCAGGAGACCAGAGTCAGAGGACCTTAGCTTGCGAGATGGAGCATACGGATGTAAGAGGGCTGACAGATAGGTGGGTGCTAATGTATATCATAAACACAATGTACATACAATGATTGCCAAATAATACTAGTGTTGCTGTAACCCATGTTAAACATGTGCATGAAGTACAATGTGCAAAAGTTGTTTTTTAGCAAAATGTCTGTTTTGCAACAAATAAATGAACTTGATCAATTCAAAGAAACGTGTGAATATCAGTGTGTCCATTATAAGATCAACATCCATTCATACACTAATGCACAACGCAAGTCTCTGTAAAGGTGGCACGTCAGCCATCCAGATGGAGAAGGTCTTAAGGTCTTCACTGATCCACCCCTCACTCAAACACACTGGACACCAGCTCTCTTTAATGTAGGTCACGTCCATTAGCCATAACAAGGGTGAACGCTATTTACAAAGGTCTGCTTTAAGCAAACATGGAGAAGCACCCTGGTCAATAAATGATTTGTGTTCAAGGCTGCGTGGAGAACAAACCCAGCTCGTCTATTTATACAAGCAGAGGCAAGAGTCTGATGCAGAACAGATTGTGTCTCTCTGTCAGATGGATGACGTGTTCTCCATCTGTTTGTCTCTTTTAATATACCACACACTGTACAGCCGTTTAAGGAAACAGGGATTAATTTCACTGTACATTCCCAAAACAATGCATTGTGGAACCGCCATGGCAATTACACGAACAGATGTGCATATGGCTGGATGCAGTTAGCCTGCAGTCTGCTGGCTGAGGTAACTGGGTTGACACAGGAGCAGATGCCACATGGTGGCACAGGTATGGAACACACGAAGTGTGCTGTGACATGTGACAGGCGGCAAGGGAGGTGGCCTGTCTGTCCTGCACATGGCCTCATGCCAGAATACTTGACAGTGGCTCATGCCATCTAGTGGACGACATAGGAAATGTCACACTCCGCTACAGTTGAGGAGAGTACAGTCTTGTCTGCTGAGGTGGCCTGAGGTGATTGTAGGTTTTCTGTCTGTACAAAACAGGAGTTTGGTTTTTTCCAGTTGTTTTAAAACTGAGGCTGAATCTCATATGGCTCCCTACGTCCTAATATAGCGTGCCAGGTAGGTCATGAAAACCACGCCTTCCACACCCAAACTGTGCACTAAGCGTTAGACACGGAGTCATGCTGCTTTGGCCGAGTATAAATGGCTTTATAATGTCTATTCAACATTTAATGCACTGTTTGAGTGTTATTTTATGACCTACATGGTGCACTACATGGGATGTAGGAGGCATTTTGAGATTGAGTCCGAGACTAAACAAATAAGCGAGCAGAATCCAGTGTGTGCCAATTTGAATCGAATGAAAACCAGCAGCCACACGGGCCGCTACAGAACTCCTGCCACAGAACTATCAATTGCTTCAGACATTCAGACATCACCACCACTGTGGAAGAGTGTGAATTTCCGTAACGCACAATAAACGAGTTTGCTGAAGACCTAAATAAGATGAGAAACAAATAATAAACAGAGTAACGTCTGAACATGAAATGCATCACACTTCATCAATGAATAAAAACTACATGATGATGTTAAAGACTGACAATGGTTGGTTTGAACTAACTAAACTGGAGCAGGCTTACCTCAGACTGCAATTCACTGTACAAGTGGTGAGGGAATCAGCTGTTTTGCACTACTTGCACATCACGTTATCTGCATTAATGTGTGTAATACTGGCATGACAGTAATAACAAAATGACCCTAAGAAGTGTTTTAACCAGTATACCTCCTGATCTGGTATATTGCCCAATAACACTGGCTGTCTTTCAAAGACCTTTAAGTTGTTGAGACACGTGGAAGGAAATTCTAGGATATCGTAAGCAGTAAATAAGCCAATATATTCCTGTATTAGCTATATATTTCTGGTGTAGCAGTGTGGAACTGTCTCTAATGGTTTAGCTGCTCTAAAAACATTTTGACGCTAGCTCGACGTTAATATGGTCTCAGTGAAACCGTCAGCATTTTAGGGGTAATAAATGCAAAATGTATTTGAAGAAGAGTGGTCATATTACTTCTTTAATATTGGATGATAATGTGATATAAAATGCAATATAACTTTTAAGCTATGCTTTATGAAAGTTAATACTACATAATACATAACAGCTCTAAAATAATAAAATAATGAAAAACTGCATGACTAAAATCAGACTAAATAGCGCAGTGGGTAGCGCTGTCGCCTTAGAGCCTTCTGTGCAGAGTTTCTTATCTGTCCTTCTCCCTGTGTCCGTGTGGGTTTCCTCCAGGTGCTCTGGTTTCCTCCCCCAGTCCAAAGACATGCTGTCAGGTTTTTTTGTTTTTTGCCCCAAGGTGTGAGTGTGTATGTCAGTGTGTCTGCCCTGCGATGGACTGGTGGTCTGTCCAGGGTATTTCCTGCTTTCTGCCCAATAAGCATATGCTCCCAGGTAACCCAAAAGTATGAGTGGCTTAGAAGATGAATACATTAATGAATACATTAATGAATTAATTGACTAAAATTACACTAAAACGGTTTTAGTTTTTGTCAGATAAAACTAAAAGTAAAACTGAGCCAAAATGAAAACTGCTGTGGGCAATTCTGATCCTGTAAGTTTGAAGCATTTCTCACCAAACCGGTCTGAATGGCTTTGCTTCATCACATCCATTTAATTATGCGGAACATTTGTACAAATTGGTGAAATTCCCCTATAGGCCTTACCATTCAGTCTCAACGATGAATCATCCTGTATGTACTATGAACTACTATGTTATGAGAGTCATGAGATGAAATATACAGGTACTTGCAGTTTAATGGCTTTCCTGTAACTGGTCAATAATAACAGCATATCGAGCACAGTCAATGACAAAACAGTAGCCACTGAAAATCTGGATCTAAAATACCAAAATATAACAGGACCACATAAAGTGTGCACCTCTGCTTTGCCAAAACTACACTAATCATACTTAGGTACACTGCCAAACACTAAAGACCTTCAGTCCTTCAGAATAAAGATTTGCTACTTAAGCCTTTTAGGCCCAGTTCATTCATATCTCCAGTCAAAGACGAGGCGTGGAAGGAAACTCTACGACGTTTGCACTGCATCTGTTACCAGTAAAATAAAGAGACTCCAGACTGCAGTAGAATCTTCTACAGCCAGATTATATATTTCATAATGAAAATGAACTCATTTCATAATGCCATCTGATAATGACAGATTTCCACACCGAAGATAAAAGAAGAGCACATTATCACCTTTCTCATAAACTGTCCCGGCGCTGATGCTGCAGCTGCTTCATAAAAGCTTTGGAACACTCAATGTATGCAGTCCAACCTGACATCACAAGCACTTCATGGGATTAGAGCTATTAAGCTGCTTCTAGGCTTTACGGCAGGAATAGAACAATAAGAAGTGGAGCAGCGTCCAGATGACAGGCGATGCTGCTTGTGTATCCAAAATATTACCTTCCCAGACTTCACTTCTCTCAAGAATGCAAAGACCGCACTGCCTGGGTTGGTTGAGGCCTCAAGGTAAGACAACGCATTTGTCTGGATCCTGAGTTGCTACCGAACAGCTCCTTGATTATTGCCCGTCACTGCAAGGTTAGGATTTTGCTGACGCGTGAGGACTGAGATTTCTGTTCACAGAAAAGTGAGTTTCATGCTACTAATTTTGACTGAATTTAAGGAGAATAATGCACAAAGTCAGACAGAGAGCAGCAAGCTCATAGGTATGAGAATATTCATATATATTGTACATATTATATACAATGAAAGTATTCTACTTTTATGGGAAAGGATGTTGTGGAGGAAACTAGACTTTAACATCCATGGTTTCTCGGTGGGGGCACATGCTACAGAGAGAAACATGCTAGAACTTGCTAGAAATATGAACTTCACAGTGAATGTGTTAGCTCTGTCAGTGTCAGTGTCAGTCTACGTTCCATATTCCATCATGTTTTTTGGAAGAAAATGTATTTTGGCAGTGCAAAAGTGCACTCCCCAAACCCCACACCGCCAGCAAGCAAGTTTTATATTTTCCACTATTAGAACGTTTACAAATCTGAAATGTTAGTATATTAAATATAAATTGTATTCTGGATGAAGAGATACCAAAAAGCATCTTTTTGATGTACCAGAAAAATACTTTATAAAAATGAGCAACACTTTATTTGAAAGCTACCTATATAAGTCTTCATAGCGCATGCATAAGCACTGACTAAGATTTATGAAACAGTACTCGAGAATATACAAACAGCTTATGGCATAAATTGCAAGATGACAGAAGGTGTTTTGACATAAATTATACGCATTTATGTAAGGGGCCATAACAGAATAGCATATGTTCAATATATAACACTGTTTATAAGCGTTTGTAGAAATGGTACTAGATAGAAGTTTACTTAAGACCAGCATACATCATTTCTGTATATTTTTACTTCAGCTAAAGTACAAAAGTGTACACCATGTATCTATTAAGGAGACTCTTGATTAACCTACTCTGTTATGACCGCAGCCTCATTAATAGAACCCATTCATCAAGTACTCAATAACATAATATCTATGATTCATAAGAATGTCACAAATGGAACCAATGTCCTAGTTGACGTTAATTGAAGGTCCTTACATTACAGTGTAAAGTCACGTCGTGTTGGTAGTCTTCATATAAGGCGTTACCCAAATGTGTTGGCTATAAGATGTACATCTCATCGGACATTTTGCAGGTTTTGTGTTTTCATATTTCTAAAAACTGAACTGATATAGAATATTTGAGTTCCTCTCAACAGTGGATGGAAAACTGACCTAGGTCATGGTTGCTAATCAGTCAATGAATCAATCAGAGTTTAAGTGCTAAAATGTTTTTGTGTTTTAGTGTTATCTTAATGCTGCATCACACAGCAGAATGAGTAAGAGGAGGAGGAGGAGCAGCCGCAGGAGGAGGAGTTCTTGCAGCAGTAAACGTGAGTGCTGGGCTATACCTGGTTCCTGAGCAGGGTGTAGATGGTAATCCTATAAAGACTGTCTGAGTCACGCTCAGCCCACGCTTTCCTCTCCTAGCCTGTGCATGGACATAGACAGGTGGGGGATTAGCAGTGTCTATTTTCTGAGCACCTTGAATCAACACACTTGTTTGAGCACATGACTTTGCTAACATAGAAACAGGAGTGTGCTAGCGTTGGTGCATCAGCATCCAAGCTTAGATAAAACTGATGAAGTAAGTTCTGTTTTGTATGGAAAACAAAGAAGCCCTGCAGAAGGTTCATTTCTATTAAAACCCACTGTCACCAAAATGATTATAAATGATTATAAATAATCAAATTGCTGATGAATTACTGAATTTTGACTTTAGTTTAGAAATAATGGCATATTTTCTCTAAATTTTGACTTGGCAATTCAAAATAATGAATTAATATGTCAAAATAATGCCTACTTGGATCAAAAAATAATGTTTAAACTAAAACAATTCCTTACAGTCTTACATTCATTTTATGACATTTGTAGCCATTATTTCATCATAGCATGTCAGTATTAAGGGATGATATGTTTACATTTTGAGAAAACAAGTGATTTCTTTTTAATTCCATCTCAAAATTTACTGTAACTTACTATAGACTTCTCATTGAGATTTTGACATAGAATATTAAAATAAAAAGTTTTTATGTTGAATATATGTAACAATTTAAAAAAAGTATTATAGTCAGTTAAAAATAGTATTTCAAAATAAATGACTAACTATGCTGAAATGATAGCTATACCTTCTTAAGATGAAATGTGTCATTATTTTAACATAGTCAGTGTTTTGCCACAGTAAGTCATTATTTCAAGATAATGTGTAAATATTTTGAGAAAATCAGTCATTATTTCTACATATTATGTGAAAAATATTAGAAATTTTTAAAGGTAATGTAACACTGTTTTTTTTTTTTGTCCTCTACCTGGCATCAATGGGCAGAAACCAAGTACAAACTGATTATGTCAGGGCCCAGTGTTCAGAATAGCTTTAACTGTTGTGACAGCTTATCAGTACCATCCATCCTGTTTCATCCTGCCGGCACTCATTCAGTTTTCATGTGTTTATAGAAAGCATCACCCAATCAAACTCTCAAGACCACACCAAGGGCCCACTGGACAATGTGGTTCAGGAAGATGATATGGCTGAAAAAGGAGAGACGGACTCCTTCTGCAAAGAAAACGTTTTGTCAGATGAAGAGGAAAAAGAGCATGAAACTTTTAGCAAGGAGAATCTGTTCAGAGGAGGGAGTTATGGGGATTTGTATGACGATAAGAAGATGAAAATGAGCATTTCAGAAGGAGCAGAGAAGGATATGGGTCTGAAGATCACACACTCAGTGACAATTGATGATTTTGGACAGTCTGCTCCCAAAATCATATTTCAGCGATCCCATGAGTCCATTGCAGGAGAAAAAGTCAGTAGTGTGATTGCAGTCACGACAGCCAAAGTCAAGTGCATGAGCTCCAACATGAGGCTCGAGATCAATGAAGTGGTGCAGTCAAATGATTCCGACTTCAAGACCACTCTCATTCTCCGAAGTGAGACGGGAAAGGGAACGGAGGCTTGTTTTCAGACTCAAAAAGTTCAACCACCAAACCAAGATCCTTACTCATGGAGCCAATGCCCAACAGGCTATAACCACAATGCCAATAACTGTGAAAATGTAAGCTACAAGGTTAGCATTGCAGAACTGAAGACAGATGTTAAGGACACATCTAGCAATCCAAGTACATTAAGCAGCCAAGACGAGATGGACTGCTGCAAAAGCTGCTGCAAAGATCACTTCTGCAGACACTATGCTGCAGGGCACACCGACACTGATTTCACACTGGTGGACGGATCGTCCACCTGCTCGTCACCCTTTGGCTTCTGGCTCCCTCAGAGGCAGCTGTCTCTACCTGACAGTTTTAGCAATGAGATGCTATGGGACATTCCTCCACCCCTTGAGTTTGCTGATAAGGAAAGTGATCCACTTCAGGACTTGACACGGAATGTAGGATCCTGTCAGATAGAAGAAGATCTGTTCAAACAGCAAGAGGTTTCCTTGCATGACACAGGTGCATCAAAAGAAACCTCATGGAACAAAGAGTCAATAGATGAGGAGACAAGCACATGTGATCCACGATGTAACTTGTACCCCAGGCCACCGACTCCAGTCAGTAGGTCATCATTCACTAAGAACTTCATTCAAAACCATGAAGGAAAGATGCGAATGCGCAATAACAGCATTGCTATTTTAGAAACCAAAACTCAAGCCAATCGCTACATAGAAGTGCCTACAGCAAGACGAAGGACCTTCCCAGGAGTGGTCTATCAGTCAGGCCAGGATCGAGAAAGCATACCTTCATGCAGAGAGTCATTCTCCTCCGGCACGCTCTCCTCGTTTTTCATGCAATCACTACCTTCCCAGGCTGAGAGAGCAGCGAGGTTCTTCGTAGAGGATGAGAGGCTCGGACTTTTTGAAGGAGAAAGTCGTAAGTCATCAAGTAGCAGCAGTTACAGACCAAGCTCATGCTCCATCTGCGGTCCTGACAACATCAAGGCATACAGTACGACCAAAAACCCATTTTATCCTTCAAGGTCTGACGAGACGTCTGAGGACGTCTTCTTGAAGAATGGACAGGATCAAGGAGAGGCAGGTGACATTAGTGAGCTGGCGCAAGCAAACAGATCAGAACGGGAGAGCTTCTCAGAAGGCCCACTGGAACATAGTGAGGTGACCGAAAGTGGTTTCGATGAGGAGATGGTTGAGGTGGATGAGTCTAGTNCAACATCACAGAGGAGTCAGGTGACCATTTATTATGATGAAAGTTTGCAAAGCCTGTAGATGATTTTACAGGTGATCCTATGTATCAATGTGTCTTCCCTGGCACAGTCCTGAGGAGAATTTCATGTAGACTGGGATTTTTGCCACTGCTATATGACTGTATGCTTCCACGTACCTCCAACTTCAGCTACTTCCTTCACACTATGGCCTTTGGCACACCCAAATACAATTTTTCATTTTAGCTGATCACTAACATCTGCGTCGGACCCATTTTCCACACACTGAACGAGACATTCACTGCACTGCACCACCTCTTCTCAATCTATGAATCCCATCACTCACACCCCACAGGTATTCATAGCCCTATTATCCTTGTGTAATGCCATCTGCAGGAGCCTGAAGTGGCTACCGCCTTAAGCACACAAGTTCACTAGTTTTATGTACAGTGACCTTATAAGGCTAATATCTATGGAGCTAATCAGCATCCACCTCACCACAAATGTTACAGCAGTGAAATTGTCTAGTATATATCAGACATATCGGAGCAGGTGGGCAGTGAGAAATGCTAACAAGATCTTAGTTAGCTAGCACTAGTTTGTAGTATATTGACTGTAATGATTTAAAAAAAACCTTCAGTTCTTATTTTATCACTATATGGCCAGCTTGGTTATCTCATTAAAGCAAATAAGGAAGAGCCAGAAATGAAGAAGACATAGAAAAATCCAGAAGAGCTAGTTAGCGAACCTAATCTGAAAGACTACAATTACAATTCTGTGCTAAATTAGCAGTTAGCTTTTTTTAAAGTGCCAATGTAATTCCCCATCTCAAAACAAGTCCCACTCCGGCTCTGTTTGCTGCTTCTTTTTCACAGTTCCACATCCAGGATTTAATCTACACTACACCTCGCCCCTTTCTGAGAATTACAGTTTGAAATGTATCAAATCTATTTTCCATCAGACACAATGAATTCAGAGGACACCCGGTCAGTTGACATGACCATTGAAGACAGAGGTTTTTACACTGAGACATTCCATTCAGCATCATGGATTTATCGGGGAGATGATGCCAATCCAAATGAAACTGTTCAATGCCTTAGCAACCGCCCTCGACCCGTGGCAAGTGAGTATTAACAAATGCTAAATGTATATAAGTGTATGGGTGTATTTTTATTTGACTTTTTTTATTTTGACTATTAATTACTTTTGATAAACTTTTTAATTTTATGCTTGGTTTTAGGAGCTTTATACATATCATAACCTGAATGCTACATTTCTGCTAGCATAAATCTGCCAGGATCCTGTCTGTTAAAACATATCATCGCTGTCCAAAGAAAAGAATTTCATAATGAATGGACCAACAGAAATGGCCCAAAATTGTTTGGAAAAAGGTTGATTTAATGGTTCCATTGATTTACATTAAAGGAAAATTAGGTTTTTGCACCCTCCTGTAAAGCTGGAGATACTTGTTTTTCTTTGGACAGCAACAACATATAGGTCGTAATATGATGTACATGTTCAATACTGTTCAACTATGTTGCATAAACCAAGCAAAACAATGATATCACAATGATATATTGCTTTGTTCCCTTTCCAGTTCGTGAACGCACTGTGAAAATCAGTAAGGGTATGGGAGAATATCCGTGGGGTTTCAGAATTCAGTTCTCCAAACCTATTGTCGTCACTGAAGTTGACACAAGTAAGTGGACAAGAAATCTTAGCATTTTGATCAGCATGAAGCTCTTAACCAAATGAGAATGTCTGGCCTAGTTTCAGAAGCTTTCCTTCTTTTGCTCCAGTCTGCTTGCTTTTATGCTTTGTCACTGTAGAAGAAGAGAAAAAGAAAAAGATGAATGGTGTTGGTAGCAAGCGGATTACAGTGTGAATCTGGCGCAGTGCAAAGCATACAGCCAAGAATGCTCTGTCCTGCTGGTTTCAGATGGAGCTGCAGAGGAGGCAGGGCTACAGGTTGGAGACTACGTGCTGGCAGTTAATGGTACTGATGTCACGAGCGTGCCGCACTCTGAGGCAGCTGACCTCGCACGGCAAGGTAGTGCAGGTGCACAGACACGACACCTGGCCATGCAGGGATTATCAGCGTGTTGACAGGGATGTAGTAAAGCTCCAGTCACTATTTAAAGAAGAGCAATTCAGGCCAAAACCTCTGCTGTACCACTAGGATTAACAATCTGCTGCGGCTAAGACCCCTTCAGTTTTATACTTTACCCGGAACACAACATAACATAACTCACGTTACCTAGAAGAGTGTCAACATTCATCGGTAGGTAGACGACACGTTCAGTTGACCTCCATTGATCTTTAAATCAAACCCCCATTCTGAAATTCTGTCACAATGTAACACATAACCCACTGTAAATACATGAATATATTGACTATATTAAGTTCGTAGGTTAACAGCACTGCTTATTTAACCTCTAAGAGCCTATATGCAGGCCCACACTTCTCTTACAGCTACATAATGCTGCTATTGGAATAAAACATGTCATGTCTAACTTACATACTTTACTTTTAATGTAGGTCTATAGAACCAGACATCTTAAAGTCATTTTAGCCATTACTTTTAGTCCAGTCATTATGAAAATGTACTGACATTGTAAAGGGCAACATGTATTTATGTCATAATTACCCAGGAGAAAGGTATACTTCCTTGAACGTATACTTAATGTACTGAATGTGTGCTATTTTCATATACTAACTATGTACTATGCTAAATATAATCATTAGTGCTATTAAAAAATACTTAAGTAGAACTAACTGTACTTAACTGTACTATTTTGAGACACCTCTTAGATTCATTTAGAGATACATGTACATGTACATTTAAATATACTTAGATATATACTTACTTAGTATACTTCTAATAAGTACTACTGAGGTAAAATGTACTTGTAATTATTCACTTGTAATATATACATTTTGCACTTGTATTTAGTACACAAAACTATAATGTGCTTGAAATGTACTTGCTGGTATTAGAGTACAATTCTAGTATGTTAAAACATACTTAATTTTTACCTGGGTATGTCAAATTATGTTAAAAACTGCAAATTCACATGTAGATACAAGTTTTTTTTTTTCAACAGCAGCTCTAACTTAAGTTCATTCATTTTCAAATCATTTGTAGCATTTACTGAAAAATGATTCTGTGGATTCTTAGCCTAATGTTTAAGGGGTTAGGAGCATGTCTGCAGTCATAAGGGAACTGTGGTCCAACTTTGATATCTGATATTGTTCTTGTGTATAACTGCTGATTTTAAATGTTGCTTATAAATTAATTATAGATTATAACATGAAAAAATCTACCTGGAATAAATCTGGAAGATTTATTACTATAGGGGGGTCAAATCCGGTACAAAATAATAAAGCACAGACATTATAGGACAATAACCCACTTCTTTACACTGTGTTCTTCTACAGCACAATAGATACATCATGAAACATCAGCTTGAAATATCTGTCAGATCTGAACACCTGTCCAGTGTCAACATGATTCCCATATCGTTGTGTATCCATAGTTAAGAGGTTTCAAGAGGCTGGTGGCCTATGCAGTATGCAGGATAGCTTGGTTCCCTCCGTTGATACTTTACGGTTTCTCCAAAGGCCCTGATCTGCTGACTCTGACCATCGGCTCTGACATTGGCCGGGTCCCTAACACGCCAAGGCCAGCCTGTCGAGGCTACCTGCACAAGCGCACTCAGTCCAGTCTGCTCAAGGGTTGGAGAAAGAGGTGGTTCGTGCTCAGGCACGACTGCTGCCTTTACTACTACAGGAACAAAAGAGTGAGTTCAGATTTCACCTCAGTTCACTTCTAAATGATCATGACTTTTAGCTTTAGAGTCAAAGCGGTGTAAAATCACAAAAAAGCTAAACAAGCTATAAGAGAAACAATGTGCTGTTTTGTTAATTAATGATATTGCACGTTTTTCCATGCAGTCAGAAGTTTGAATACCCCTTTCTGCATATTTCAGTGCACAAAATCTTTTTATTTGCTGAGTTGAACATAAAAAAACAAAATGTGCCGTAACTTTTAGACTGGCCATAATTTATCTTTATAAATTTTTTCCACTAAATATCTGAAAAATCAGCAAATAAACAATAATCGTGCATTAAAATGTGCTCTCTGTAAAAAATGTGTTTAGTTATTTTCACTTAGATAATTAGTTTCTCTGTTTTTTTGATGGCTGTATGTAATAGTTTTCCCTATATGTATTAATGGGTAATGTTTAAACAGAACTAATAAACCGAATGTCTGAAAAGTGTCTGAAAGCGAAAATGGAAACAAATGCTAATTTAAGTTTAAACGTTTATTTCTCTGCTACGTTCTTCGAAGAGTAGTAAGCCATGATTTGAGTGTAAACCATGATTTGTAGTTTCTGGATGTGTGTGTGACAGGATGAAGGAAAAAACCGTGCTCTGTCCGGCATGAGGCTGGAAGGTGCACTGGTGGAGGCTGACTCGAGTCTTGGGAAGCCCTTCGTGTTCAAATGCTGCCCCGTGTCTGGAAACCGAGTTTACTACTTCTGTGCAACGTCAAACCAGGAAATGAGAAGGTGACTTAGGTTAAAGTCTTTTTAAAACTGCTGTTACACTAATGTGCTTAAAGTTATGCTGAACCATTTGACTGCATATTGGCCACCTTAGAACATGCATCTTTGACTGAAGAAGCTAGCCATGTGAGTTAAAGGAGCAGTATGCAACATGACTCCAATGATACATAAGATTTTTAGTTCAAAACATTCCCAAGAGGTGGTGAGTCCCTCTCTTCAGTCCCCAAATGAGCAGATCAAGAAGCACCACCTGTGCTCCTCAAAAACAAAGATCAAGTGACAAAAATAGCAGCAAAACAAGATTTACCATTGATGTTGGTTTTTAAACCACTGGAGACGTTCTTTCCACGTAAAGTTTGCAACTTGCACCTTGCAATGTTTCTTCTACACTGATAAGTGAATGGGGGGGAGGAGTGAAGCAGGAGGAAGAGGGACTTTGTAAGGGAGGATGAATTTGACAGATTACATCATCTTACATATTGCTCCTTTAATAGGTAAGATTTAGAGTACCGAAAATGTTCCCAAAATGTGCTGATCACAAATCAATAACACTTGTATTTAAAAGGGATTTCCACAGATTTTTCAAATGGTGCTCATTATTAAGCGGGTAAGACGGAACCAACGTCATTCAGAGTTCTAGAGAAAACTAAGTCAGAATTGTTCATAATGGTTGTGACAGGTACCAGATGTCTAAAGAGCTAAATGTGTATAAAAGCCACCTCACTGAAAGTTATTACACCAAATGGTTTTGAAGCCATTACCTAATATCTCAGATCTTGTTGTATGATAGTTGTGAGATACAGTTTTGACATCTTAATGCAGAAAATTTGTAAAGTACATTTAACTGAGAAAACTGGCCTTTATTACCCAACTGTGGTTATAACTTTTGATTATATGGCCTACCAAATAAATACATTTTTGCTGGAAAATGAACATTAAGAAAAGAAATAGTTTAATATTAATTATATGCAACCTAGCTTTTGAAATACAGTTTTTTTTTTTGTTGCTTCTTAGTATGCAGAGATAAGTGAGCCTTAAGATACATTATGTCCCATTGCAAAGCAAATGTTCATTTAATACACCGAAGTGCTATTACACGATTGTGAAGTTTCTATTGTTTGTTTTCTCAGGTGGCTGGAGACCATGGAACGAGCAGTTCACCCCATCACTCAGGTAAAAAAAAAAAAAAAAAAATAGTGAGTCTGGTGCTCCCATCAGGCCCCTTGTGGGGCCACCCCCTAGAGTCATGCGTCCCCTGTGTCCATAGGTGAATGAGCCAGCAGTGGGGTGTCACAACACTTAACACTATCAGAGCACATCCCAAATCCATTTACGCTGCATGCTCCATTCTCAAAGCCTAATATAGTGTTGACCGACTGTTTGAAATGATGTAATGGACAGAAAGTCCTGGACCTCCCCACATCTGCACTGGATTACCTTTGAAGAAAGACAAATTAAGCATTCAGTGCACGCTGTTCGTCCAACACAGTTAATCGTGGTGGATCTGGATCTGGCCTTTTTGAAGAATGGTCTAATGGGCTGCAACAATCTGCTCAAAACTCAAGTTCATCTAATTACATCTTATTTGATGTTTCTGTAGCCCCACACTGTATGTACGACCCTGTTGCGTAACAGAGGAACACAGAACCAAGCCCATGTACTGTTTATAAAGTGGGTAAAAGGTCGACCTGATGTTGCCTTGGTAACAGTCAGGACCGTAACCGTGGTGATTCATGTTACAGAACCACGTGTGGGTCGACGTAACTCGACACAACTCAAACCTGCCTCCTCTGGCCGTGAAGAACCCAGAATGCCTCGGTCTGCTTCACCTGCTGGACAGAACCAAAGACTCATGGGTACAACACTACTGCATCTTGAAAGACGCATGCCTCTACTTCTACGCCAGCATTCGATCCACCTATGCAGTCGGTACGTCTCATCTAATACATGCATATTCAAAGGCATTACGGTGTGATACATTCATAAGTCTGCTTATGTAGGAACAGACCAGTGGATTCCCTCACAGTAAATGTGTTAAGCATTTCATACAGTCAACATAAAATTCATAACCCATGAATAAACAGCCCCGCATGACCGACTCTTAAAACATGAAAGCATTAAGTGGAACCAAAATGGTTCTTTGGGATGATGCCATAAAAACACTTTTGTTCCACTAAAGATGCTTTTAAAGGGGGTTCTTTATAGCATTGGTTCTTAAGCCGGCTCCCTCAGGGATCCCCAGATCCTTACGCCCAACAGCCAGGGATATGAACCAGTTTGAAGGCCACTGCTATAAAAAACCATTTTGGTTTCATGAAAAGATCTCTTAATATTTCTTCACAGCATCTTTTCAAAACCACAGGTATGCAGGAAGTTGGGGTGCTCAGGTGCTACAGTTCCCTCTTCCCTCTACCTAAAAATTCGGTACAGGATATTAGATGTGTTTTAGCTTGGTTAGAGAGGCAGAAATTATGGGAGTAATTCTGTAGCCTGGAGATCAACCATCACTTATATGATCTGAATCCATGATCATATAAGAGCTGTAGACGTTTTTTTTAACATGATGTAAATGAAATGTGTCACCCTCGAGAACCACTTACCTACATAAAATAACCTTCAATATAATTTAAGGCAAAAAATATTAATTAAAGGAGCAATATGTAAGATGACACAATTTGCCAAACATATTTTCCTGTCAAGAGTGTGTAGTGCTTCTTCCTCATCTGCTCATTTGGCAGATTTGACGCTACAGTGACTCACTGTTGCCTCTTTTGGTAGAATATGATATTACGAGACAGGATAGGCTGGAGCTAGCTGGTTAGCATGCCAACTTCAGTAGACAGCACTGCAACACGATACATAGAGGTCTTTGACATACAGTCACAACTGTTATTTCTTCATATTCTGGTGATAGCCTAAATTTAGTTCATTTTTAAATATTTTAAACTAAAAATATTACATGACTGCATGATTGTGTCATCTTGCACATTGCTCCTTTAAGAACCTTTGTGCTTAAATTTAAGTTATTTACCAAGTAGTACATTGGTTATGGTGCCGGTTATGGTGTGGATCATTTGGAGTTACACTGTGTTTTGTCTGATGAATGGAAACAGGAGGAATCTATCTGCAAGGCTACACAGTAAAGGAACAGCCTCTAGGATCCAAGAGATCTACCATCGAGCTCAAACCACCATCTGAGGAGTTCAAAATGTTCCACCTGTGCACTGAAAATGCCAATGAAAACAAACGGTACCAAACAGCAGTTCATCAGCGTGATTAGCTTGGCAAAAAAAAGGCCTAAGAATAAATCAAATTGACTCACTAGTGAATCACTATTGAAATTTCTTTGGCTTAGGCTTTATCTGGGAAACTGGCCCAATGTGTTTGTCAATGAAATTTTAACTAACATGAATAAATTGCTTACTGTGATTTGCTTTTGTTAAACGTGATACATTCAAGAGGGAGATAGTAATGATCCACTGGAATATGTCCAGTTTAAAAAGTATAAATTCGGTTCAGTGTAATACAGCATAGGCCTATGCGAGAAACTCTTGCGTGAACTTACAGTGCTTTCTTGCTCCTCATTTACAGGTGGATTGGGGCAATAAAGGCATCAATAGGGAAATGGCTGCCTTTGCATCAGGCAATTCAAGACTACATGAGCCGCCCACCTGAGGCCACCAGAATGTGAGCAGTTTAAACTGTGGAGTGCTTGCTCACATTCACCTCGCTGATCCCATCGGTTCACTACCAAGACCTACAGGTGTATTGCACCAGGGGGAATATGAAACTGCAATACGCCTACAGGACCTGCAATAATTCCTGATGGATGATACGAATGGACATTTGAATACAGTCTTGCCCTGTAATGTTACCAGGTGAAGTCACATCTGGTTCCGAGAACCTGAGGAACATTTATGTAACTAAGCCCAGTTGCACCAGCTCTTTGATTATAAGCATAGTTATGAAATTGCAACTCAAATATGACTTAGGCTTTACTGTATCTTCCTATATGTTTTCGTATATTGTATAATGTAATCGTTAATGGTTACATGATTGGCAGTCTACTGTGTTTAGTGCTTGGCCATTCCATCCTTTTGTAGAATTGTGCTACATATTTTGAAAGAAAAATGTTTTTTGTATGCTATTACATTTTTTAATCTAGAGGAATGTAGCCTCTTTTAGTCTATACGACACACAGGATACTGTAGCCAGTTCTCCATTAATGTACATATTGGGTTTTATGAAAAGAAAGAAACTCTAAGTGTCTTCTCATATTCAAGCGGTTTATTCAGTGCTTTCTATTCTATTGGTTTATACTGGTCTTGATTATGACAGTTTGATAATGATGTTTGATTACAACCAGCATTACAGTCATGCATTTGCCACAAGCTATTTGCAGTGTGCTTTGTTTTCTGTTTCACAAGATGCAGGTTACTGAGCCTGTCATCCAGGGGTCCACATCAAGAGTTTGGAGTCAAGTGCAGATTTATTAGACAAAACTCAATGTCAAAAACAAGCCAGGTCAAAGCCAGATGATCCATTACGGAAACCAATATCAAAGTTACAAAGACACAGTCCAAAACTGAGAAACCACAAACCAAAGCAAGGAATCATAAACAGAGTAGGGAAACACAAATATAGGCCTACATGCTCAGAGTTGCAGGGCAAACCAGTACAAGACTGAAATGGCATACTATCCTGCACATTGCATGCTACAGTAGTATGGACTGCATACTGTATGTGTGTGTAGTATGTAGTACAGTAACAAGTTCTGACCTACATACTAATACAGTCACATAACCAGTTACCTCACATTTACCTCAGAGCTGTTATTACTGTATCCACTGTTTAGAGCTAGCTGCTCAGTTCACCAGAAATATGTTTAGCCTAGCTGTTAGCTATCCTCAGCTATTTCACTCTAAAACTGATCCTCTAAAGCGAGTTCATCTGGTATTAAACTTTAGACTTGTGTATTTGAACTTTCTGAGGCTCATTCTGATGAAAACATACCCCACTACAATCACTATACTCACATTTACCTCAGAGCTGTTATTACTGTATCCACTGTTTAGAGCTAGCTGTTAGAGCTAGCTGCTCAGTTCACCTGAAATACGTTTAGCTTAGCTGTTAGCTACTCTCAGCTATTTCACTCTAAAACTGAACATCTAAAGCTAGTTCATCTGGTATTAAACTTTAGACTTGTATATTTGAACTTTCTGAGGCTCATTCTGATGAAAACATACCCCACTACAATCACTACACTCACATTTACCTCTGAGCTGTTATTACTGTATCCACCGTTTAGAGCTAGCTGCTCAGTTCACCTGAAACATGTTTAGCCTAGCTGTTAGCTACCCTCGGCTATTTCACTCTAAAACTGATCCTCTAAAGCGAGTTCATCTTTTATTAATCTTCAGACCTGTATATTTTAACTTTCTAAGGCTCATTCTGATGAAAACATACAATCAGTATACCCATATTTATATTCAGAGTTGGCTGCGTTTTGCTCCCCAGTGTTACCTGTCACCATTTTCTTTGGCTGAAGCAGGCTGAGAGCCGGTGAGGCCGCAGTGCATGATGGGATGCAGTACACCATGAAGATAGCTCCCCCTAGAAACTCTGACTGGTAGATTTAATATTCAAGTAGTATGTATTATGCCATTTAATACAGCTATTTAGCAAACTGGAGTCTGGGGTACACAAAATGGCTGCTGATTAAAAACAGGTGTGAACACAAGGCCTAGAAATCAGGTCAGGGCGACCTCTGTGGGCGAGGAGGGGAAACAGCCACAGTAGACGTGACAGAGCTCAAAGTGCATCATTGCTAGTTCACAACTTTCTGAAAGTTAATTGAAAGCTGATTATTTAGGTTTACCATGCTGAGATGTCTCAACATCTCAGCCTCAATCTCAATCAAGCTTGGCACAATCAATGTGAGCTGAGATGTTATCAGTCACTTGCTGTGTTTGAAAAAACCCAACTGTTAAGACTGTAAGACTGTTGAGCTTTTCTTTCAAAGTCTGGTCAATACAAAACATAGAATTTATAGAGTCTACAGCCTACAGTAACTGTATGTATTGTTGTTCGCATGGTGGTTTAAATTCTGGATTTGTTTTTATTTTTCTTCGTAAGATATTAGTTTTGTCGTGACCTTTATTCCAGTATGCCACAAATAAGGGCAAATAATGCACTACACACAGAGAGCAACACACGCTAGGGTTATCACATTGAGCTGCAAGGACAGAATGAAATTCCTCAACTACCGCTGTGTAAACTTTAATACAAGCCACAGTCTGAGGTCCAGTTTTTGTTTTGTCGAAGACATAGAGAAAATGGTTGGCCTATATGTTTAGCCTAGCACGGACACCCACCCACTCGCTATGGACAACAGCAAACGTCAGAATGAACCTCCCAATTCTAACAGTTCTACAGATGATGAAAACACAAGTGTGTGTGGGACACAAATGAGACAAACTACTTCATAAATTCAGACTTACAACAACACTTGCCAGGCTCAGAATAGCCAGTGTACAACTGCAGCGTTTGCTGGAATGTAGTCTGAACGCTCGATAACCTCAAAGTTCTCAAAGTTATTCCTGATTTGACGGTATCATACTCAACTTACTTCACTGCCAGCTGCTTTATCATCTGTCCTTGTGGCAGGAACAAATAGTTTAATCTGAGTTAAAAGTCTACAAGAAAATGTGTCAGCTCTTTAACCTATACCTCAAACAACCACAACGCCTCTATAATTAGCATTCTGAGATATGAATTTGGTTGCAAACTGCAGGTGTGTGTGGTCATGAAGCAAACGCAGTGATGATCAGATAACAAGAGAGCAGGTCTCTACTTTTTGTTTCATTTTGGACCTTACACATCCATGTCATTACACACATCACAACATTTTACTTTTAACTGCATGGTTAGCTAAAATACCAAATAATGACTGTAACCATGACTGCAACCCCCATCCATTTAAGTTCACCCCTCTCTCTCTCTATAGAAGCTGGCGTTACTAAGAAATTGTCAGATTTTTTGGAAACAAGTTACAGTTCAGGTTGGGTGTTCACTCTTGCATGTTAGCTATCCTAGTTCCTACAAATGCTTTGCATCAATATGATTATTAAAACAACAAGTGCAGGACGGGGGTGGGGGACGCAGTCTAGTAGGTCACACTGCTGGTTGTGAAGGTAAGTTCTCTTTATTCTTAGAAGAATTAACTTTCTGCCAGGGTGCTACACCAGGCACACCATTTCTATAGACATGATAAGTCAGAGCTAATGTCTAGTTCCAACCACAATCTACCACACCTGCTCCAGCTACCTTCTTCAGAAGTTCTTCACTGGCTGGATCTGGTGTGTTAGTGTTAGGTAAGGGGAGGCACAGCATGTTAAATACAGGTTGAAACTAAACTCTGCAGAAAAGTAGTTCTCCAAGACCAGGGTTTGAGACCACTTTAAAAGATTGACTGAAGAGGTAAAGTGGCAAATCCCTGAGATATCTATGTATTTCTGTAGTTTCAGTGATCTTACATTGTAAGAATTAGGCCTCTGTCAGAAAGTTTTAAATACTAAATCTTCTTGTGGGGCTTACTAACCCCACTTCTGTGCTGCCGCA
>CM067490.1:6583830-6647486 GCA_034552555.1 Semaprochilodus insignis | reverse complement strand
TGGAACTGATGTTTTGGGTCCATGGTAGATCAGATCTTGACCTGGATGAAAAGGCGGCTGCAGGTTTCTCCTTTCTTCATTATTTACTGTTGATGCAGGAGAAGGCTTGCCTGTGAACTTCAGGGAACATGGAGATGAACAATTGCACTGTTGAAGAGTAGTTTCCATGTTCCATGTACTCTGGAGTCTCTGGGATAGGTGCGGATGAGTGGGAGCTATTCTCATATGGTGTGGGTGGGGGCCTGCACATTATAAGATTGAGTATTATGTGTTTTTGACAGGTGTGAAGGATCTTCCTCTCTAGTAAAAGCAAAAACTGGAAAGTGGTAACAGTTAGAGAAGGGAGGGGGTTGCAATGCTTCTGTTCCTTGGCACTTGATAGGGTTAAGAGGTCCAGGCCATATTAGATCATCTGGATCATCTTCTAAGGACATTGCAAGTTTCTACTTTATGATGGGCTCTAGTACTCATAAAAAAGGGGTTTTTTCCAGTGTCAAAACTAACTTTTTTGGTGATCTAAGCCAAGAAGATAGTACTCTTCTAATGACTAAAATGCATTGGGAGGTCTTGCAACTATCCCTTAAAGTATTTGCTCTCTATTCTAAGCTCCTTGTTTGATGAGAGAGTTACTGCAGGACTTTTTGTTATAAAGCTACTCTCTCTGTTCAGTGCTAGAGTGAATCAGTCAGGAAAGTGATGAACTGAGGAACAGTACTCTCTGTCTACAGAATGACTGGGGAAGGTCGGTAGTCTATGTTGCCTTGGAAGCCTTGCTTTATAATCTTGAAGATGATGCGGTGGCTGGATGGTCCAGCTTGGATATACCACTTCATATTTGGTCCGGAAGGCATCAGTCTTATCAACTGCAATCACTACAGGAAGTCCAGTATGAAGTATACTGATATGAGGATGTCCACAGTGAGAATGTATTGTCCATGTCATGTTCTGCATGTGAATCTGTTTTCTACAATAAAGAGATACACAGACTAAACATGTCTACATAGCTTAATACAGATTTGGAACTGTGCATTATTGTAGTTTAGGACTACAGACCAAGATAACTGAACCAACATGACTGGTTACCTCGCATATGAAGGAAACACATTTTTGATGGTGCATCAAGTGCTCCAAAGCAGAATGTATGGATGGAGGTGATATACCACACCCTCCTGGGCCTGTGTGGTACTGCACAAGACTTCTTTTCAGGCTCCCTCCACCCTGGCTCCACCCACTTTCACACACCTGCACCCGATCTAGGACTCGATCTAGGACAGTGTTTCTCAACCCTGGTCTTGGAAACACCGTGCCCTGCACAGTTTAGTGCTTTCCCTGCTCCCAACACACCTGATTCAACTAATCAACTCCTTAACGGGCCCTTTCAGAGATGCAGGGGGTGTATTAAAGCAGGGAATCCACTAAAGTGTCCAGGGCAGGGGCCTCCAGGACCAAGATTGAGTAACACTGCATTAGGACTCCTATTTATACCCCTTTGTTTGGTCTGTCTCTTTGCAAAGTCTCTGTGTTTTCTGACCAGAGTTCTAAGCTGTGTTGCTCTGTGTTCCTGACCTGAATATCAAGCTGTGTTTCTTTATGTTTAATTTTCTTGGGTTTTGTCTAGGTTTTTGCAGTTATGGATTTCATGCTGCCTGCCTGTGTTTTGACTCCTGCCTGTTCTGACTGTGATTCTTGGATAACCTTTAATAAAAACCACTCTGCACTTGCAAACGTCCTCAATCCCCTCATCACAATGGAGCTAGAAATAGGGCAAATCACTTATTGGTCAAATGCAATCAATACAATCCTCACAAATTAGTCATGTAGCCGCAGGGGGGGGGGGGGGGGGTGAAGACACTAGCCAGTCTAAATTTTGAGTAAAAGGCAAATTGGAATAAGGGGCCTCCACTGTTCATACTGTTAAATTTATTAAATAATTAATGCTATTATTAATAATTACTTTGCATGAGAAATTATGTGAACACACATACAGAGAATTGTGACTGCTTTTATTACAGTTATGTTGTGGGTTTGAAACGGATAGTTCTGAGTTTTGATTAGGAATCGCACTGTGCTGTGTCTTACCTCCTGGTACAAAAAGACTGCAAATAGTAAGAGAAAAAAAATGTAAAGTAGAAAAATCTATTTCCAAACCCATTGCTACAGTAATTAATCCCCTCTTAGAACTGTGATTGGCCAGGGAGTTAAGGGATCATGCTGCCAAGAGATTAGCTGGAAAAAGCAATCTGATGTACAATTGATCTAAAATAAGATAATCCCACATGGGGAAATTTGCATCGTTACAGCAGAATATACAGTAAACACATACAGAGCAAGAGGTACACCAGTTATAGAAAATACAAAGTTATACAAAATATAAGAAATTACAAAAATAAATAAATCTCCAAAAAAATATTGTTAGGTAAAACATAAAACACAATAAGAAACTATACAAATTTACATGTAATTTACATATACATGTAATTGCACAGATATATATTGCACAGATACTGTATAGATATTGCACAGTTATGTTTTGTTATACCAGCTACATAAATACTGATCATCTAGATCTCGGTTCCAATTTCTGCCCACAAGAGAGCACTACAGCCCTTACCAAAACCAAATCGTTTGTGCAGTTGAGTTCAGTTATGTGAACAACTTCCTTCAAGCAGCTTCCTGAAGTTGGTCAAGGAGTTTTACACTTTAAAGAAATGTGTTTTGAAATAAAGCACAGAAGCGAAAAGACAGGCGATCTACTGCAGGCTCCTGTTTCTGACTCTACCTTTTTAAATCAGTGGCATATTTTATAATGTTTTAAGTCAGATGTCTGTTATTGTTTTCATTTTCTACAGTTTCAAAATAATTCAGAAAAGTAAAAGAGGCCGAAGCAAACGTTTGGGCACCCTGCATGCTCAGTACTTAGTAGCATTCCCTTTGGCAAGTATCACAGCTTGTAAACACATTTTGTAATCAGCTAAGAATCTTTCAGTTCTAGTTTAGGAAATTTTATGCTGATTCCTCTGGTTTATAGTTCTGTGAGATTCTTGCACGGACTGCTCTTTGGAAGTCTATCCACAGATTTTGGATGATGTTTAGGTCAGGGGACTGTGAGGGCCATGACAAAACCTTTGGCATGCGCCTCTCAGTGTTGTCCATTGTGGATTTTGAGGTGTGTTTAGGATCATTATCCTGTGGTAGAAGCCATGTTCTTTTCATCTTTTCAAATTTGCTGGTATTTAATTGATTCATTTCTTCCTTCACCAGTGAAATGTTCCCTGTGGCACTGGCTCCAACACAAGCCTGAAGCATGAATGATCCACCCCCATGCTTACCAGTCAGTGAGCTGTTCTTTTCATGAAGGATAACTCTTTTGTTTGTGCATTTATCACTGCTTAGTAGAACAAAGCACCACCACCGTCTTTTCTAGTCAAGCAGCTTTTTTGAAATGCCATTTTAGCAGTAACATGAGCAGTTATCTCTGGAAGTTTTCTTGGGTTTCCAGGCCTTAACTAGACCTCCACCATTGTTACATGGGACACGACGAGGAGGCAGGATGCAAGTCTTTAATGTAAAACAAACACGATGAAACAAAAGCCAAAGGCACTGAAAACAACTGAAAAACAAGAAACAAGACACCATGATGACCAAAATACAGGGATACCAGAAAACAACTGACATGGAGACAAAACACCAAGCAAGAACAAAGGGCAGAGAGTATAAAACAACAAGGGCTAACGAGAAACACCTGGGAAGGAGCGGAGGGACAAGGGACAGGTGAGCAAAAAAACAAAACAAACAGAAGCACATGGAACAGGACAACAAAGGGCACATGGACATGACAAGACAGAAACAGAACACCAGAGAAAACCGAGAAAAACAGGGGCAAGACAAGACAGGACGTGACAACCGTTCCTATTAACTGCCATTTTTCTAATTTTTAAACATTTTGCTATTGCATTAAGCATTTTCTAATAGCATCTCCTGCTTTGTCGGCATCAGTTGCTTTAGTGTTCAGAGTGCTGGGGAACTGCTTACAGAAGCCAAAGGGTGTTGATTGTTATGACTGGGTTTGAATAGTGAGAGTATTTTTAAAGTTTGGACATTTGCATAATCTGGTTTTGTCTGTTAACAAGTCAATGCTATAACATGTTAATAAAAGTCTGAGACCTTGTGTCAGACTTGATTGGAGGGTTGGGGACATGTGGCTATGACATGATCAGGTGGTGGACTCTGGGAGATGGAGTTCGGGAGGTCGTAGGCAGACGGAAAGCCTGGAAGCGTGACACCTTGATGAAAGTTATCCGAGGACGCAAAAAATCTCCTGTGGTGCCCAAACTTTTCTATTGTCTTCCTTTCCTTTTGTTCAAACTTAATAAAAACAGGACACTAATCTCACTTCAAATGTTGAAAAGAATGTTTCAACTTTAACTTGATGGCTTATGGGGACAAGTTCATCTTCTACTCAATAACTATTCACCATCACAGAAATTTTGACTGGGGTGCCCAAACTTTTACATGCCAATGTTTTTTGAAGATTACAAAAATGTCTTATATGCAGTTAGATTTTTGTTCTAATCTAGAGGAGCACAGCCTTTGAACTTTTAGTCTACATATAGAGGATGCTGGGGTAAATGTAGTCAGTGATTTCTCCATTCCTGTAAATGATGGGTTGATAACAGAAGAAACTTAGAACATCTTTGCATGTTCAAGCTGTTTATTCAATGCCTGTTTATATATACACAGGTCCTGATTGTTACAGTTTGATATTGATTACTTGCATTGCAGCATTACAATTTAAGCATTTCAGTTTCGCTATTTGCAGCATGTTTTCTCCTTAAAGCTCGCTAAATTTATTGTATAAGTTTTACAGGTGAGGATGCTCACCAAAATCAAAGCTGGCATTATGTTCTGCCTTCATGGTTTGAGTTACTGGGGTACTACAGGTTTGTGAGATATTGTCTCTTTATCTAAAAGGGAACTATGGCACAGCTGCTTTTATCTGTTTATAAAAATAAAAAATTACATTAAACTATTTGCTATGGAAATGGTACATTTTTATACAAGATGCAGTTCAGCTTGCAGTTCATCATTCAGTGATCTTCATTTAAACTCCACAACCTGCGATGTACTGGCTGACATCTCGGTTCTGGCACTTAACACGCCAACCCACCCTACAAAAAGGATAAAACACAAATGAATCATTTATTTGACCAAGTTTGTTCTGTAAGTTCATTCAGTATTCAGTATGCAGTATTCAAAGAGTCAATATACTATATTTTCCTTTTCACTGATGATGTTTAATGTGGTTTTATGTATCAAAAACACAAAAAAAGCATTTTTCCATCCTCTTTGCATACCAGCACAGTTTGGTGACAGTTTGGTTAATTAGCAGATTTTGTGCATTTTAAGAGGTTTAGTGACCAAACTGACTTTAGGGTTAAACAGCCTTGTTTTGTCACCATGCCTTTAACATAAATAGATAACCCGTGATCTCATTCATGAAGCTCTGTGTGGATTCCAGAGTGACAGTGGAAATGGCATGCGGCCAAAAAAAAAATCAGGTGAAATACAGGTAAAATTCCTGTGCCCAGGTGAACAAGCCTCATGACTCACCTCCTTACAGCCCACAATTATCCATACATGGTCCATGAAAATGACCCATTTATTGTTGAGTGTGATAGAAGTGATGATGAAAAAGCCAAAAAACAGTCATTTTGGAAACTGAGAGGTAAAGCTTCTTATTTTGAGGTTGAGGCAAATGAAAATGTGTTGTTTGGTGACTTCAGTGGTGGCATCACCAGCAAACACAAATTTACTGAGTGGCAATGTGTAGATAAATGTCAAAACAGGCTAACAAAAAATGTAAGTAAACACGTCAAATAAAACTATACATATGAATGCTCTTCATGACTTTTTACCACAGGGTGTCACCACTTCCTGCTCTCTCTCTCAAATGTTATTAATGACTGACGGCATGGGTGAGAGCTTCTGTAAATGTGCTTCAAATTCCCCAACAAGTATTTCTTTATAAATCCCAATAAGATGTTGTGTACGCACATTAGGGCTGCGATGTTCAATATAGTTTCCAGACATTCTCCTGACCATAATTTAATAATAAAACGGTGCTCCTCTGACTGGATGTAGCAAAATACAGACTCAGCTGGATGTGTAAACAGAAGTCTAACTATCCGTTATTTAAACAAACAGCAAAATAAAAAAAGATTCAAAAGCACTGTTCAGTATTGTGCAAAGTAAAAAAAAAAATACTAACAGCTACTTACAGTTGTAATGATTGTAAGTACATTCTTGCAAGAATCACTCAGAATTTATAACACTGGGTTTAATTTACTATAGTGTATTATAGACTCCCTGATGTGGATTTTTTGGAAAGGACTCTTATTTTGAAGCTAGTATTGACTAGGCACTGTTGTAGGAAGCTTCAAGGGCTGAACTGTAAGCAGAGAAGAGCTACACTAACAGTTCTAGCTAGGTTCTAATCTGCATGGTAGTTAACACAGAACTGGTGCTTTTCTTTCCAAACTGTTTCTTTCAGAAGAGTTCTGCAGTAAAGTTGGGAAAACAGGTTATCAGTTAAGTGGAAGGAGGAGTTTTCAGCTCTTTTTGCTGATTGGCTATTTGGCTAACAGGTTAATTTACTTGTGCCTCCATTGGATGAGCAGTTCAGCCCAAGCGCAAAGAAATCTCATATACTATAATGGCGCCCTCTGGTGCTGCATGTATGAGGTCATTTCATTCATGCTGTCTTTGTCGCTGTCATCGGCAGTCGTTGGCTGGGGGTTAGGGAACCAGCCTGGTGACAAGACTGAGGTGCCCTTGAGTAAGGCACCTAACCCCCCTCAACTGCTCCCCAGGTGTCCATTGCTCCGGGCAAGTGTGCTTACTGCCCCCTAGTGTGTGCGTTCACTAGTGTGTGTGTATGTGGGTGTTTCACTTCATGGATGGGTTTTTATTTGCGAAGGCAAATTCCTCTGTGTGTGAACACAATTAGCAAATGATTCTAATTCTAATTAACAATGTGTTTATTGCAGAAAGTCATATCAGGATAACACTAAAATTACTATTTATCGTACAGCCCTAACACAAATCATTTCAGACCTGTTTTTGTGCAAAGGCATCTGCTCTGTTTGGCTAACATCGATCATACCTCACTGAATCGTTTTCTAAAGCTTTTTGGTTTTTGTGACATCACAGAGACAATGAATTCAAAAAAACTTTTTTGCAGTTTAGTTTCCACTGGCATGTTTTGAAGCTGCACCGATGGTTTCTTGGTACATTAAACTCTTATTTACAAACAAAAACAAAAAATGACCTTTAAAACCTCATTTTTCAGTCTTACCATGCTGTGATGCCCTGCTGACTCACTATGGTCTTGGCACACTGGATGGCAGTGGAGATGTTATCAGTCAGTAGCTCTGTTGGAGAAAACAAAGTTCAAGAGGTGATATATAAGTCTGGTCCAATTTCCACAAAATCTGGAATTGCTAGTGCATGGCGCATCATTACACAGTGCACTAATACTGTTTACAGTGATTAAGAAGTGTTCTTACGGCTGCAGGAGATTCGACAACCGTTATGGCTGGGGAACTGGCCATTAGAACACCACCAGCGATTGTTGATCTGGAAAATGCCGTAGTCCGTTGAGCCGTCAGTGTTTTTGTTGGTTGCCTGAGTGTTGTAGCTGGATTCCGCATTGGCCAGGCAAACCCCTGCAGATAAAGAAGTATAATGTGCATTCTTTCAAATACTGTATAAACAGTTCACTTAATACAGTCATAACAATACAAATATGAACGAATTGAGGTCTCAACATTCAAAAGGGCAACTCGCAACATTTGTTTCATAATCCAACATGGCAGCTTGAATCTCCACCTTCTGTTAAGAAGAACTATTATTTTATGTATTGATTTGTATGCTGTTATGCTGTATTAGCCTGGTTGAATTTTAGCTTTCACTGCAAGTACATTTATGGCATTCAGCAGGCACTCAAATCCAGAGATGGACAGCCCAGTTAGTGAAAGTGAGCAAGGCACCTAACCCCCAACTGCTCCCTGGGCGCCGTGGATAGGGCTGCCCACCGCTCTGGTCACTGCCCCTTAGTGTGTGTGTGTGTGTGTGTGTGTGTGTTCACTAGTGTGTGTGTATGTGGGTGTTTCACTTCACGGATGGGTTAATGCGTAAGACAAATTCCTCACCTAAAGTTTGCCATAAACAAAAAAAACACCAATTTTGATTATAGTGAAAATCTATATCCAGTCGGTTGTAATAACCCTGCTTTTTATAATGACTGTGTTTTTCTGTAATTTATTCAGCAAACAGGTGAGTGAATGTGGAATACTGTGGGCTAAAGTATGGACTAAGCTATGCGATGGGGAGATGTGTTAACTATCATAAATTAGTCAGCTATAATCATTTATGAGGCTAACTAATTTCTTTTGCAGGTGAATGCATGCATGTGTGATCGGTTATTACACGCAGGAATGTCTGTCTAGCTTTCTAACATTTAGGTTCATGTATAATCCATAGCGAGAGCAGCCTGAATGAATATTCTAAGGCCTGTCTTTTTGAAAAAAGCACAATTAAAAAAAAGTAATAACTTAATTTCATTGATTCAGATACATAATTAGCTTTGTTCACTTTTGGCAATAATTGTATTGTTTGATTCATGTGGAAAAGATAGACATATTTAATTACGTGCAAATAATAAACAAAAAATACATCACTTTTCATGTAATTTTATCATATTTAATATATTTTCTTCCTAGTTTCCACTCTGTTCTAGAAGTTCTAGCCCAGATTTTGAACTTTGTTGTCCACACAGAAAATATACCCCTTGTTAACATAACCTTATTCTGTGTATATACTTTATTAATTTCACATTTGCTTTTAAAAAAGTATTTTCATACCAAAAATTAGAGTGTATATATATATACCTTTTTGATAATAAGTTATGCTGTTCATTGGGAAAAGTAGACGCTGGAATACAAAGTCAGGAAAAGGTTGTATTCTTAACCAACTACAGTTGCAGATAGATAGATAGATAGATAGATAGGTAGAAAGACAGATTCATTTAATGTGCTATATTCAGTTTTAGAGTACAAACTGGAGATAGCTTGCTCATCAAACAAAACACTAAACATTTGGATTCAGAGTGTAATTTAAATGGCTGTTGAAGCACTTACAGTTGGCCAGACTGACTCCTCTGTAGCCCGACATTCCAGCTGCTTTCAGCGTTCTCGCCAGTTCGCATCTGGTGAAAACCTTGGCGCTGGCCGCCGTCACGAGCAGGAGGAGCACCCAAACCTTCATTGTGCTGCAGGACAGGAATGAATGTCCGAAGTGGTTGAGTGTTGTGTGTGCTCTGCCTTGCGCTCCTCACTGATATATATATGGACGTGTATATATATGTACTGTTTGAGGAACTGCTGCAATAGGAGAGAACATCTTGGTTCCCTTTCTTTCACTTTTCATATGATTCGTGCTCCTTACACACTCATTATTACAACACTGTTGTTCAAGTGCTTCAGTTACAGTGCTTGAAAGTTTGTGCTTTTATGGCCTAAAACATCAAATGTTTACCCAATTATACAAAGGAGACAAAAATGTTATACTTAATCATTTGTTTATTGAAGGAAATGATTCAATGTTACATATCTGCAAATTTATTGAGGACAACAATCTTAATAACGATTACATGTATGAAAAGTATGTGAACCTCTAAAATTAGAAATTAACTTGAAGGTAAAATTAGAGTGATTAGAGATATTATCAGTCAGATATTGAAAATATTTGTGGAAATGTGTCATTGCAGGAACAGTTCCTGAGTCCACCATCAGGATGCTAAACAGCAACGTTGAGCGTGGCAGGGTTGCAAGGAGAAAGGCAGTGCACTCCAAAAAAGGACATTGCTGTCCGTCTGCAGTTTACTAAAGATCATGTGAACAAACCAGAAGGCTATTCCAAAAATTGTTTTGGGACATAAGACCCTTATCCCATCTATGAAACTTGGGGGTGGTAGTTTCATGGTTTGGCCGTGTTTAGCTGTAACTTGGTCAGGACTGCTTGCCAGCAATGCTAGGCCAATGAATTTCTGAATTATACAAATTCATGCAAATTCCAAAGAAAAATATCAGAACATCTGTCTGTGAACTGAATCACAAGAGAATTTGGGTCATGCAGCAAGACAATGTCCCTGAGCACGTCATTCCACCATAGAATTATTGAAAACGAATAAGGTTAATGTTTTGTCAAATTCCAGACCAAAATGCAATAGAAATGTTGCAGCAGGACCTAAAAGGAGCAGTGCATGTGAGGAAGCCCACCAATAGTTGAAGTTATTCTATACGCAGTAAGGGGCTAAAATGTCTCAAAGCTTATGTACAGGACTAAAGGACAGTGATCCAACATCACCTAGTGTAAAGCCTTCTCAGAAGACTAGAATCTGTTACTTCATCCGGGACCAGTGATAATACACTTACAACAATGCAAATTTGAATGAACGAGTCTATAAAAAGAAAAGCAAGGTACGTTTAATCTGTACCCCTGAGAGAGCAGCTCATAAGTCTTGTGATTTGAGATGTTTCATAATCTAACAGGCAGTACAGGTACAGTTATTACTGCTGGGCAGTTTGAATCTCCACCTTCCTTTAAGAGGAACTGAAGACTGTGTTTGTATTTCAACATCTCGGAGGAACTTGTGATTTGTTAGCTGTTTATAGTGTACAGTGGTGGATGAAGTACACAAACCATGTCGTTGAGTTAAAGTGGAGATCGCCAAGGTAAAATATTCCTCCAGTAAAAGTAGAAGTTCCTCCCTTTAGTAGAAGTCCCTCCCACTGGAATAACAGTAGCATGATTTATTATGGCTCTAATGTCATATCATCATTTCTGGAACAAGACTCTTAATAAACTCATTTTAGGTGAACAGACTCTAGTGTCCCTCAGTCTTCCAATCTTTAATAGAAGGTCGTCAATTAGTCTGACACTGATGTGTCATGATTCAAACGATCATAAGCACAGAACACTGAAGGAGAACAGTTTCCGTTAGCTAGAACTATAAAATAACTTTTTGCAAACAAGCAGAGTTTCGGTTTGAGATTTATTGTAACTTAGTTACAAGTTTAAGCTTAATAAAAACTTGCTTTAAACAGGTTCACAAATGAGTTTTCCTTTACTATATTGCATCTGTAGGTCTCTGTTCATAAACAACTAGCCAAAACAAATTTACTGTAAAAGGAAATAGTGTTTGTATAAATTCAGAAAAAAGACACTCGCCAGTCACGAGGGCATGTGTACATATTGCTATATTATGGTCTATTTAGCCAAAAAGTCAGGAATAATATGTTTTATCTGTTCACTAATGTTTTAATGTGCGATTGTCAGGTAGCGTTTTTCCCCATCCTGCTTTATTACCTTCCTCCAGGTGTCCTTGATGTAGTCCAGGCCTGAAATGGGCATTTCCATGGATGCTAAGAATCCATGAATAAGCTTTGTTCCGTTTATACATTTTTACACACACATAAGCCGAAAGGAACGACAAATTTATCATAATGTAGTGGAGTACAAAGTGAGATATTTGAGTTTGAAATGTAGTGGAGCAGTCAGTCAGGAAAGTGATGAACTGAGGAACAGTACTCTCTGTCTACAGAATGACTGGGGAAGGTCGGTAGTCCATGTTGTTTTGGAAGCTTTGCTTTGTAATATTGAAGATGATGTGGTGGCTGGATGGTCCAGCTTGGATATATCACTACAGGAAGTCCAGTATGAAGTATACTGATATGAGGATGTCCACAGTGAGAATGTATTGTCCATGTCATGTTCTGTATGTGAATCTGTTTTCTACAATAAAGAGATACACAGACTAAACATGTCTACATAGCTTAATACAGATTTGGAACTCTGCGTTATTGTAGTTTAGGACTGTTACTGAAATATGAATGTACAGTAAACTACAGACCAAGATAACTGAACCAACATGACTGGTTAACTCTCATAAGTAGGAAATACATTGTTGATGGGGCACCAAGTGCTCCAAAGCAGAATGGATGGATGGATGTCATATACCACCCCCTCCTGTGTCTGTGTGGTACTGCACATGACTTCTTTTCAGGCTCCACCCACTTTACACACCTGCAGCTGATCTAGGACTCATTAGGACAGTGTTTCTGGACCCTGGTCTTGGAGGCACCCTGCCCTGGACAGTTTAGTGCTTTCTTTGCTCCCCACACACCTGATTCATCGAATGAGATGCAGGGTGTGTGTTAAAGCAGTGAATCCGTTAATGTGTCCAGGGCAGGAGGCCTCCAGGACCAGGGTTGAGGAACACTGCATTAGGATTCCCATTTATACCCCTTTGTTTGGTCTGTGTTTTCTGACCAGAGTTCTGACCTGTATAACCCATTGCTACAGTAATGAATCCCCACTTAGAGCTATGATTGGCCAGGTAGTTAAGCGATCATGCTGCCAAGAGATTAGCTGGACAATGCGGTGTGATGTCCAATTGATATAGATCTTTTAGAATCAGTTCCTATTTCTGCCCACATGAGAAGACTGCAGCCCTTATCAAAACAGCCCGAAGTGTAAAAATGTCCATGTGCAGCTTCTCTGGAGCATCTCATTTTATTGGTAAAGCTATCTGATGGACATTATACAAGCTGTGCATGCACCACTGAACACCTGGCTCAGAAATTACTGCTGAATTTACTGATTAGAAGGTCTGACCGAGCCTATGTGTTTTAATATGTGGTGTTTGATTATTCATTTATTGATTAAATTTACCAGGTGAAGCTGTTCATGTCTAAAGTCATCATTTGTGCAGTTGAGTTCAATTATGTGAGCAACTTCCTTCAGGACCTCCTTCATTTCTTACAAAAGGCTTCTAGTTCTGTGAGATTCTTGCATGGCTTGCTTTTTGGAGGTCTATCCACAGATTTCGGATGATGTTTAAGACGGGTGACTGTGAGGGCCATGGCAAAACTTTAAGCTTGCGCCTTTCAAGGTTGTCCATTCTAGATTGTGAGGTGTGTTTAGGATCATTATCCTGTTGTGGAAGCCATCCTCTTTTCATCTTCAGCTTTTCTTACAGATGGTGTGATATTTGCTCCCAGAATTTGCTGGTATTTAATTGATTCATTTCCTTCCTTCCTTCCTCTACCATATGTTGCCCAAGGCAACATAAGCCCAAGGCATGGTTGATCCACCCTCATGCTTAAGTGAGAGAGCTGTTCTTTTCATTAAGGGTGCTGGAAAAGTTTTCTTTTGGAAAACTCTTTTTTGTGCAGGTCTTACTGTACAGTAGAACAGCGCACCACCACTCCGGAGTCTTCCTTCACATATAGAACATGCTGGGGTAAACGTAATCAGCCATTTCTCCATTTCCGGTTGATAACAGAAGAAACTCAGAACGTCTTTGCATGTTCAAGCTGTTTATTCAATGCCTTTTTACATATTATTTATTCTGCCTTCATGGTTTGAGTTCCTGGAGTACTACAGGTTTGTGAGATATTGTCTCTTTATCTAAAAGGGAACTATGGCACAGCTGCTTTTATCTGTTTATAAAAAAAATTACATTAAACTATTTGCTACAGAAATGGTACATTTTTATACAAGATGCATCATTCAGTGATCTTCATTTAAACTCCACAACCTGCGATGTACTGGCTAACATCTCGGTTCTGACACCTGACACGCCAACCCACCCTACGAAAAGGATAAAACAAACAAATGAGTCATTTATTTGACTTAAATTTGTCCTGTAAGTTCATTCAGTGGTGGTCAAAATGTGGTTTTATGTATCAAAAACGTTTTTTCCAACCTCTCCGTATACCTTTAGGAGAGAAGTCTTCACCTCTGGTTTTGGAGGACCTGTGTCCAGCACAGTTTGGTGGCTGACTTTAACACACCTGATTTAGCTCACTTGTTAATTAGCAGGTTTAGTGCGTTTTGATTAGTTCAGTGACCAAACTGCACTGGACGCTGGCCCTNAAGTCTTGTGATTTGAGATGTTTCATAATCTAACAGGCTGGGCAGTTACAGTTATTGCTGCTGGGCAGTTTGAATCTCCACCTTGTTTTAAGAGGAACTGTCACACTCCAGCTGAAGACTGTGTTTGTATTTCAACATCTCGGAGGAACTTGCAGAAGTAATGTGCAGAAGTGATTTGTTTGTTGTTTTACTGAGAAGCTGAATGTAGCTTTCACTTTCAGTACATATAAGGCATTCAGTCAGTGTTCACATTTGACTTTGCAACAACAATGTGTGACTTTGCAAATATATACATAGCTAACAATTTATACTGTGTGTATATATATATATATATATATATATATATATGTATGAAACTTGGTGGGCAGGTTTGACATTGTGAGACATACAAATTATTCAGGTTTCACACTCAACCATGCATGTGATGTAGGCAAGGACAGGCCTTAACGCTGTACCTGATCCAATAGCCACAGTTGCAGACATTCAGTAAGTAGTGATCCTTCCCATAAGTCATCCTGTTAGTGCCAGCCCCATTAGCACACAGCTGCACGACACAGGACTACATGCATGCAGACCGTTACAACGACTGGCCTTAACACCTGAGCAACTTTGTCAAAGACTGCAATGGTGTCCTGCCAGGCTATCATTGAGTGGAGACGACCAACAAATCCATGTGTGGAGGCACTGTGGTCAGCGCCAAGATGCACTGTTGTCACACGTCTGGAAGGCCTGGTGTCTCTCCAGCTCCACCCCTACTGCACCATCTGCAGGGACTGTGTGAGAATATTCAAGCTACATGGGATGGATTATCACAGGACACCATTAGGAACCTCTACAACTCCATGCCGAGACATCTGGCATTTTGCATACTGAGAGACACTACTTCTGTATGTGTAGCTTAATAAATATTACCCATATCAGTTTAAATGTATCATCATTTATTGTTCCTGGTAACCTTTAACTTCCTTCCCAATAGCACTGCAATCTGACACTTCCTTCTGGGAGCAACTCTTCTTTTGATGATGGTAATGAATTAAATCAATCACGTAAATATTTTATAGTAAGTGGAATTTCTGGATAATTCAAAAACCTTAGATTAATAAAAGTCGTTCAGAAAGTTTTGATGTAAAATACTGCATTGTAGGAAAACAAAGCAGATGTAGTCATTTTATTTACTATTTACTCCAAAACTACCTGTGAACCTACATGCCACTTTTGAGCTTTTATATGGGATGTTGATGATGGTAAAATCACTGATTCTGAATCTGAGGATTCTTTTTCTTAGAGGTCTACTTTCACTTCGCTCTGTATGGACCTCTCCATGCTGCATGTTAAAAAAGACATTTCAGGCCAAAACCTTCATCTCAGAACTGCCATAAAACTGCACCTCAGTCATCAGGCAGTATATTCACTATCATTTTATACAATAGCTTCTTATGAGTGAGCTTTTAGGAGCATTCAACGCTTTGGACGTCTGGTTCTTATCAACAGTGCTTTTTAGTTTCTCTAGAAACTGCACATTTTCACATTAGACTACTCTCTGAATGATATTATTTACATCACAATCAGTTTTAATATATGAAAATATCGGAAAATATAGGAAAATTCCCCTTTATACTCTTAAACTTTTAAACTGTGCTTGTGTATAAAAACTCAAATAAAACAAGATTTTTTAACTTTAAATTTGATATTTGATCATAATGCCTCCTAAACTTGTTGTGATAAATGCCCTGCAGCCATAATAGCTGTGTTCTTAGCTACCCTAGATTCTTATTAAACACTTGTTGGTGGCTACAGTTGAGTGTGAGATAAGATAGACAGTCACTAACAGCGCCTAACATATTCTGGTGCAAATATTTAATCAGAAGATAAGAACGTGGAACAAGTCATATATCACTTCACTTTATTTAAACTGAATGTGCAAGTATGAATAGTGCGCACGTAGGAGATCTCACCCACAGCACAAGTGACCTGCCTACACCTCCCTTCAAACAAAATTCAGAAATTATATAACACCATGAATTATGTTATAATAGTATCTAACATTCCTCACACTTGAAAGGCAGATAACTGGAAATGACTATAAATTGATAATTACAGAATTTTACATAGTATTTTATAAGTTGTTGCTTTTGACATACAGTATATGGACAAAAGTATTAGTAAATAAGACACCTACACAGTACACCTACAGGAGCTTTCAAGACATCCATTCTGAATCCTTGGGCATTATTATGGAGATGGTCCTCCTTATCTCCACTCTTCTGGGAAGGCTTCTACAAGATTTTGGAGAGTGTCTGTGAGAATATTTGTAATCCCATTAACTCTAATAATCCAGAAGAGTATTTGTGTTGTGTTGGCACTGATGTTGGAGGAGAGGGCCTGACTCGCAATCTCCATTCTAGTTCATCTCAAAGTTGTTCGATGGGGTTGAGAGGTCAGGGCTCTGTGTGGGGAAGTCAGGTTGTTTCATACCTAACTCACCCAGCCATGCCTTTATGGACCTTACTTTCATGCTGGAACAGAAAATGTCTTACCCCAAACTGTTCCCACAAGGTTAGAGACGTACAGTTGTGCCAGATAGAGAAAAACAAAACATGTTTTTATCGCTGATTCCACAACAGCTGTTTCTCACTAACTGGTTAGCACTAACTGGTTAGTAGCATTTTCAACTACTGGCCAAGAACTCCTTGACCACACTATCCCACTGCACAGACAGCAGAGTTCTCAAGAATACTATGGCTGCATACGGGCTAAAATCCAAGACCTCCTACTATCAACCCACAGAGGCCACTCAAACTACTCTAGTCCAAATTTGTGTGCTGTGATCTGACCAGTTTACCTTTCAGACTGTTTAAGGAATCAATGAACCTTGTGTGGGCAGAAGCAGAAAAGGACCATCCTGGTGTTAGCAATGCAAAGATCACAAACCAACATCTGTCATTGTAATGGGGGTCTGTTAGTGCTGATGGGATAAGTAACTTGCACATCTGTGAAGGCATTGCTAATGTCTGAGGAGTACATACACATCTTGTTGCAACATATGCTGCCCTCTAGATGACGTCTTTTTCTGGGGTGTACTTGCTTGTTTCAGCAAAGCAAGGCCAAACCACATTGTGCATGTATTACAATGCTTGTTAACAGCAGGGTTCAGTAGTAAGCAGAGATGGGGACTCGAGTCACATGACTTGACTCGAGTCGGACTCAAGTCGCAGATTTGAGGATTTGAGACTTACTTGACTAACAGGATGAAAGACTCGACTTGACTTTGACTTGAGACTTGACTTTGACTTGAGGCAGATGACTTCAAATGGCTGGATTTATTATTACATATTTGCTTTTTTTTATTGACTTTTCCTGAATCATGATTGCGTGATAATTGTTCCAATGCGCGCAAACCTGGCAACCTATCAGAACGCGGGAGACCAGCAGAGATAAACGTACGAAGTAGCTCGTATAGTGAAGCCAGCTACGCTAGAAATAGTGAGGTCTGGATTAAAGGATTACGTTGCGGATGAAAGTAGTAAAGATAGAACAGCGATGTGGAGGGTCTGCAGATCAAACATCAGTGACACGACCACCACAGCCAACTTTATCCGTCACTACAGAGCCCATACAGAAAGATACGCGACTGTGTCGTTTGGCTAGTCGATAGAAAATTAGCTAAAGTTAAGTTGATGATCGGTTTTGAGAAGAGCGGGGCACGGGAATACGGTCACGAACACTCTGCAGGCTCCACACTGAACTCCTGCTCCATGACTGACCTACAGTCAGCGGTTCTGTTCTAACTCTACAGAACTGCTGCTGCTGTTTAACCGCCGGAGGAGATCGGTCAGTTTCGTTCTCTAGCTCACAGCTCGGTAAAGTTCGACTGATGTCGGATATCCGGCGGATATTCGGGTTTTGCGCCTCCTACTGCTCAGAGACCACCTACTAAAATTTCAGAAATTTCAAATCTAAAATCAATTGTAGTGTACAGACACCCATCTGATGAAAATACTACAACCATTATAGTGGTAAAATATAACTTTAGTTAATAAATTAACTTTTTAATAGGAATTAAATTACTACTGTGAGACATTCATATGACATACAGATCTAATATTGCGTGTGGTGAATAGACACCCATTTGATGAACATACGACAATGTTTAGTTTGTTAAGATATACAATGGTTGAATTTTAGTTAATTTTTATATTTAATAAATCACTACTGTGAGAACATCCATACGTCCACGACCGCTGAAGTAACATTCATTTAGTAGGAACTCCTCACAGTGCACTGTCACGTGGGACAAGACGAGGAGACAGGATGCAAACGCAAGTCTTTAATGAAGAACGAATTAAAACAATACCAAAGACACTAGCAAACTGAGAAACGACTGGGAACAGGGTTACGAACAACAGACATGGAGACAAAACACCAAGCCAGAACAAAGGGAACAACACAGAGTATACATGAACAAGGACTAACAAGGAACACCTGTGAAGGGGCGGAGCTACAAACTAAGGACAGGTGAGGGGCCTGACAAGAGGGCGGAGACAGGAGGAGCAATAACCAAAACAAACAGAAGCATGTGGAACAGGACAACAAAAGGCACATGGAAGTGACAAGAGAAAAAAAACAGAAACAGAAAACCAGAGAAAACGGAGACAAACGGGGCAAGACAAGACAGGACGTGACGTGCAGTAGTGGAGTCTTTTTCTGAAGGCAGATGCATGAACTTTGACATCACCTGTAGTAAGACCTAGGTCCTGTGAAGATGTTTTAGGATTGTTCGAGACTTCTTTATGCATCTTGTGCTCTGCTCTTGGACTGCACTTGCTTGGACAGCTTGACCCAGCCACGTTGCCAGGTGTTTCATTGGTAAATTATTTTGCGGACAGTAGAATACCTGGTTTCTAATTGTTTTAAATCCCTTCCCGGACTCATGCACCTTCTTCTTTCTGAAGGCCAGAGAACTTCTTGGACCTGACTATGGTAATACCACTCACTTCAACAATCAGGAGCAACCCAAACCAAATATCTGAGGTTTAAATAAGACCGGCTCCTCCAGAATCCTCCTAACCGTGTCCTAATAATTAGCAGCTGATGGTGGGGCACCTGATTTTAATTTGAGGCATTTTAAGCAGCAATTAATGTGGGGATGTCCTAACCTTTTCCTCACAAGAAAACATTTCTGTTCATTGCAGTTTACAAATGATTTTAAAGACAGTTTTATTAATTTAGTTATACTGCCTCCATTTCTCAGTATTGTACATATGAAGATCAGATATTTAGATACATGTAAAAATCAAAGGTTTTATTAGAGGTTTTATTTACATGGCCATTTGGCTCTGGCTTTTTGTGCACTGTAACATGAATACAATGATGCTGTGTCATATGAGAAACACCTTTGACAGATGAGCTAAAAGGTATATAAATATATAATATAATATATAATATAAATTCAACTCTTTATGGCTGCTGTTTTTTAACTGGTTTAAATATGGAAACAAGTTAGAGCATCATAACTCCATATGACTTGACTTGAGACTTGCTTGACTCATAGCAGGACTTGACTTGCTTGAATCTTCCTGCATTAACTTGGGACTTGCTTGAGACTTTAAGGTTAAGACTTGAGACTTGTTTGTGACTTGCAAACATGTGACTTACTCCCACCTCTGGTAGTAAGAGAGTACAGGTGCTAGACTGGCCTGTCTGCAGTCCAGATCCGTCTGCAGACAAAATCCATCTACAACTGCTGATAGCTGATGGTGTCACATGTCAGATGTTGTTTTCCGTACAGCAAAACTCCAAAGTTACACAATTCTGAGTCACTGTCCAAACAAAAAGGGTTGTGTAATATAGGTATTACCTAATGGTAAGTAAAGGACAATAAGGGGTTGGATATCACATGTCTCACTCTCTTCTAATGTCAGGATCAGTTAATGCTCCTGTTTGCCTTCTCTTTTAATTGAAGTTACTTTCAAGTTGTCTCTTGTTAGCAGCATCTGAATCTGAATCCTGAAATTTACTCTTGATTTCTTACTATGCAGGTTTTCGTCCCAACACGTGTGAGCACATCTCGTTCAACTACTCAGTTGTTTAAAGACCAACTAATAAATTCTGCCATAGACCCGCAGCCACGAATCTGCGGTTCCAGCAAATTTGGAGGGCAGTTGTTAAAAATATAAACTCAACAGCAAAATAAATACACCCCTCCCTTAGTGCTCCTTCAGAAGCTCTGACCCCCAAATTAATGGATATGCAGTGCAAAGGGGAATAAAAACCCTTCATCCACTGTACAAACAAACACCATGACATAACGGTAGAGCAGAAAACGTCACAGCATGTAATGTAAATAACGTTAGCAGGTTGTGGGTTAGCAAACTCTGGGTACAACTGACAAATATGGATCTATTGGTTCTGTGAAACAATTCAAATGTTACCCACTTATCAAGAAGGAACAGAGCCACCTCCTCATCCCTTTTCACCAGCTTCTTGTTCACCTTAAATGGTGCAGCAGTTCCATGCTGGCACCTCAGTCTGCCTGTCCAGGTTCTTGTTTGAACCCATTCCACCCATTCCAGAGACACATGAATGTATCTTCAGGGCTTTCCACCATTGAAACGCCTCACTAAAGTTCTTTCTTCTTTGTTTTTCAGATCTTCTCCTCTTTGGCTGTTTCCCAGCCATCGCTCCTTTTTGGCAATACGTGGAGTTCAGTACGTAGCCCCTCCCTTCCCCCTGTGCTGTTGGAAGACTGTGGCGTATTGACCCATGGCTGTGTACGAACAGTCGATTATTTCCCAGCATGCACACAGAACAGGCAGCTAGCGGCCTACACAATATTTACTTTATTGTGATTTATTCCAGGGGTTCTCTATCCCAGCCCAGGAGCACTCACACTGTGCTTTGTCTCATCTTGCACAACTTCTTCAAGTCAGTAACAAAATGAGAAGCGCATTATGAGCTGTGTCATTATGAGAGTAGGGAAAAGTGTGGGGTTACTGGGACTGGAATGGGAACCTCTGATTTTTTTTTTTTTTCAGTCACACTGTAAGCAATTTATGCAGGCCCTACACTGTCAGAGACAAATTTCCAATGTCCGAATAAAATCACGTAGGTCTTACTCGAGTTGCAGCAGGGCTGGTCAGGATAGCTGTTTTCCTCTTGTCCTGACAATCCAATAAAATGAATCATGTTTCATGTTATCAAGTTTTTAGTCTTTAGGCTTGTGCAAATAGTAACATAACCATTGTGAACACGCAATAGGTGAGCTCTCTCCAGCACCAAAGAGGAAGCAGCAAAGCAGTTAGAGGAACATCTCTGGCGGGAAGTGAGACATGAAGGAGACACCGGGAAGGCTGCGGTTCTGCTGGAGCTTACGAAAGGAGACGTTTTGACGTGTCTTCCTATTCATACCATGATATTCTCTGGCATACCCCCCCAACCAAATGTGTGCACACACAATGACACAGGTGGCCAAAAGTTCAAAAGTTGCTTCTGTTTCTGCTTCAGTTTCTCTTCCACCAGGAGCATGATGGGAAATAATCTCAAATGGGATCTAGGTGCAGTCTTGCGAATAGTGTGCCTGTAAGATTCTCAGTCTTTGCAGAACTGTAGACTGTTGCTAAAACCTCTGTGAGCAATGACAAATTGGCTTTAGATGTGAGAGTGTCAGACTTTAGTCTTCTAGTGTATGGTTAGCATTACTTATATGATGTAGTAGGAAAGCTCTCATGTTTATTAGGCCTGGCCAGTGGCTGTATCTACACTCACTGTCCATTTCATTGTACTGTGACCATACAGGTGCCCATACAGGTGACCTTCACTGTGAAAAATGGTTAATCAGTTCAACCATAGAGAGTTACCTCATATGGTAACAAACTACTGAACTAGTTTTATTGAACTTAAAAATCATTTGATTGAAATTCAACCATGTATTCAAAGTATGCATGGAAAGTGAATAAAAGTAGTTAATTGAACTAGTTACCAAATTAGACTGAACTGATGAACCATTTTACAATGCACTTGCAGACGGTAGTTCATCTGTTTCTGTGCATGCTTCGTTCGACCGATTTCACCCGTTCTTCAATGATCAGGACCGCCATAGGACCGTCACAGTGCAGGTATTATGTGGGTGGTGGATCATCTTCAGCACTGCAGTGACACTGACATGGTGGTGTGGCGGTGTGTGTTGCACTGGCACATGCTGCTAAAGTTTTTGCACACCTCAGAGTTACTGCTGGACTGGACTGAGAATGGTCAGACAATAACACCTCAACACAGACACAGCATTCCTCCACCTGCTCACTAAACAACCACCAAAACACACAAAACACAGGTCTCAGATCATTAAGGCTGTATGACTGCTGTTCTACCTCCTAATACTTTACTGCAACCAGCTGTAGAATGGGCCAACGTTTAAGAATATCACAGACGGGAATCTATTCCTGTCTCCGGGGCGGTTTCCTAGAGACACAGTTCAGCGCAATGTACTGCATATTCCACCCAGGTGACGATTCAGATGCTGAACTGTACTGCCCTCTTGTGTTTGCTCAAACACCTGCATGAAAGCCACATTAGCAGCAAAGGCCCAACTCTGGGTGGTACAACTGGGTGGTACCCTCAAGAATATGTCTCAGTATCTTTGGTTGGGAAACATAATCATACTATATTCCCTTAAAATGATATTTTTGAAGGTGTATAGACTCCACACCTCCTGTCATGTCTCCAGCCTTTTTAATTGTATGTTTGTGCTTTAAAACATTTGGTTATGAAAGTTATGCCTCTGGGAAAATCATATTTAATGTACACACACCTTAAAGCCATTGTCGCCCCATTGAGGGTACATTTGCATTGTAGCTTTTGTTTCTAATAATGTACAGCAGGTACAATAATGTTGCATCTGAACTCTTCGAGATGGCGGATCTCCAGGAGCAGGTTGCACTAGAGATAACGTACCGTCCAAGCTAAAAATGTAGATGTAGGTGGCAGCCATTTGTCAAAAATCAGGTTCTCAAACCTCTCACAATGCAAAATGGTTGCCCAGCACCGCATCTAGCAACTTGTCCTACCCATCAAGTGGTCCTACCCAACATTACCCAGCTTTTATTGTTAGTACAGCGTAGTAACTCAGGGTTCACTCACTACCCCCACACCAATAAGCCAATTTAGACTATGAAAATATCCTAAATCTTCCTTTAAAGCTGGTAACTTTTCAGATAAGGACATTTACCAACTTCTTGTCTGTATTTTCCTGTTCCACCTTAAATGGTGCTGTAGTTACATTCCTGTGCCTAAGGCATTATAATTGCTGCACCATTTAAGGTGGAACGGGAAAATACAAACAAAAAGCTGATGAGTAAGGCGACTTCAGCCTAATATTTTTAATAGTTACGACCTTTTATGCGCTACGGTAGGACATTTGGACAAAGCTGCTTCTTCTACATCTTCCAGCCAGCGCTACAGCAGCTCCTAATTCAAGGTTGTGCTTCAGTGTAAAAACGTGAAACGTGAAAGTCACTCTCTATAGCCAATGTGTGGTTTGTCCATTCTGGGCTACTGTAGCTACATTCCAGTTCTACATGTGAGCCTCCGTTGGAAGACAACCCACTTGTATATAGTCACGTAGAGCTCTTTGTAAGCTAAAGAAAACCCAATTTCTAGTTACAGGTAATTATACTGTAATGAAAACATAATTTTATTTTTTTTTATTATTATTATTATTTCTGCTGATAGGTCCCTTTAAATCTTACACACTGCTCCTTTAATTTTAATGCTAAACCGTTCCTATTAAATTAGCTGTATGCATCTATTCCGTTCTCAGTTAGACAGAGTTAGGCTGGGTTAGGTTACGTGACACTGAAGAAGAAAACCCACAGCTGCTGGATTGAAGAGGAGAACACAAGGTACGGTGTAGTGTTTAATAATGTTAAGTGTAAGGTTAAACTTAGGACATACAAAAGCATTGCAGGGTACAGACACTCAGCAGGACAAAGAAAGGAGAACTAAAAGCAGCCAGGTTACAGAACACAAGAGTAATGAAGCACAGCTGTTGCCAATCGGACGTGAACATCCTAAATAAATGTGTCAAATAGTGTAAAAGACTGAAATACAGTACACAGAGACTGTATGTAGGCACTGTGGCCTATGGTGGCTCCCTATGTCATTTAGTCACAGCGAAGCACAATATCGATGTACTGCCAAGCTAATATGTATTATCAACTCTGTGTCTTTTAAATCACAATTTTCCCCCCACATGTTACATGGAAGAAAAATCTAGTATCTTATGGCGATGCAAAAACAATAACACCATGTCACATCACAAACATCGTTACAATAAGGTTTCCAGTTTAGACTTCAGAGTTCAGGAGCATTCTCAATCCTACACGCTGTTCCTATTAAAGGAGCACTATGCATTTTGTCTTAAGCGTCCTCATCAGTTGTATGTAGTTATTTTAGGTGACACATCAACCGGTGATGAAAATAGAAAAACGGAAATGTCTGTAGCAGATCATTTGCTCCACGTGAACCAATATTTATGAGCAGTACATATCTTTAGTTTTGCTGCAGTGGAAATAGTCAGGCTCAGTCCTGAGTCACAATGATCATTTCCTGTTTCCATTACTTATATGGTATACGGTACATAGCAGAGCTCAGTGCAGCCAGGAGCAGCAGCCTTTATCCATTATGGTTATGGACAATTCCAGCACAGTTAAATCAAAATGACCAAAAACAACAACAACAACAACAACAACAACAAAAAAAGAAATCCAACACAAACACAGTGCCTCAAAATAAAACACCCAATATGTAAACAAATCATCAAAAAAAGCAATACGTAGGTTCAATATGCAGGTCAGTCAGGATAAGAAGGGATACCACCAATACCTACACACTGTTGCTATCTATACATCTAAGGTGCTCTTCTCAGCATTCATAGAAGGTACGTCTCATCTGCAGCTAAAAAAAAAAGACTAGTGCATGTTACTGTATCTAAACAGGCATTAAAGGTGCAATTTGTAAGATTCTGAAATATTTAAAATATTCCAAAATTCACTAAAATAATCAACAGAATATGAAGAAATAAGTTTCTGAGGGTGTCAAAGACCTCAATGTATCATGTTAATCAAAGTTAGCATGCTAAACCACTAGCCCCGCCCCATCCTGTCTCGTAATACCACTCTGCACCTCAAGAGGAGACACTGAGTCACTGTAGTGTCGAGTCAAAACAGTCCAACATGAGAGGACGAAGAACTTATAACGTGTCGTCAGGTTCTGCTCCTGTTTAGAAAGGAACAGTAAACATAATGATGACGAAAGCTTTTGTCAAGGGACCTCCGCCACCAAGGGATATAAACAGAAACGTAAAGTAGGAAGTATATTTTGATATTCTGATGCTTTACTTGTAACGTTCCCTCTAGACTGGTCAGTAAACAGCTGTCGATGTTAACATTGAGGAATAGGGACTGTGCATTTCCTTATTTCTTATGACAGGGGTGGACACCACAACCTTCTAGTGGTATGCTACCGCCTGTTGTTTGGAGCATAAATTCGACAGGTTGCCTCATCTTACAAACTGCTCCTTTAAATATACCAAAAATTAAAAAGGTACAAACAGAACTTGACACTCAAATGTCACCGTAAAACCTGTTTAGAATAAACAAAAGTGGCACTGCTTCCAACAAAGCACTCACTGCAATATTTAACTAGCCTTGTATGTACAATTCCCCATCAGTCCAGTATCTTTGAAAAATAAAAACAAGATTGTATCTTTAAATTTAAGAAATAATCCATATTAAGGAAAAAAAAAACAAAAACATGGATACCAAAGCAGTAACAGAGATCAATAAGGAACCAAATAAGCAGGAGGGGATTGGAGAGATAGAAAAGCACAAGGAAAAACAATGTAAATAAGCTGGTCTTAAAAAAAAAAGAAAAACATCCATTGCATGCTTCAAACAGTGTACCAGGTCCACTGTGGTGGTGGCGGTAACGTCAATAATAATAGTCAATAAATATTACACCAATTATAGCTGTTAAATATTAGGACATAGTACAAACGCTTCACATGGATAACATGCCGGACTGGCACCAAAATATGAGCAAGTGATATGGACTGTTTACAGCTGTGTGGCTTATTGGGTAAAAAACTTTGGATATGATTGTCAGGTGTTACAGAAAGAAAAGAATTATCACATTAGCAATCAAGTTTTCCCCAGGACACCCAAAGTTCATCCTTTGGTTTGTTTGAGTAGCAATGCTGTGCACCAACATGAGAACAGAAACGTAGTTTTGTGTCTGAAATGTGTGCATACATGGACAAGCGTAACGTTAGCGTTGCCCACGTAGATCCTTCATTTTATCATGAGACAGATTCCCAACCGTGAGGGATTACTCGATCTGAAAAACCTGGACTAAACTAATCCGATCGGCATCCTGCGGCGTATGGGGCATGGAGGAGAAGGGGGGGGGGGGCTTGGATGAAAAAAAAAAATGGAAAGGGGGATTAATAGTGTATATATGAGGTGCTAATCTTAGCTCAGGTTCTCTGAAGATAAGCCTCTCCTGCTCAAATCCTCTCTTAGCACTGTCTTAAATAACCTCCAGATTGTGTAACAGTCAGTGTTTTACATAGAGATTCTTGCCAGACAGAGGCAATATGATGAGTGAAGGTGAGCTCACCCAATGACACATTTAAAGGTGCTAATATGCTAATGTTAGGAGAACAACAACAGTGAGCAATGCTAACCAGGTTTGAAAACAAACAAACAAACAAACAAATAATAAATAGATATATCCAGATGTAGTAACAGTGCGACCCAGTGCAGAGCATACATACGGTTTCTGCAAAAGAGGCATTTCCACACAAAAGGTATCACACCTTAGCACAGGCGTACACGCAAATACAGTAGTAGCAATTATTAAGCAAGTCATTTATTGCTAATCCTGAACGACCTCGACCCTCACACTTAACGTATCCCCTTAACACACATACACACACATACGCACTATCAAAAGAACTTCTCTCTTTTTTTTTTTCTTTTTTTCTGTTCACAGGTTAATGTTTAAGTTAGTCGGGCCTGATGGCGCCTCAGCGAAACATCCTGGTTAACAAACAGTTCTTAAAATAACGAATTAGTGGCCTATGGGTGCCTTACTACAGCAACTGCCTACGATCTGAGTGGAGAAACACAAGGCCCATAAATAGCAGCCAAGTCCCCCTGCGGGTGAGGGGGCCTGGCTGTGGATGCTGGCGGCCCACGCTGGGGTCGCTCATGTTTTGTTCCTGCTGAACATGCGCTCTCCTCGCAGGGTGAGGTGCTGGAGCTGGTACTGCAGCACCTCGGTGTCTGCCGGCTCCCTGAGGCTCATCTTGTCCAGGTTGAGGTAGTCCAGGGACTTGGAGTGTGCCCGTTTGCCTTTAAGAAGGCAGAGGGGCAGGGGCCCGTGCAGAGCCTTGCTGGGCTCTCCGGCCGCCAGCGACCTGAAGCAGGAGTCGCCCGAGCTGGGCATGCGCCTCCTCCTTCGCCCGTTGACGGCCGGGATGTCGTAGGGCTGGTAGAAGCGGGTTTTGGCTTTGTAAATCCGTGAGGCGCGGTGCAGGCCCAGATCCACAGGCTTTTTGACAGGACTGGGCAAGGCCTCTGTGTTGCTCTTCTCAGGACCGGACCACTTGTGGGCCAGTTTGAGAAGCTCCTCGCCGGTGGTGAAACCCACCAGGTAGTTGGAGTTCATGTGGAGGATTTGGTATCCTGAAACAGTACTTTTGATGGGCGAGCAAGGGGTGCTGGAGCAGCGTGGCTTGTCTGCTTCGGGCTTCAGCGTAGCTTTGACCTCAGCAGCCGGTAAAATGGATATGGGTGCCCTGGACACTCCACTGACATCCATCTCCATCTTTAATGACATGACCTGGCTGGAACAAGGCGACAGAAAGGAGAACCAGAGAGAGACAGAAAGAAAGAAAGCATAAATTAAACAGTAAGAACAGACATATTAAAAAAGATGGGGCAATCAGGAGAGCTCTGTTTCATGGGGCACCATCACCACCACCCTCCTCCTCCTCCTCCTCCTCCTGTATATTCCCAAAAACAAGACACTAACGCAATCACATCATCCTTCGCCCTTGACTCATAAAACAGAGATAAATCCCTGAAGAGTGTCCGTCTGCCTGAATAACATGGACATATGGTCATGCATGCTTCTCTGCCAAACACACAGTCAACAACAACAATGACGTGAAAAAACAGGCTTTCAGGACATGGGATTAAAGCAAACACTCCAGAAAGGCCACAGGCGACATTGCTGTACCTACAGGAGACCATTTCAGGTGACATTATCCACCTCACTAGATGCTCTTTATTGCCAACAGATCCAATTCCACCATCTCATAAACACTTAGGCCTTATTCAGACTGACAGTCAAAATCCGATTTCTGGCATATCCAGATTGCATCCTGCTTGATTTTTGCCATCCTAGGAAAAAAAAAAACACACATGAACTCTGTAAAAAAAAAATGTTACAGGTCAGATCCAAACCACATTTGAAGGTGGTTTAAATACCAATCAGATTTTTAGATGTGTCTCAGTCTGGATGCTCTGGCCCTTTGGATTTCAAAGTGTCTTTTACATCAATCGTAATGTTATGACAACGACATTGTCAAATGCAGAGCGACAGAAGAGCTGCAATTTGCTATGTAGTTTTGCTGAAGCCCATGTTGGTAACAAAGCAACCCACGCAGAAAGACTGGTGATCACAAATCTGACATCATCACTTGCTAATAAGGCTACACAGACAAATGAGATTTCTTCTCAGATCTTTGGAGACGTTTCTCCATACTGTTATTTGTAAGTGTTTAGATCGCACGTGTGCATCCAGAGGTCAACGACCTGTGGCATCAGTAACTATGTAGCTAGGCTGATGGCATGGATTTCAAACTTGGGTACAGGAGAAACGGAGGCGCATCATCTCACATTCCAACCCAGGGGTGCACAACTCTGGTCCTGGAAGGCCGGTGCCTGGCACAGTTTGGTAGTTCACCTGGTAAGTACACCTGGTTATACTGATCTGCTAATTTCCATGTTTAGTGGGCGTGTTTCAGCCACCACACTGTGCTGGATACCGGTCCTCCAGGACCAGAGTTCTGCACCCCAAACGCTCTGTCGAATTGCGGCTCAGATCTCTGTGGTGCTCTTCTTGAATCCCAGCACTCTGGATTGACGGCTTTGATGTTTGTCACACAAAGGACACTTTGAAATCCGATTTGAGTGGCCAGAGCGTCCAGACTGGGATGCATCTGTAAAAATCCGAATGGAATCCTATTTCAAACCACCTTCAAATGTGCTCTGGATCAGATTTGCATTCATGTGTTTTTTTAGCTGTCTGGACCATCAAAGATCAATATGCATACGATCTGGATATGCCAAAAATCAGATTTGTCTTGGCAGGCTAAACACAGACTAACGGTGTGGTCTCAAAAGATTCGATTTGAGAAACGAATGCATGGACATACTGACAAGGCAACTGGAACTGTCCAAGTCAGGATGCCCCTACCTAACACTTCCGATGTGTAATGCTACTGACAGGTTAACCAAACAGGGTGATATATGCTTCTGTGTAACAATGCCTATTGAGATAAAGTGCAAAGGCCTGGTGAGGGAAGGCAGCAGCTACGTGCTGTAGCACTAGTGGCCCCTGACCAGGGCTTTGTACACTAAATCTGCATTTACAGAACAGCATGTACTGTGGCCTAGTTGCTCCACCACTGACTGTGATACATCTCACCATTAACATGTTGCTGCGACCACAAAGATGAGACTGCATATCCACACCTCCTCCGCCAAAACCCACAACACCGGGACCCTCTTGTCAGACAGTGGGTGCAAATGGAATATATATACCCGAGGATAAAGCTGGCTTCCTATTCGCCAGATTCCTGTCCGGGGTTTTTTGTGCGTGTAACTGCAGCACCATTTAAGGTGGAATGGAAAAATTCAGGTGGAAGGGGAAAAAAGCAGCTTCGTCATATGTAAGAACAGGGAATAATCTCGACGTGCTGATGTCATTTTTCCCCCTACACGTTTCCTTCAGCTCCCATAGCTCAATGCTATCATACTAACATCATGAGGAGGCAACCCCATAACACTGGTGCAGCTCTGGAGGGGAAAAAGGGTCATGATTATGAAAGCATTGCAGGATGAGTGGAGAATAAACCAAACACAAACCGAGCACTCCCTCCCTCCCCGTGTATCTCTCTCTACTCCTACTACACCATCCTCCTCCTCCTCCTTCTCAAGCAGCAGGGAGTAATGGCTGCAGTCTACCCCCTTGCCTACCATCCGACGAGTCCAGCGTTAATAATGCAGGTTAAAGCCGCCCGCGCACCCGAAGGCGAGACGCTAAACGGACCCCGCTGCAGTCCGACGGGTCGCGTTCGTGTATCCGACGTTAAAATGATGAAGAAAAATGAATGAAAGTGATTACCAACCTGCTCGGTCCGCGCGCGCCTCCGCCTGTCTGAGCCAGCTCGAGCTCGCGGGCACGCGCATCGTACACATCGCGTCACGTGACACGGTGACGTCATGGCGACCGCCGCGGCTCTTCACCAACGAACCGATTCATTCGGCCAGGCTGTGTCCATGAATCCGAAGCCACTAGAGTGTATGGGAAGCTACGTCGGTTCAGTTTTCCAACGAACCGATTCTATCGAACTACGTGGTTTCATTAACCAAAGTGTCGTTCTAATGCTCGGAAGTTCAATTCAGTTTTTTTTTTTAATTCAACAAACCGATTCTTTCGAATTGCGTCAATCGAACATCGTTCTAGCGTTTGTGAATTAATTAAAAAACGATTATTTAGTGCGTCGTTTCAGTAAACGTCGGACATTGGACGTCATTCTGGACTCATTTTTCCACTGAACCGATTCTTTCTAACCGCGCCGTTTCAGTGAACCGGACGTAGTTCTAGAGCTCGGAAGTTCAATACAGATGTCCAATGAATCGATTCTTTCGGACTACGTCGTTTCTGAGCCTCGTTCTTATGTTCGGGTGTTCAGTTCAGTTTCCTATCGTTCGTTTCGTTCTGCCAGACTTAAGGAATCAAAGGTCCTGTTCAATTTGTTCATTTTCTAAGATGAGGAAAATCAAGTCACAGTGGCGTATAGAACAGTGCAACACGACATACACAGTGTACGTTATTAAAGACAAAAGGAAAGATTTTTTTTCCAACGTAAACGATTCACTAATGAACAAGTAAACATTATTATTCCCCCTCCATGTGTAAACTTTGAGCCCAAAGCATGATAACATTTCCAGTCATTAATGGAAAATGGAACAGAAGCAACCATGAGCTCCACTCGATGGAGAGGAAAACTTGTGTTAATGACACACAGACTAGAGCCACCACAGGGCTGAACGCCACTGAGTTCACAGTTCAATTCTGTTGTGATCTGGATTAGATAGCTGTTTCTCTCTTTCTGAGATCCCTATAGAAACAACTCCCCACACATATCCCTCAAGTCAAAAATAGGATCATTCGGAAAAGCAAGTTTAGCTTTTAAGTAAGTGGACCTATAGGTACTAACTGTTACCCACCTTGGATGACGGACCCTGGAGAAGCAGTTTGGAGCTGTTTTATGAGATCGATCAGCAGAGAAGGAGAATTCAGGTGGTCATGCTAGTTGCTGAGCTAGTAACTGCAGCCAAGCAACGGAGGGGCAACTTCCAAGAGACAGATGGAAACCTAACACTGACCCCAGGCCTGTAATCATAGTATGCAAACATATCATTATTGACAGATGCATAGTGCTGCCACAGAGCAGCACGTCTGAAGTTATCATGTTCGTGTGAAAAGATCAAGTCACAAGCAGCAATGTGAGTTTAAGCACCTTTTCTGCTAATGGGATCAAATGTAATATTTAGATCTTGTATATTCGAACAAACCAGTAGACATAAACTGACTTCCAACAGCTCAAATGACTTCCTAGAAAACATCTGAGTAAACTCAACTCATAAGCTACTGTTTACAGAGGGGTGAATATCCAGAGGATGGACGAGAAACTTGTTTCCATCCAATACATGCTTAATGAACTGGAGGATGAATTTAACTTCATATACAAACAAATGGTGGCAATTAGGGCCCCAAGTACTTTGCATACAGAGAAATCCAAGTGAGTCATCATCCCTACTAGAAGGAGCTTAAGCAATCTATCATCTAAATCGTGGAAGACAATCGTGTCCAACAAGCTGCTCAGGCAAAAGACTTGCTCCTGGTATTCCTAGTTACAACAGCATTGTCACTACATAAGGAGCCTTGCTCTGAGCACATTCAGAGGGTCTAAACTTCAACAACAAACAGCATAAAACATCGCTCTTGCACTGAAATATCTACATACGGTTTGTCATGTTAAAATCACTCTCACACACACACAAAGTTATATGATGAAACATACTGCAAAAATGAAAACAAGGACAACTTGCACATAAACGAAGTAAAGGGCTTTCATGAACACCAAGGAAGTCAGTGATATAACAGGAGTTTCACCAAGGTTTATTCCCAATATATATATATATCAATATATACAATCACATTTGGTTATGATGGAATAAAGCGTGATGAAAACAGTAGCTCTAAGGCAGATCTCTCCTCATTTCCAATTTGATGAGAAGGAAATGAAACGCAAACACAGTGTAACTAAAGATATGTATGAAAAATAGGACTTTCATTACATTTTACTTTGGACCTTGATATTTAAGCCCCAAAAGTGCTGCATTCATTCAAAAGTTCAGGGATAATTAAAATAGGTTTAGCAAAATTTCATACCTATCGTGACAAAGTAGACCGTATACATCTGATTGTACATTCAAACATTCAAATATACAAGATATGAGTAACAAATTCTATCTAACTCTTACTCCGGTGAGCATACAGTAAATGCTAGCGGCTGTGACGACGGAAAATGACGGCAAGATCTTTTGGCATCTTGTGTATTATGTCATATAGTGAGACAACTACAGGTATAATGGGGTAAATCAAAGCCTGTAACATTCAGTTTAATGTAACAGTGCTGTCTGATTAGTCAAGAGACCTTCAAGGCTTGCTCAGTTTTGAGGAATCTGCCACTGCTTTTTGCTCTTTCAGCATAATTGTTGATAAGTCTTGATCTTTCACCATCAGTGGTGTTGCAGTAAATGGCTTCACTTTGCTATCACATTCTTCTTGAGAAGTCTGCTTGGTGAGCTTGCTTAGGACTGGGTTTGCCCCACTTTGACCATCCTGGGTGTTGGCTTGTTGTGATGTGATATGGTAATGGTTATCATGGTAAGATATCTGATGTGTCTTTGTTACACTTTCAGAAACCCTGTTGTGTTGAGTTGAGAGTTCACAGCTTTGAGTTTGGGTTGATGTGCTATCTTCTCGCACTTCCTCGTAGTCTGATTGTGGTCGGCCTTTATCAGATTCTTCACTGGATGCTAGCAGATGGGGGGCTGAGGTGCCAATAGCTTTAGCATGGGACGGTTCGGTCGTGTTGGGTTGTATGGCCGCTTTGCGCTCTATGACCTGCTGAGTAGACCTCTGCTGTGACAGCTCGTCTCCACTGGCCCCATGCCGAGCCAGGTTTGTTTGACCTGAACTGGATGCTCTGGAAGGAGATCCACCTCCGACTGGGCAGAACAGAAAGGTGCACTTTCATCACACAATGTCATATAAACATAAATGCACGCTTGTCAAACAGAAACAGAACAAACAGAAGATTAACATTACATACTGGAAACCCACTTCAATTAAACTGGGAGAAACTAAAACTAGGAATGCATTAGTCTGTAATGAATTGTCTACTGGCAGCCATAAATCAAGGACCCAAACCATCAAAATACTAATTATAGAACTGTGTGTGATTTCCTTATTTCACAATTTCATAGAATATAAATGAAACAGTTTGCCAGTTTTACTGCCTGCAGATGTTTACTTCTGATAAGTTATTTGGTAGAGGAACCAAATGACTACGGCACAGTCAAGCAAACAATAAAAAATGTTCATCAAAAGGAATAAACCCACCAATTCATACAGGAACTGTTAAACTTAATACTTTTAACCGAATGGTTGAACAGTTATTTATCTTTCGGTTAACGATAATCGCTTAATCACTTACATCACTAATTACAATGTAAACAAATCATTAAAAAACTGAGCTATCAAATGAACGATTTTCCTTGTACATCTGTTTTTCACTTCTTAGACCACAAGGATTCACCCTCTTTTACTTTTCTTGTGTGTGTGTTTTTACAAATAATAAGTCTGGTCGTCTACTTGTCAATATCTGGGTTCTCAAACTTCTCACTACACAAAGCAGGTTGCCAGCACCGCATCAAGCAATTTATTCTACCCTTCGAGCACGCTCACATCATCTGCATAGTGTAATGCCTCAGTGTTTCCCATTTTATTGTGCTTTTAATGTTAATTCAATACAGACTCAGCTTAATATCACTACGTCCCCTGAAAGCTGATTTGGATTATCAAAATATCCCAATAATTATTTTAATACTGTTAACATCTGTTATACTGGTAACATCTTCCAATAAGGACATCTGCCAGCTTCTTGTTCGAATTTTCCTGTTCCACCTTAAACTGGTGCTGAGGCTACATTCTAGTGCCTTTAAGGTGCAACGGGTAAATCAAACAAGACGCTTGCGAATAAGAAGGCAGCTTCAGTCACATAGTTTTAATAAGGATAAAGAGTAATAATCCTGCCTGGAGTTGGATGCACAGAGCTACTGATGAATATGCTATGATAGGCCATTTTGACAAGAAATCTTCTTTTGATGTCTTTCGGCAGGGCTGTAGTGCTACTGAATTCAAGATACCGTTTCAAGTAAAATTGCAGAAAGTCACTCTCTACAGCCAGCGTGTGGTTTGTCAGTTCTGGGCTACTGTAGCAACACTGCGGCTCCACATGGCAGTATCTGTCGGAAGAGGACTCACTCCTATGTACGTATGAAGGGCTCATTCTAAGCTTTTTTAAATTAAAAACCTTGACATAATATAAAAGCTCTGTACTAATTAAAGAGTTAACAGAACCATATGTCCAAACCAAGAACCACTCACAAGCCTTTATAAGAATGTAGTCTACTGAACAGTTTTAAACATTTTAACATGCCTGATGCCGTCCGCTCTGGTGACTTCTTTGCCAGTGACTGTGTGAATGGACAGGGTAAAACCTTCGCAGGAGTGTAGGTGTTTAAAGGCGCTTTCTTTCCTTGAACAGCTGAGGGTCATACAACGAGAAAAGTCAGAACTCAGAAGTCAGAATCTTTCAAATCTAAAAGGTTCAGAGCTCAACTGTACCTGGTGAGCACGCAGAAATGTCAAGCAGGGAGTCATGGGATTTGGCGATTGAGGCAAGGAAGTCATCGACTTGTTTGAGGGACAGCGAATTGTGGAGGGTCTCCAGGGGGCAGATGGAAGGAACCATGGAGTACAACTCAAACCCTTCAATGAAATATAAAGAACACAGATGAACGTTTCGTAACGATGGCAGGAAGAGAATTCACCAGCAGTAAGCATAAGCATTCGGCACACTCACGTCATGGCACAGAGAGATATGGTGTTCCATTTCCTTAGAGAATGACAAGGAGCAACAGCACCATCAAACATGTGTTTGAGGTGGGCAGAATGGAGGCAGATGGGTCACACAAAGTACGGTACAACTCACTAAGAAGCTCTATCTACAGCGAAGTCATCAGGCAGGATGATGCTACTGAGTAAGAATGGTGTACTTACCTTCCTCACATCACGTTTAACGTAGTAATGTATTTTATTTCAGTTGAGGAAAAGCTTAATAATCCCTAATGTAATTTTTTTTTGACCTAATGCCTTATTCAACATGCCCAAAGTAAACGGTAGCAAGATGTAGCTCTTGATACCAATCCCCAATAACTGACTGCGTAAGCATTTCACTAGATTCACATAGCATTTTAACATAGTTCAACCGTATAACAAAGAGAGATTCTCTCACTCAGTTAGTTTTACATGAACACATGCAGAAGGTGTCAAAGTATGTATTACTCCTAGCAGCAAATCGATTTACTGAGCCCACAACAGTTGTGGAAGCTGGACTATTGTCTGAACTAAGACAATATTGAGTACAGTTAAAAGTAATGGTTATGCTGCCGTTTTATCCAGTTGGAATTGTAAGAAATTTTAGCATGTCAATTTTTTAAAAACATTTTTTAACAAGGGATGCGTGAGAGAACCTTAAACCAGGCCACAAAGATTTTTCACAAAATCTTATACAGAGCAGAGTTTCCCTGTATTGGCTGGTTGGTATTCTTAACAAACACTATGTAAAACCAACACAGTGAAGTACAATCATGATCATTGCGTTCATTTAAATCTACTGATGTTCAATGGTGGTGGATATACAATTAAAGAATTTATAATGCTGACAACCCCAAAGAAACATGGCCCCAATTTTTAAGAAAATAATCAAAATGGGGAGAAAAAAGAAAAATTATAGAAAGGCCAAACTAGAAACCACTAAAATAGTGCTGTGCTAGCATTAGGACTAGGGTTATGCATTACTAGGGTTATGATAGATATTCAAGAAAAAGGCAAACCACAGGAAAGAAAAGGGAAAAAGGCAGATATCAGCATATTTTAACAGATTTCCTCCAATCAGCAACATGTGTGCTTGTGTTTAACAAAATAAATTCAACGATGAATGTACAGCAAAAGCTTTGCTAAATCTCAAACTGTGTCGCTGTATTCCTGGATGTGACTTTGCTTTCCCAAATACAGGTACCCGGAACACTTAAACAAGCTTTTGGTTACTAGTTCACACCTAAGGAATACCCCAAGATGGTACAATCAGTTATAGCTGGGATTGGATGAGTACATATATTTAAAATAAATTAACTTATTATGTTACAGTGTTACAGAACCTTACCCTATAGCGGCATTGCATTAGTTAATAAAATTACCAATTAGTTACCAAGTGGGTTAACATCGAATACATCTAAAGATCAATTAATAATTTATTATAACTGTATTTTGCACAGAGACTTAGCATCCAGTAGTTGCCTACATTCATTTGAATGGAAACCAAAAATAACACATTAGCACTCTTCTTCTGGACCAGCCGGGCCATACTGCCCAGCATTCTATGCCAGACTGAAAAACTATGTTGTAGTATTTCTAAATGTCATTCAAAGCATGTATTTCCTGTATGTGGTAATTTGTTGATGTTGATTTGTACAGCCCACAACTGAGTGCACTCTTTTCTATAGATTAGAACGACTGTACAAAGGGAACCCAACTACCAGCCCAAGGCTAATAACATCCGTTGAAAGTTTCTGGTAGATGTGACAAAGCGGTGTTATTTGAAAGCCGCTCTATTTGCAGTATCAAAAAGTACTAGATTCCCAATTGGGCCTTTTATGTTAAAATACATCAGCTTTGTGCTCCAATTTTGAATTCAACTGTGTGCTCCAGTTATGTCAAGTGAACACAGTTTTAGAAATGAGTGAACTGTTGATATCTCTGTGGACTCCCTTTGCGATTCTCATCATCCATTTTTGAACTGCTTGAATGCAAGAGAGTCCTGTTTCAAAGTAACTATCATTCAGGGTGGTTCTCCAGACATGGAGCAAGCCTAATGTGGGACTAGATTATTGACATTTATCAGTGGTGAATCACTATTGGAAATTCCTTTTAGTCCATGATTAGGCTTATTTCACGTTTGGAAAACTGGCCCATGGGTTTACTTAGTTATGCAGCATTAGCAGGTTCTGGAGAATAGACTGTATGTAAAGTTATGAAAAGGAATTCAGCCACATTCCTAATGGGGTTTATCTGGCTATCAGATAAATTCAGAAGTCAACACATGAAAATTGTGCTGTAATGCAAGTGTCTGGCAAAGCTTTGTCATTGGCCTGAGATGTAGAGGCCATACTATCCTAACATTTCATTTGAATAAAAACATAACCCCAAATCAACTTGTTACCAAAGCACACAACGCTACAATATAACTCCTACAAAAAATAAATAAATAAATAAATAAATAAATAAATAAATAATGGGGGTTGATAATTTGGTGAAGGTTAAAAATTGGGGCTAAAATTCAGAAATAAGGGAGCTGACATCTACTAAACGTCAAGAATCAGAGCCAAAACAAAACAACAAACAACAGTGAAACAGGATATAAACAGGTAAATTATATGATAATTAAACACTTACCACAGAACATACTGGGAAACACTGACCCATTTAGAAAAGCAGATTAAAAACAAAACAAAGAAACAAAAAACAAAACAAAAAAAAAAAAACAACCAATAAAAATTCTATCCTCAAAATGGCAAGATTTCTAGAATTTCACTTTACAGCTGCAGTTACCCAAACTACTGTTAAAATTACTGTAACATTACCAATATTTGCCTAATTTTAAGCTAAATAATGCCTACTTAAGGACACTACATGTGCTGTACAGTCTTTACTAGGGGTTTTAAGATGCTTTACATGTTAACAAAAACCTACCAATAATAACAAGCAGTGACTTGAAATATAAAGTAAGTGACAGGTTGCAGTGCCAAAACATGCCAATTTTCACCAAAAAAGAAACCACCTAGCATTTGCTATAATGCATGATATCTGCATCACCATTTTGACCAACAAATTTATAGATCTTTCAGAAAGTGTATATGTAAAGAGATTCAAATTCAGTAACCAAAAAGTATAAATATGAGTCAGTTTCATTCGAACAAATCAATGTTTAATCATACTGAAGTGTACCTTAAAATTCAACCTCATCACCTTGTACTGCACTGTGATGATAGCAAAAACAAAAAAAATAGCCATTTGGATCCTTGTGTCGATGAAGTTTTGCAGAACTGAGCGAAGGAAATATAAAGTTGAAAAAGCACATGGTCTCTGAAGTGTCGCATGAGCATTTCGGCCATCTCAATGTACATGGCTGCATTCCATGTGCACGGCCCTGGAGTAAGTGGGGAGGAACTGAAGGAGGAAGTCTAAATCCAGATCAACATAATGGGGGGGGTTTGTGACGGGAAAAAGGGTGTACTGGGAATTAACGAAAGAAAAACATACCATTGGTCGGGTGTCGCGCAAATGAGATAGAAAATCTTTTTACAGCAGAACCACGCGTGGCCTCTGAGAAAGAGAAAAACAGGTACCTGAAATGTACAACAGCTAACAGAAAGAGGGGTTAGAAAAGGGCAAAAGAAAGCAACCGTTAGAGGGCATGCAGGAAGGAAGGGCAAGGAAAGGAAAGGAGAGGAGTGCTTATTTTAGTGAGTTAGAGGTGTTGGGATTCCGACAGGCAAAGTGAAGAAAAAGAAAAAGAAAAAAAATCCAGACCGCTACGCTTATCTGCTTTTCAAAATGGCAGGGTGCATTTGCATTCTGCTTAGGAAAACATGAATCGAGATCTATCGGTGATCTATCAAGTGTGCTACGGATGCATTCATGAATTCATACTGTCATTCCGAACGACATGACACCTAATCTCCATCTAAATCAGCTTTCTTAAACCTTTACAGCTCTTTTCATTTCTAATATTTAGGTCTGCTCCAAACCCCTTTCACAGTGCTTGCCTCCATACACTGAAACACGCAGTAATTCAGTTTCAGTCTTTAACCAATAAATGAATCCTACAGAAAAAAGGAAAAGGAAAAAAAAAAAAAAAATTCATGTGAAGTAGCAAGTATACCCCATGAAAAGTTTTGACATTTTCCAACATATCTGCAAATACATTTATCAGGTCTTCATTTAAAATAATCTTGACAGATAAAAGTGATGGAATTTCACAAATTACATTTTAAATTAGCTTTTAAAACGTTACCAATGATGTACCATTGATGAAATGAACAAAACTGCAATTTCTCACATGGAAAAATAAGTACACCCCTACATATGGAGGATCAGGTGGTCATGATTAGAACGCTCTGCTTTTTGTTAAGAGAGAAAGGGGTTTAAAAAGACTTCCAGAAAACATCGACCCAGTGAATTTAATCCAAGAACAGACCATAAGCTGTTAAAAGAAGTCTCTAAAGACACCAAATTTTCATCATTTCAACACAGCTCTTGCCAGTGTTGATGCTAAAGTGCATGTATCTACCATTAGTAAGACACTGCACAAGTTTCACCTACATGGGATGTGCACAAGGAGGAAACCCTTGCCGTCTAAAAAGAACATCAAGGCAAGACTAAAGTCTGGTAATAAATATCTATGCATGAACTAGGACATCTGGAACAATGTGAGACAAAGATACAGCTGCCTCTCCACAGAACTAGAAGCCAGGTTTGTGGTCTTGTTTGCATGGTGGTGGAAATGTCATGTTTAGGAGCTGTTATGTTTTTATCTGGTCAATGTGCAACTGTAGAACTGACTATGAGATTTTTTAACAGGACAATGATCCCAAACAAACAACTAAATATACCATCATTTGGTTCCAATAGAAAAGGATGGTTATGGAATCGTCTTCTCAAAGCCTAGATCTGAATCACAGTGGCAGTGGCAGTTACTACACTGGGGTGTACTTACTTTTTCAACAAACTAAGTCACATCTCAGTGACAAACACATTTCTATAATTTGTTTGTTTTATTTTATTTTTTTAAATAAATGACCACAAAATTTAATTCTTTTTTTCAATTTAGGTAAAAATTATACATATTCTGTTCAAATGAAGATCAAACACTGAAATGGGGAAAAAAAAGAATTTCATGGGGTCTACTAACCTCTTCACATGCCTGTATATACTGTATATCATCCAAGTGTTCAGCTGATTTTAAATACCTTTAAAGTCAGACCTTGTGGTTTTTAATATTACACAACACAGACTTTTTAGTCTAAAACTAGTTTTAAATGTTGACAAAACCAAACGATTCAAGGAAAACACCCTTAAACCCTCAGTCAGTCCCCACTTTAAAGGAAATGGTGGTTGAAATCTAAACACAAATGTCTTAGTAATGTTCTTTGAGATTTAAGTCTCATATTGTGCATCTGGTAAAGAAACTGAAGATGATTTAGGAATTGTTTATCCTTTAAAGTCAAAAAGACTCTTGTTTCTGCTGCTTTTCTTATCAGTAATTAATTACGGAGATGTAATTTATATACACGGAGCTTTGTATTGTTTACACTCTTTAGACACTAATTCGTTTATCATGGTGCCTTAAGATTTACCAGTAACTGGGCTTGTTTACTCACCACTGTGTTCTTTGTGAAAGAACATCTTTGTCCTCCTGGACTACATGCAGGCAGATGTATTGGTATCCTTTAATTTATACATCTATACTAGGCTTATTACCTTCCTATCCTTGTAAGTTTATATATCATAAAGGACATGGAAATTATGGTCTGTGTTCTCAAAATATGTATTTAGTGCAGAATGTTGCACCCTCAGGTTGGAATTAGGCACAGAAATGGTCAGAGACCCTTCATTGCATTTTCCAGTCAAAATGACCTTCAACTTCATTTTGCAGCATCTGGAAAAGAGCTGTCATACTGTTTATCAGAACAGTCTGTAGATCATTACAGTTTGTATGAGTGTTTGTTTGTTTGTTTGTTTGTTTATTTATTTCAACCTGGCCTTTCACTACTGCAGCAATCTCAAAGCAAATAATCTGTTTCTAATGAATCAGTAGCTAAGTGACAAAACTAAATCTACTAATTATACAACTGAGCGGTACATAGAATCCCTACAACAATTCTGTGACAGTGAAGTAGATTTCTTGCTCTTCGCGATCATGCTCACAGCAAAATATGTGTCTTGCCCGTTTTACTGCACTGACATACAAATAACTTTACATTGGTTGACAATATTTTGCCCTAATCGAAGAAAAGCTAAGTGTAATTTGTTACATAAAAATGTAAAGCATCTACACATACTGAAATGTGGTACATGTCATGTTATAGCTTTATGCTATGAATGCTTATGTAGACTCATATAGGTCACAGTGATGTGAATAACTTATGTACATTTATTACAACCTAAATCAGCTGTTTCATGAGGTGTAATATTAAAGTCTTAAAGCAGCTTTCTTTAAAATTAAATTACATTGAAATATAATTATTTTATTCATAGTGCTAACTATAAAATTACTATACATCACTATATAATCAAATATGTCAAATTATACTATATGATAAATAAATAAATAAATAAACAAATAAAACCCCAAAGAAAGTCATCTGAAGTAAATTAGAATGTCCCAATGAGACGTGCAACAACTAAAGCTTTGGACGCAACACACACACACACACACACACACACACACACATATATACACACTGTCTCTCTCTCTCTTATGGGGTGAAAACAAAGAGAACGTTCCCAGGATTCCTAAGATGAGGGGACTTTTTTTTTTTTTTTAAACATGTGTGCGCGTGTTTGCACATACCATCTAAGAAGCCAGAAGAGGTCAGCTTTTTACGGTGTGCACGAGCATAATCTTGTAGGTTAGGTGCACTGGAGGAGCCTCCCAGCACCATGGTGCTAAACAGGCCAGCACAATGAGACCCTGATGGAGTTAGAGAAGATACATACAGCCATCGTGTGTTCCACGAGCCACACTTCGGAATGCATGCAGCATGCATTTCTAAGAGATTCTTGCCACAGAGAGACTCGTGCAGCCTCATTAAAAGCATCCCATAATGACAGTAATGTCATTTGTCGTGCCGACAACAGGTTTCAAAAGGAAAGCGGCTTTCTGTAGAATATGTTGCTTACTGTCTTCACTGCTGTATTAATACAGATATAAAATACTACACATACTGTAGAAACATGTGGTAATATTTTACAACTGGGTTTAAACAGAGCTTATGCCTTGTAACTTACACTAGTGTTCAGAAATTGCAGAAAGCGTTGTTCAAAGGTTTGGAATCAATGTTTTCAATACCGTAAAACCAATTTGATTGCAGATAAACGTACATAATGGTGTGCTAATCCGGTTTCACAAGTTTCAAATAATTGGCAGGACACTGTACAATAGGAAGCTGTACATAAAAATAGAGAAATGTTGGATGTGTCCAAAATGATGAATGACACTGTTTATGATTCAAGTATTGAAAAAATATTGAATAAACTTAGAATAAACCAGAATTCATCACATTTCAAAAGTAAAGATCAAATCTCATACCAGATAACCTGACAAACGACAAAAGGAATGTAGATATATAATGACTGTGTATTACTATATGTATGCAAACAGATGACAAAAATATATTACTGATCGTTTTATTCAGCTTTTGTTTGAATAATTCCTGGAATATTTAATAAAAAGCTTTTAAATAAAGTATTTAAAGGGGCCATAGAATGAAAAACTGTATTTACATTGGCATACTCAAATGATGAGTACATAGAAACGGTGTACCGTGAACCTCTGTTGTCTCCTTGTTCAAATACAAGAGCTGAGTTAGGGTGTTCCTCAAAATCCAAGACAGTCACATAATAGTCCTAACTCCATCCAAAATAATAGCCCCAAAATTTACATACACCGGGTAAATTTACAGCGCACTAGCAGACTGCATAGACATATCTTTTCTAGGCTGTGAAGGGGATGCCGAACACTTCATACGCTTTGCAAGGAATTCTAAACAGGCATTTTGATCTTCATCAATTACAAGGCTGAAATTGGCTTTCTATTTGCCAGCTTCTTAACTGAAGGTTACGTTTTACCTGCTCCTTTCAATGTTGGCTGTGTTTGCTTTACAGCTTTGACTCCACACAGTTTTTCAGACAACATTGAGGCTTCACGCAGCACAGAGAGGGGAAGAGTTCTGCAGTTCCACCTTAACTACTGTTAAAACGCTAACAGCAACCCGTAAGTAGCTGTGTGGTTTATCCACGTATCCAGGTCACACTGTCTTAAACTAAAAGTGAGCTCCGCCTTTAATTTACTTTGTGTTGATGTTCATTTTATTTTATTTAGACATGCTGCTTCCAGCCAATCAGTGCAGAGCTTGCCAATAAGGCAAAGCAGCTCATTTCATTCTAGGACCATTGTAAGCATGTAAAACCACATCTGGACATTTTTCACTCCAATATATCTTCTCTGTAGACCTCAGAGGTTTAATTTAAAACACGCTGCATTCTATGGCACCTTTAAATAAACATTTTGTCAAATAGTTTGGAATGTTTAAATTCACACTGTATATGTTACAACTGTATATGACATAAAATGTATTATGTGATTCCAAACTTTTGAGTGTAACTGTATAAAGTCAGCTAGCATGGCAGTTTAATATGGTATACCTAAAAGCAAACATTTTAAAGTTGTTTAAAGTTGTAAAAACTGGTCCAGGACTGTTTACACACCTTTGAATGTTTGTAGGAGCAAGACATTCATTAAACAATTACAAGTTTGACTGCGTAAAACCAGTCACTGGCCTTAACATAACCACTCCTGCTCCAAAAGCTGGCAACTGAGCTCTTCAGCAGATCCGAATGCAAGATGGAGAACTGCCTACCCTCCACCCAAATTAAAATTTCAACACTTCAAAGCAGTAAACATGCACAAAGGACATTACCAGCATATATGAGAAATCGAGTCAGCACTGTATTAGGTGGTTATGTGGCAAAAATCTTGGCCTAAAGTGTGTTTAGATTACTCCAATTAAGAAAATTACTTTAAATTCCACATCACACCTTTAGTAAATGATCATTGGGTGCCAGAAGATCAACAAAGAGAAGCCTGTGCAAAAGAGGCACTCTAAAAATGCTAACAGAGGCACAAAGCCATCACACAGAGCGAGAAGTTGAAATGGAACGACACAATATTACTTCATGGCTTCATTTATCAGTTCTTGAGGAAATACAACATGAACAAGAAGACAAGCCAGAACACACATCTTTCACAGCTAAACAAAACTGTCTTAATGTTTAATATATTAAGTATATATTAAGTAATCCAAAGTACTTTACTGGACACGTACAGTCCTTCTTTACTTATTTGAGTGGTAAGGAAAAAAAAAGCAATTTCAAAGAACAGTCAACTTACCCATTCCAGTTGTTAGCTTCTGATCCGAGTGTAGCCTGCCTGGTCGTGCATGACTGTTGTTCTCTGAGAGAACCTGGAAGAGCACAAGCAGAAACATTAGCTGTTCAGTAAAAATTAAACATGGACAGGAAGAAAGAAGAAAACAGAATCTAAATATTTAGCTCAGAAATTAGGCCTTTTCCAGACAGACACATGTTAATAAGCCACGTTGAAAACATGTTAGTGAAGAAGGCAACAAAGACAGCATGAGGACAACATGGAAAATAAATAGATCATGCAACATCCCCATGGCCACAGAGTCCATTCCACGCTAGACAATTCACAGTAACGGTACAAAGCACAAGACAAGGCTGAGGTCAGGGATGCAGAAGGGCATGAAGACAGACATGGCAACAGTTTGCAGAGATTCCACAAATCAATGCTGCACGACTTGAACCAAATGCACACTTTCACCTGTGTCGAAGAACAAAGGGAGGAACAAAAATGAGCTCACAGGCCTTTTTGGGTTTCTGCTGAAAATGTTCATTTAACAGTTTTGTGCAAAACCAAGGCAAACTTTGGAATGGCTGGATCCTCTGATTTGACAGGGTAGGGTAAAGACCATGTGGAATCCAGTACAGAATCCTAGGGACTGGAAGGGTGAGAGCTGGAGGTGGGATGGTGAAAACGAGACACAATGGAGAACTATGAACCCACCCTTGCACCTGCCTTGGCTTACCTGAGGCCCAGAGTAATCTCTGAGCAGACCCCCAAAAAACAAAAAACAAAAAAAACAGCAATGGTGGCTAAAGTCTATTAATACTAACAACACTACAGTTAAGTGTCCATTGCTTGTCTTATGAACTGTTCAGAAGCCACTGAAAAAATTATGTTGGCTATATCATTGCTGCCATGTTACAGTAGCAGATAATCTTCCCTGTATTCAATATTAAGAAGGTTCTTTTCATTTTTAACCAACACAAGTAAATATACAAATGATTATGCAGAAAACATGATTTCTTGGCAAACTGATTTAAAGCACAAGAACACCAATAATTCTGATCATCACAATAAGCACATACAAAAACCCCCACACCACACTAATGTCATTAATGCGACACAGTCGACCAGGCCCAAGTGTGAAGTATTACCTTACTCACACAAGTGTTGGGTGAAATAATATCCTTATTTTCAGGTTCCCCCTAAAACTGTGGGAATATAAGGATAAGAAATGTAGGAGGATAAAGCTACATTTCTCCTGGTGGAGGACAGTGACCAATGAGCATTTAAAGAGTGCCAAAGCAGAGATGGACTTCAGCTCTGGAAGAGGCAAGTGCCAGGCAACTGGAGGGACAAACATCCACCCAAGACAAAGATCGAGAAACCAATGCCACCAGTCCTACTGCAACCCAGAAGAAGGTAAAAACTGTTATTGGACACTAAAATGGAGCAGGTTGCAAAGGACAGCTAATGAGTCAGCAGATGAATGAAAAGAGCTACCAAGATAATAAATACGACAAACTGAGGCTGTACAATAGGTAATCACAAAACTCGATACTCCTCTTCTTTCACAGTGCCTCAGCAGATTTGGTTGTTAATTTAGCTGCTCTAGCAGAAAGCAAAGGGGCAGACAGTGCTGAAGCAATTCAAACCCAAGCTCTAATCCCTGAGGAGGGTGAAAGTTACAGGTACTCAAGTTTTGTGACGTGACATTAAAGGCACTATGAAGAAAAGGTGCTGGTGGAAAACACATTACAACAAAACATGGCAAAGCAAACGCAGACCAATGCACATAACGGACATACCCTCAAAAAAGGAATTCAAAAGCGATACATGAAAGCATGTGGTCCATGAAAACGTGAGACTTGTTTAAAGAATTATATCATAATACATATGACTAAAGAACCACAGACACCTAAACTGCAGGCTTGACTGTGTGAGAAGGCCTACATCTTCAAGCATGCCATAAAACCTCAGGATTAAACTAGAAATAAGACTAAACAAGTCGGTTTTCACAGAGATACACCACACAAGGAATTAGAAGGGAACAGAAACATTTCAAAATGATAAACATGCAACTTGACCCAAAACCCTTCTGTTGTTAGTTGACACTGAACGAGTCTTAAAAGTTGGTCATCAAATGACACAAAACGACCCCCCATTTCTCTTGAATTCCTCTTTACATGGAATGAAAAAAGCAAAAAAAAAAAAAAAACCCATCAAACAAAAACAGTAAACAAAAAAATAAGTACTCTCTTTTGATTGATCTGCTGATTAGGTGTCCTTGCTGACTGCCATCAAATTTCTTGGGTGCGCATGAACAAGGAGTTAGCGGTTGTGAAGAATGAATTAAACTTGTAAAAACCTGTTGCCATGAGCCAAAAATACTGGATGTGAAAGCCAGTGATTTGGGGGAGACAGGGGAGGAAGTTATTTGGTCCCCTGATCTGCGTCTTCGACGCCCAGTACCAACACCACAGGTGTAATGTATCCAGGTACCAATTGACTCAGGGCTAGACACACTCAGGGGGCTTTCTTCCTGGAAGTGAGAGAGGGGGCAGAAACAGCACAGTCATGCAACATTAACAACAGTCCAGCTACGTGTCCCATCAACATTCACAAGGTTGCCCCTTTGTTTAAGGAGGACACAAAAAAAAAAACAACCAAAAATAACCCAAAACAAAACAAAAAGAAAAAAAAAAAAAAACATGTTTGTGGTCATACTTTGCCAGTAGAGGTCTTGATAAAGTCTGTCTGCAATGGGGACTAAAGAAGACAACAAAAATAAATTTACAAAATAAATAAAATGCATCTTGGTAAAAAGAAAATGAGATTTTATACAACACACAGTTGCCTTTTATACTAACCCTCAGTGACGACTTTTTCACCTATAGCTACTTCTAGAAGCTATGCTTGTCTCTTATAAACTGCTATCATTTTTAAAATTAGATTAAACCACAGCCCAGAAAAACATTTATATTTATAGGATTCAGCAGACACTTTTATCCAAAGTGACTTAAGCTGTGCTTAGTGTTCCATCAGTGAATGTGTCCTAGGCAGTACAAGAAGGTCTAAAACTCGCCTTGTAATATGTAATTTGTAAACTAATACATGAACAATCACTTTTATCATTCAACATATTTAAGATTTCATTCTATCCTAAAAAACATCCCCTGTCAAAACAAAAGGGAAACATACGTCTACATTCAGCTTAAACTGTTATATTTTTAATTTCTTGGCTGCTAAGCATGCAGGCTGGGGTGTGATGAAACAACAGTTTAGTGATATGAAGTTAACCTCACGCAAGACCATAAAAAGAAAATACAACCAGCTAATTGGCTGTACAGACAAAGGCAACCAAAATGGCACCAGTTCAGACTCCAAAAGGGGGGGGGGGGTCAAAGGAATCATATTTGGAAAGAAAATTATCACAGTGTTGCAAAAGTTGTGCAGTGTATATAATGACAGTAAGATTGTAAAACTGAAACAGTCATTAGTAGACACCTTCACACTTCTTTAAAGTTGTAGAAAGCAGCAGAATTACCATATTTACATGCATCCAGTTGACAATGTCAAACTATCTAATACAGCAATTACAACATATAGTATATAAAGCACTCACAGCTGCCCACATGGCTAGACATTTATGTAAAACTATCAATACATGAAAGTTTTCTATACACTAACATGTTTTACAGAACTGTTCTGTAACATGCAATTCATCAATAAACAATTTCCAGAGTACTGGACACTTTATTTTAACATGCAACTAACATGCATTAGCATTCTGTGATGACTGTGTAGACAAATCACTGCCATAATTATTTCTGTTGACAATCATCAATTTTATGAAGGAAAACCGAAAGGAAAACTGCAGAGAAAAGGGCATACGTCTGTCCAACTCTCTACTGTACAGTCACAGTATAAAGAACACAAACATTTTACTCTGTGCCTGTATTAAAACAAGACAACTGACGTCAAAGCTGAGCCAGATGCCACTTACTTCCACAGAGCCGATCTTTTTGGAGCGAGGAAGAGGGGACTTCCTGTGAATGTAGATGGGATCAGACACCATCGGCCGGAACATTACAAGAGCTCGGTCTGGCTCATCCCGCTTCAAACCACTGGACTCCTCATCACTGTCGTTCTGTGACTTTTTCTTGGAGCCCTCGTTCTGAAAAGCAAGTTGATACAACATCTCTTCATATTCAGACATTTAATCTTTTTCACCCCATTATTAATCAAATACTGAAGTAGCAACAACTACTCACAGATCACCAAAGTCACAGTAGAGTCAGTATAGAGTATAAGCTATTATCCATTAGATTCTTTATCAATATACTATACTTTATACAATATACTAAATAATAAACAGGCACTTAAACTAAACTAAAAAGTATGCGTTATCTGGAAATGGCAAACGAATTTATTGGTTTAATGAAATGTTTGTGACTGCACTGACATGATTTACAAGACAGTCAATAAACAGATTAAATATATGTAAGAAATGGAGGGAGAGTGTGAGTGAGAGAGAGAGAAGGAGAGAGAGGGAGTGTGTGAGTATCTAACCTCTCTGGATGCTGGTCTGTAGCCAAATCCTGATGGCAGGTTTTTGTCTTCCTCACAGCCTTTCGCTCCTGGGCTGAAATGCAGCTCCACATGAAAGCGCTCCTCTGACGAGGGGTCCTAAAACCATACAGCCTCACCGTTAGCTCACATGTACCACTACTTAAACCATCAACCCAACATAAACCTACAAGAGCCATTAGCCTGACGGTTACCTTGTTGGGGTCTTCATAGAGCATTATCACAATCTGAGTCATGTAGTTCAGCTCACTGACAACTTTGAGGTAGTCCATGGCCCTCTTCCACTGCTCATCTTTGGTCTCCTGCAAAAAGGAGTAAAACAACCAAATGAACCTTATGAACCTCATAACCTATTAGTGAGTAAATTAAAAACTGATTTCCACAAAAAAAGAAAAATGGCAAACAGGCATTCATCAGCAAACTCTAAAAACTACCACATACCAATCATGCCATCAGCAAAAAAAAATTAAACACCTGGAAATACCCTGTATTTTCATAATTTTTAGGCCTTTAATTTAGATCAATTTTTAAATTTAAGGCTGAAATATTGTCTGAAATTTTAAAATGTAAAAACTTAAAAAAAATAAAATAAAAAAAGTTTGTGGAAAGAAAAAGTAATGAGTAGATTTGTGAAAAAAATCTATTTCTTTGGTGAATTTAAGAAGGTCAATTAGTACAAGATGGCCTACATCACAGAGGGCTCCATAGCGCAGAATCGAGAGGAGAGAGTGCACGTGACTCTCACTGGTGAAGTAGAGCCTGGTCCGCACATGACGCTCTGGAGACATGACACCTCTAGAGTACCTGCACAGATCACACACAAACATGACTTAAAGCGACTTAAACCATCTGCTCATTAACTTTTCAAAGTTTTAAGGGACCACAGAATGAAAACTGTATTTATTTTGGCATAGTTGAATAAGGGGAGCCCGGAGACTGAGGAGAGGAGCAGTTCTACCGTTATTAGCATCACAACTCAAAGAGCAACCTGTGAATAGGAGCCATACTGTGCAATTTCATCCGCTGTGTCTGTTTCCACATGTTGCTTCTGTGTGATCATCGCAGGCTCTTACTGTAAACCAACCAATCAGAGCAGACCAAACATGTGCTCACCAAACAAGGGAAAACAGCTCGATTAATTCTAGGGCCAAATCAAAAGGAAAGTAAATTGACTAGAAAAACTGCATCTGGGCATTTTTCACACAGCCCAACACCACATACCTTCTACGTAGATGTCCGTTTTGAATACTGAATAAATACATTCTACAGCACTTTTAAATGTGTAAAGCCATATTTGACCAATGTTTAACCAACATAGCCTTTATCTAGAGAGAGGACATTCCATTACACACTCATTACAGACTCTGCAAGAAAAAGAGAAGACAAATGGAGGACAAGACCGGCCTCTGGCAGTGACTTACACTGGGTGAAGTTTGTTGACAGTGTCATCATCTTGTGTCCTCTGGAGGTCTGAACGGATCTTGCGAATGAGAGGTGTACAGTAGCCTTTGGCAATGTCCAGCTTCTCGGCTTGTGAAATACCATATTCCTGTCAGGAAGAATTAATAAATTGAAATAGTACATACTACAGAGCCATCCTGAAAGGCCTGGGTAACTAACAGAGAAAAATGAACTCACTTGTGGAATGACTATGTCGGCCAGGGCCTTCGAGAGGCGATAGATCTCCATGGTGTTGTCCAGCTTGAGTGAGCTGTTGTGCTGCACGTCGTATTTGATGCAGTCGTAGATATCCGGGATCTTGCTGATGTTGTAGCGGCCGTTCTTCATCTTAAAGTCTTTCTCCAGTTTGGACCAGCGGCGCAACATTAACTCCAGAGTCTCACTGTGGTACAGCTGAATGTCTGAAACAGCAAGGACTTTAGCACAACATGGACCAGAAATACACCATGCTAGTTATTCTATAACGGGAAGCAGTTCTTTAGGCCTCATACCTGCTGATTTGGGTTCCTCCATCCTCTGCCTAATCTGTAGGGTTAGGTTCTGGATAAGGGAATACACCTTATCACACGTCTTCACTGGGTTCTTGATCATTTGCATGGACTTTACCAGGGATGTACTCGTTGTGGGAGCCAGCTATCAACAGACCGTAATTCAAACAAGAATGAAAACAGGTAGCAGCACTCTGTGCTTTATGAAAAGAAAAGAATCTTTTCACTAATCAATGTTTTCTAATTCATTTTCCTGCTTGATGTGATCGTTTAAGCAGCTGAAAAAAGGCTAAAATGAAATCGTTTAAAAAGCAATTAATTCTGAACACAAAAACTGTATAAACAGTTTCAGAGTATAAACCTTGAAACCTCTTTCCTCAATACCAAAGACACAAATTCCTTTCAAAAACATCTCCCAAAGCCAGCCATTTAAGAAGTCAGTGAGTTTTGACTGACTCTCTGCGAGAAAGCATTTCAGGATGTGCAGTCTCACACCTTCTCATAGTCCTCAGTAACAAAGTCTCGGTCCTTCTGCAGGATCTCATGGAGCCGAGCTTTGACTCTCTGCTGGCAGCTGTTGAGAGAGTCGCTGTCACTATCCAGCAGGCCATTCATGTTGGCACTCTTGACCATCTGCACCAAGATAGGGGTCAGCTCACCCTCCAAGGCCAGCAGACCCTGCAGATACAATAACAGATAGTTTATGTGAGTGATGTAATCATTACATGTAATAATACAAAACATAAACACATGAATCAAACAGGTTATCACTCACGGGTGTATATACATATGAGAAGGCACAGCACAAAATGTACCTCAAGAAAGCCATTTGCTAAGGTTGTAACTAAGTAATTACACAAACTGTGCATAGGACCACATGAAAATTGAGCTATGCTTGTGATGTACAGATAAAAATGTCAGTGTAAGCTTGCGACGAAGGAGAAAATGTAAATTAATCCAGCTCAAGAACGAAAAAAAACACAGACACATACTGTAGCAGCAGTAACGCACGATTTGCACTGGACCTTCTTACATACTTTATCTGGGCCTGACAGCTGAGAGAGCATTATTACGCTGGAAAATATTCTTTCTGTACGTGTTGGGAGGCTTGTTCCTCCATTTAGCTGCTGTGACTGCTGCCACTGTTAAAGGAATTCTCCCAAAAACACATCCTTGAGACACTGCTGCTAATTTACATCTGTTTTTAGAGGCAGACAAATTCCATGTAAAACAGGGCCACCACAAGCTGCTTAAACTTGAAATTAAATGGAATATGTAAATCAGGCACAGTTTCAATATCTCCACCCATTGCATAACCCATCCATGTTTTCCTTCTTCAGTCTTCAAATGCATACGTATGAGGGATGTGCGTTATGAGGATGCGCAAAGCACAAAGGCTTAGGACGTTCTTAACGTTTATGCCACATACAAAAAGTACTCATTTGAGAAGCAAATTTTAACTGGGCTGAGAGACCCAGATGCATGGAAAGAGTGGTGGTGATTAACTTGTAACATTTTTGTACAGGAACAGATTAATAATGAATTGCACCTTGGCAAAGGCAGCTGCGGTCATCTGAACTCGACCCTCATCAGAAGCATAGATCTTCAAGTCATGCCGATATGTACTGTGAAGACGCAACAAGCCACATCCAGGGAAGCCTGCATAGTCACCTGCAATAGACACATTTTGACAACATTTTTCAAAACAGAGACAATCCTTTGATCAAGCAACGAGCGCAATCCTAAGAACTTACAGGACAATGTTGATTCCAGCTTTGAGAATAAATAGTCAGATACAGTGCTCACAAACTGTCCCGAGACACATGGTCTAAATACCATTTATGTCTTGTTTATTAATTACTTTACACGCTAAAGGCTTGATTTATTCATTTGTATCCATCAGACAAGAACCATCAATAATGAACAGGTTTACAAAGTGAAACATCAAATGATCCCAGTAATTAACCGAAAACTAAGTAACTTGAATAACTCAAGAAAAAGCACATTAGTGTTACTTTCCTTTATGTAGGTCAGTATTTAGTATTTCAGTTATGTTAGTATATTGTTGCACATCTCTTCTTTTAGATGCCAGCTAATATTCTAGATACTAAATTATAATATAACTGAAATTATGTACTTTGGAATATGGTGATGCACCATTTCCATAACACATCAAAAAATAAAAATTATTAGAGGTGGCCCAAGACTATTTTTGAGCACTGCATTTAAAGCAGCAACACAATATAAACAGTCATTGCAGCCAAAAGGGATTTGTTTATTTTACTACATAATCCAGCCCCAGCAGGCTGTGTGAATGTATCAGTGCTCACGGAACAATCAACAGGACATCTGCAAATTGCCATGCAAATTCCCCTGGTTCATCAGTCCTCTTGTTTGAACAGCTGTGCGTGAAGCACTGGGACTAGGTCTACTGCCAAAACAGGCCATGTTTTACAATTTACAATGAGGGACATGTACAAACTGTAACCTAAAATCACTGTTAGTTGAATTCTTCTGAAACTCTTAGAAGCAGAAATAAAATAATGAAGTTTAGAGAGGGTGATGAGATTGAGGCTTCTCGTGTGACTGTACCTTGCCCTCCTGGGTACATGCACCTAAATGCTCGGCCCAGCTCCTCCGCCTGAACCCTGCCTGCCGGAGTAAGCTCCCCACCCCACTTCAGCACCAGTAATAAAGACGGGTCATCCCTTCGTACGTCTGGAAGCACACGCAAAGCCAGTCTTTAATTACAACAAGATCTGCACACAGCTACAACCAAGGGAACTACGGACACAAGCCACCGTTAGTTATAGTACTGTTGTATTAAAAATCACAAAGGTCCAAGAGGTCTGGAAGGCATAAGAAAGCCCTTACCTTCCTCTTCGCTTGACGTTTTTGGGCAACCATGGGGGAGGTAAGTCAGCTGCACTTTGCGATTAATACCTGAAAAATGGCCATACCTGAAAGAAGGTTCAGGAAAATGTGAGTATTACCGAAAAACAGCAGCTTGGAGGTCATGTATACATTACACAGAACTCCACTTACATCTCTAGGACTGTTTTCAGCTGTTCGAGTTTGGCTTTGCTTTCTTCAATTTCTGTATCATTATTCTGCCCAAGTTCAACCAACAGCTGTCTGGCAATGTCTAAAACTTCCTATTGGGATGAAAACAAAATAATATTAAAAGTAATATTCAGTGAGCTTGCACCAGATAATAAAAAGTACACATACAGAGTACACATATCCACTGGACAACAAATGCTCTAACAAACCGAGTTCTTTACCTGGAGTTGCTTTGGCTTTTTTAGCTTTAGCTTTCCACTCTTGTACCCTTCATATTTTTCAAAGAGATCAAAAAACCTGTAAGAGACAATGAACGACATGAGCAGGAGGATAAAATAAACCTGTCTCTGCGATTTGGACACGGTTAATTCTACCAGCTAAACTGCAATGCAAATGGCAATGACAACAGCTCCAACAAAGTCAGGCTGCCCTTTAGAACATGAACTAAACATGGTGATTCAACACAAGACTACGGTGAGTTAATATGAGCACCTCTGATGCCGGACCTCCATTTTCATCTTCTGCTTGGGGGTACGATCTCCATGTCGAATCACAGCAATCACACACCGCAGCTCCATCCTAACAAACATCACATAGAGCAGTGAGGAAGAGGTAATGACTACTCCAGATCAAAACAGGACATCAGGAACTCCAGGGCAAGGACAGCAGGGTGCCATAAAATGGGAAAACGGTATTTACATTGGAAAACAAGCCGATTTCAAGATTCTAGACCATTACATAACAGCCTTGATTGAAAATGATGCACTCAACATAAAGCAGCTCAATTTGTTAATACTGTTTTCAAGGAACCAAAACGTCAATGGGGACGACTAAAGTTTGCTTCCCATTTGCCAGATTCGTAATCAAATATTCCATTCCACCTTACATTCTGGCACCTGTATGTGCTGTTGCATGTAACTACCACACCATTTAAGGTGAACAAGAAGCCCAATACAGCACCCACGTATTGAATAAGATCCTGGACTTTGATTCCACGATATTACGACAAGTTCTCAAACCTTGGATAATATCAAGGCTTTGTGCAGTGTTTGACACTGCAGAGAGGCACAGTTCCACCTTTAACAACATCCCAGGCACAAACAAAACATGTGAGTAGAAGCGATACCATGTGATTTTACCCACTTTCTGATGGCTGAAGCCATAATATCTTGAAATTTAAATTTTCATAGTGAACTAAGAACTTCAATTCAGGTTGTTGTTGAGACTTTTAAAAAGTAGCTAATATAGGTAATTTTAGCCACCATAGCTAACTAAACACTTATTTACACAAAGGTTAATTTTATTTTCTTGTCTGTGTGTGTTTCAACATTGTGGTGCCTCTCTGTAAACCAACAAACCAGAGCAGAGCTCATCAAATTATTCATGAGCCCAACAAAATAAGGAAAACAGCTTGTTTCATTCTACAACCAAATCACACGGTGTAAACAGGCCATTTATATCCTATGACCAACGTCACTTACTTTCTATGTAGACATCAGAGAACAAATGCTAAAAAATACATTCCATGGCACCTCATTTCTGTAGCATCTGTCACCAAACGTTTCTGTTACTGCAATAACAAAGTGTCATGCAATATGCTAAAGCTATGAATAATAAACATACATTGTTCCTGAAGTGGTGGGAACTATGGGAATATCCTCTGCTTCCAAAGGGATGGACCATGGAATCTGGAACTGTGGAGCAAGTTCTCTCATGACAATATTCCTGAAGGAAAAGAAAAGGAACATTACAAATCCTGGTATTCATGCTAAATGTTATCACCGTTAATCTTGTGCAGGTAAAATGAAGTAACATTTCTGAGATTAACGCTGCATAAAATAATCCAACTGTTCTTTGGGTAGGCTGATTGTTGTGGCATCCTCTAGACACAGGCAAACCACCTCATCGTAAACTCGAGCCAAGAGATCCAGGGGTTATCAAAGCCTGATTAAAATGCCCCTCGGGTTTAACATAATGTCTGGAAACACTATACCTGTGATCAAAACACATCACATCTGAACAGACATCTGCATCAGCTCTTTGTTAGAAGGGGGTCTAGGATTAAATTTCCAATTCAGGCCGAACAGTGTCACAGGCTATAAATAAGAGAAGGCTTTAGTACAAAGTCTCTTGTTAACATTGTGGAGGACAGAACTCTAATAAAAACAGAATAAGGCCCCTGTAGATTTCAAACAGACTAAACGGCTTAAAAAGTAGCTTTTGTAGGCAGCACCACATGATTTAATTGAAACATAATTATAACTTCCCATGGAGCGTTTCGGCCATGTTCACACGTGAGCAAAGGAAAGTAGAGCCCTGAGCTCTGTCATGTATAATCCAGTCAGGCATCTACACGATTACATGGATATGGGAATAAAACCACTGAGGTCCTCCTGTTGAGCGACTGGGAGGAGTCTTGCCCCTTCTGGGAATCAGCCACAACTAGCTGGAATGGGGGGAAAAAAGAATTTCCCAGCCATTACATGTAATCCTACAACCTATATTTTTACTTACCCTAGTATTTTTGCACAGTCATCATAATACTTCATGGAGTTCTTCACAAAGCTAAAGCCGTTCACGTCACAGACATATGACTGGCCGTTGGCACGAAGCAGGTCAAACCCACACACTGTTTGCTGTCAGTAAAGAAAGCAGAGCAACAACAGAATGAGCACTTCGTTGTTTGCACTGTCTAACACCTACCCATGGGGGCAACAAGTCAAGGTCTTGACACTGAAAGTAAAACCCTTAGAAATAAGATCAGTATTTCGCAGTGTGTAGTAATGGTAGCAGCTGAGTGCTTTACTGTGGTAAACTGTAATATAACTGTCACTATGTGACAATGCAACACCTCCATGCACAACATAACAAAGAGACCCAAGATAGTATTCATAGCACTACAGTTATCTACTGAGGTGACGCAGCTGTTCTTTGATGTAAACACTGAAAACAGAGCAGTCCCACAGGGCCAAGAATCATCCAGGGTCAATGCCCAGCCAAGTGCATGCTTTGATCAAGCTCAACTCGACAATGACTCAATAATGGGCTCAAACATTTTTACAATAGCTCAACTGCTCTGAGGTCATTGTGGGCAGTTATCCACCCTGCATTTACCTTAAAGGCCAGGCAGACTTTCCACGCTATTAGCTTCTCTCTGGCGTTGAGGATAACAGGGTAGCGAACCTCTTTTCCTTCACTGTCCCGTTCTACCTTTCCATCCAAAGCAGGAGACTTGCGGGCCTCTGCGTGGGCGTAGTCTGGGCCCACTGTGTACACCTGAGAGCATAAGGACAGAATGAATAAGTGGGAAATGTGTCAGAGTGATTGAGTGTGTGTGTGTGTGTGTGTGTGTTAATTGTGTCATTTATTTTCCGGTAAAAAGTGTCCTGACTTGTACATATACCAGTAAAAAACAGGGACAGCTTGTAAAGTTAAGATCAACAAAGTGGTTCTGACTTTGTAATGTACTTTTTGCAAAAGCTCAACATTTTAATGGTTAAAGCTGAAAGCAGAAATTCCATTTCAGGGCCCAACACATTTACATACATCTGTGGATTCAGGCTCTACAGCTTGTCAGCTTTTCTGTTCCTGATGTTGTAAATTACTTTTTTCCCATATTCCAGCAGTGGCTGACGGTTGTTGACGTTAGCACGAGTGCCTTGGAACCACATATGAGACAAATGAATTTTGGAAATTTGCACATGAAACAACAACTTCTGCTTGATCCAAAGAAGCCAGAGTATGCATGTGTTTATTTATATATTGTTTAGTTTTGTTTTCATTAAAAATAATAAAATTTGCTATAGACTTTAATATGATACTTACAGCAAGTGAACATTTCAGAATAATACACACCCATTAACATACAAAAATAGGTCTACTTAAGCACTTGAAATGGTTTCAGTAAAAAAACAAAATAAATACATGTATGTACATTACACCACAAAATATTCCAATAATGTAATTATACCATATCAAATATTTTTGGTCCATACATTACACCATGAAATACAGTATATGGACCATATAAAACTGTAGTTACTCCTTAATGGCCACTACTACAAACATTTCTTTTTGGTTTCTTTTTTGTTAATATGTGTATGAGCCCACGTCCTAACACCGTATAAAAACAAACCCGGGTGTGTGGGTGCTTACAGGTGTACAGTCAAAACACTGGCTATGCTTGACAAAGCAGTCCTTCACAAGGGCATTACATGACTCCAGTGCTACTGCGCACGTTTAACTTCTACAAATCAGTGTAACTTGATTCCAGACACGTTGTGAATACTGACAATCTTTTCAGCTTTGTCAACTTGGCTCAGCACTCAGCTCTGCACACTCCTGACACAATCACAGAGACAAATAATTACAGACTTTAATACCTTTACGTCAGTCCCATCTGTAGGCATAAACTCCTCATATATGTAGGAGCCTGTTTTCCGGACACTACTCTCAGGGGAATAAACACTACTTCTGCTGCCAATCTGTAACAGAGACAGACGCAATAATTAGAATAATTAGAGCTGGTGTGGGCTGAAGAGAAAAGAGCAAAGTTTGTTTTAATACAGACGTGTTATAAGGCCTAATAGAAACTTGGCCTATTTGTGTAACAAATAGCAGATAATTGTTGTTTGTGCACCAGTGTCTTTTGGAGCATCAGTGTGTTCTGACCTTGCGGAAGAGCCTCTGACTACCTCCTCCTGCAGAGGTGGGGTAGTAGATATAGACATTGTGGTCCTCGGCACTCACTGGCTTCTCCACAAAAGGCTTCTGGAAAATTTCTCCGTTCACCTCCACATGGTCCTCTCCCTCAACCAGGTTGCATTCTGCAAACAACCAAAAGAAAAAAAAATCAATACCACATGGCTATGTTCACAGAAATATCAATGTGAAAAAAGCTGCACCCTCACCGTCCTGAAAACTAACTTTGGTGAACTGCAAGCTCTACGGCACTTGTGCTCTAGCTCTATAGCACTTATACCACCTACACACGGTTAAATAGAGCAATTCTCATTGATCCCCTACTTTAAAGCATCGTCTATCATCATCTGTGCAAAAGAGAAAGCAAGACCAATCTTCTTAAGCCAGAGTAACTTAATCCTTCCAGGTGCTATACAAAAACCTCATTCAGTGCTAGTCCGAATAGGCATATAAAACTCCAAAGAGGTTTCACCTCATAAAATGTCAAAATATAACAAAAAGTAGCAACGCACTTTGATAACTGTGTTCCATGTGAGACTAATAGGTAAGGACACTGTCTTTGTATCACCTTTTTATATAACTGCTTTATTGTCAGTGGAATCTTGTTTGCACTACTGATATCAGACTGACACATTTTCAGCAGCGTGTTGCTGGGTGATGAAGCGAGCGTAGCAGTGCCTGCTACTGACTGCCATTTAAGAATTCCAGGCATTGCCATGTCAAAGATAAAGAGACAAGCTTTGGCCTTGGAAACAGAGATAGTGTCCAATGAGACTGATCTCTGTAGAGCAGCCTGGAGAACACAGTGACACTGACGCAAGAGCAGAGAAGGACAAACACAAAGTAAACGTGTCTTTGACCAGTGGTTCAAAAAGCCTTCCTTCCACACCGGACTGAAAACTCTAAGGCTTCTGGTGTTTAAGAGCCAGCACTGTTCTTTGTGTATGTTGCTAACAGAACTGCTTAATACACAAGTAAGCCCAGCATTAGATTAGTGAGAACGACGAGAATGATTAATACATTAAAAGGCTGACTTAAAAGGCACAAAGAGTTAATTAGAAACAGAACCCATTCGACTGAAGTACAAAGCAGCGTAGTGCTCCGGTCTGGCATCAGTCTGGCACTGCAAATTTGTTTTGTGATCTACTGAAAGTATATCGTCCATGTGTGCGATGGTCACAATGCTCTGACTCACTGAATGATCACTGAAATGGTCGTACATGTTGAATGCGGCCATGTTTAAATTTACTTACTCATTTGCTTTATTTGTCATTTGAATAGCTTAATTACTGAATTGAAAAGTTTAACTTGTTTGATTTTTTAGAAGTTTTCTATAGAGACTGTGAGACCGCACTCGGCTACGGCATCAAAGCCAAAATTGCAGTATCATGACGGCGCTAGCTGTGATCAAGTCAGGCACTGAGAGAGTTTTACAGAGCTAAAGAATAGTGGTCAATTCTTGTTGACAACAGAAAAATCAGCTAAATGGCCTTCGCTCTGGCCTCAGTGGTAGTCTATGAATAGTAACAGAGCTGACAGCATGAACAAAGTGCTGCTAGCCATTCTGGCTCTCCATTCACAGCAAGTCCCTCTGTTCCATTCATTCAGTCCTCACTGTCATGCCGCAGGGTCAGGCCACTTACAGGAATTAGTCACCTAGAATCTCTAGCAAGAAATAAAAGCTAGAAAGGGCCAAATGATGCAAAAGAACTGATGGCACGGACAGACAGACAGCTTATCCATTCCGAAATCAACAGAACAACAGACTTCAATGACACTTTACATGGATTTTATACATTTTATACATTATTCTACTTCAGATGATGACATAATACTAGCGCAACTACAGAGTTGCCCATGTTAGCATTTTGCAGAGAACAGCAGAAATACTAGATTGCAGGTACCAAACACATCCTGGACTTGCAGAAAAGTGAAGATGAGTTTTTTCATTGCTTTTTTGTGCTCAGGAAAAACACAAATGAAAGATGTAGGAAACAGCTGACGGTGCTGGCACTGCACTGCCATGGCTACAGGACCATTTCCTCATATTTTACTTAATTCAAAATGCTTACATAACCAATATTTACAAGAAAGGAATTTAATTAAAATGAGCTGATACGAACGGAGCACGTCAGGTTTCCGCACCATCGCCATGCACATGGGAGGAGGATGGAACAGTAGGCCGCATAAAAACTCAGTGGGACAGGAACTGAGTGGGCCAGGGGGTGGGGTTAGAGACACGGGAGCCAAAGACAGGCTCACTGGAAATGACAGCAGATGGCTGCAGAGCGGCCTTCAGCTGCTCTGATGTTTCATCAGTGAAATCCCCCCCTCCCCTCAATCAACAGAGAGGAACAGTAAAAGCAGAGGTGACACACCTAAGCCAGAGAGAGAGGGAGAGAGGGAGAGAGAGGGAAAGAGGGGGAGAGATGGGGAGAGCAAAACAAAGGAGAGAGCTCTCCCTGATGATGTGACAGATGTTGCCATGGCGCCAGCACTGTTACCATGGACACAGGGCGGACTGAGTGACAGGACCTTTATACTGGACCATGCTGGAAAGGGGGCAGGGGGAGTTGGTGGGGGGTGGCAGTCTTTTACTCTAACCCAAACACAGACCTCCTATTTCTCTTTCACTGTTTACTGTACTACATCATTTAATACACAGACATGAGATTCCATTCAGGCGGTTACGTTCTTTGACGTGGTACGACGTTCTTTTGACGGTGTCAGATCATCAAACGGCCTCAAAACACAAGCACCAATCATTTCACACTCAGAAAGAACAACCTGCAAAGGACACACTTTAAACCAAAGCTGGAACTGTCTGAGAGGCGAGCCACCAATATGGCAAACAGTGATATTCAAGTCAAACGTTGAAAGAGCAATTTTCAAGATGCTGCAACCTGATGAATTAATACTCCAAACGATAAGGAGCAACATGAGGTCCCTCCTCCTCCTCCAGCTTTTTTCATTCCTTACCAGTCTAGAAGAAACATTGCGAGTTCAACATCAAACTCACTCAAATTCACTCACCAAGAAAGCGTCGCCAGTGGTGGAAAGCAACGCCAGCATAACTCTTGTTTTACTTTTACCTATAATCACTTCTTTTGTTTGTGACAAACGTGAGCAAGTGGGCAACAGTGGTCGTTATAATGGTAACTTCATGTGTTGTTGCCTTTACTCATCCTCTCATCGGCTACCTGACCCTAAATGATCATGGTTAACACGATTAGCAAGAGGTTTGAGTACCCAATCGGGGCAGCAGCGCTGCTTCTTCATCCTCTCACGGACTAATTTGCTACAGTGATTCACTATCAACTTGAGGTACAAAGTGGTATTTCGAGACAGGACGAGCCAAGCTAACAGGTTAGCATGCTAACTTCACTAGATATCTCTGCAACATGATACAGAAACAACTTTGACATATCACAACTGTTTCGGCACATTCTGCTGACGATTTGTTTAAAACTAAAATTCTTACATATCGCTCCTTAAAGTTCAGTATCGTTGTCCTCACCTGCCACATACAGTACAGAAATACAACTGCTAGAAAACACTTCTTCTGTAAGGAAAGAAACACCAACACGCTCTTCTTTCAACGCTTGACTCCTATATAGATTAACAAGTACAAACCCTCTGGTCTTGCTGGGTCTCTGTTCAGAACAGCGTAGCGTGGAAGCTGGATCCCCTCCGCTTTCAAGATCCGATATACCTCTCTCCTATTCACAAAGAGACATTCATTAGGCATTAATGACTTCAAACTTCACTTAAACTCAAATTAAGCTATAATATAAAAATAACAGCACCAGACATATTTTATATATGAGCCATGTTCTCCATTTGTCTCACATTTCCTCTTGCAAAAGTTTTATGTACAACAATTAAATTTTGCTTTATCACCCAAACTTCCAGCCCTATCCACAGCTCCTGGGGAGCAGTTGGGGGTAAGGTGCCTTGCTCAAGGCTACTTTAGTCATGTCCTTATGGTAACCTGCACCACTTTGCTAGCCCAGCACTCTAGAGGGGGCTCAAACCCTCAATCCTTGGCTTAGAAGGTCAGTGCCTTATCCATTAGGCCACTGGGTCTCGGCAAAAGAACATACAGCCATACACACACCCCTAGTCAAATTATGTTTTGTACATACATGTTTTGTTGCAAATAAATTAATACATCCTGTACAGAGGACCTACTTCATTTCACTGCAACATCATTTGCTGAATGTAACATTTTGGAGAAAAATAAAACAAATTGTGGGACCTACAAAGCATACAGAATGTACAATATGCTTTTTTACGTTAAATTCAACAAATAAATTGTGCTGTGATATTTGCAGAAAAGTGACAATTTTGTTTTTTTACAGTTGAGGAGGTGTTAACTTTTT
>CM067490.1:6529375-6579383 GCA_034552555.1 Semaprochilodus insignis | reverse complement strand
ACACACACACATATATATATACACATACATATATATAATTTTTTTTTTTTTTTTTGTCCAATACAATATTTTTAAATAAACTCTGCAAAGAGCACCAAACATAAAATTATAGTCTACCTCTATAATTACAGGTTAGATTTCATATCAAGCATATTATAGTAACAAATAAACTCTAGAGATAAACACTAATCAAAAGACATCATATCATCATATCTTACCCACAAACTACGTAAAAATGCCAGAAGTAAGAAGTTAAGAATATTTATTTCCATACTTTACCATTCCGGATAACAAAGTTGTGCTATAACAATAACTGTATAGGACACATCAGCTCCAGACACTCCCCAACATACCGAATCATACTCCTCCTCATCTGCATCCTCATCTTCCTCCTCCACGTTCTCGTAGAGGCAGTCATAGCCCAGCACTCTGCCTGGGTCCAGTAGCTCCTCTCCCTCTCCGTCATCAGCACCCACGAAGAAGCGCGGGTGATCCGCGTCCTCATTCTCCGACATGTCGTCCCTGTGTGAAGAGGCACTGTCTGTTTCTTCTTCGCCGCACCACAGCACCTACAGAGCGTCTCCCACCGTCCTGTGCTCCACACTGTGCCTCCGGGCCTGCAAGTCAGTGCACTCAGCAGGGCAGGCAGAGGCGAAAGGAGCTGCTCCCAGCGCAGGCTCATAGACAAGCAGGATTAAAGCTGCTGAGAATCAGCCTCTCTCCCCCCTTCCTGTTCTTCAGAGACAGCCATCAGGATAACCTCCCGCTTAACAAAGAACAAAAAACCCAAAAGCAAAGCCGAATCAGAACATTTCAGGGCATCTACAAGTTTAGACAAAGTACAATAAAGGCTTTAAAACAACTTTTAATTGTGGTTGTTATGCAGTATTTTTCCCCATTTTAATATATGGGCCATTTAAGTTACATGTTTGGTATATTTAAAGCTACAATATGTGGATTTGAAGATCTCCCTAGTGGAAATGTGTATTTGCATGCAATTACATTCATTCATTCAATTACAGTCTTTTGTGTTTCGGATCCCCACACAACCAGATGAATCTATATTCTGTCAGGTGATTCAGTCAAAATTTGGTGACATGTATTTTGAGTATGTAAGTGAATTATCTGCAATGATAATCTAGTACTGAATTAGCTACAATCTACATGATTATCTTTATTAGTATACATGGTTTTTACGGCATGGAGAATTATGACACCTCAAATTTCGTGCCGCCTACATATCTCTACCAAATGAATGCCTTCATAGAAAACACTATTTACAAACTGTTACAAACAGGTGCCGCACGCTGTGGATTTCTGTTACTTGTGCCTACAATTGTAGTATTCCTCAGAGATAGTGCTGTATCACAATCAGCACAGTGCACAAGGAATGGTACTGTCACTACTGCCAAAGTCGAAGAAAAGTCCTGGAATTTGTCTCAAGGAATTTCCTCCAAACAGAGGGTCTGTTTTTTATGTTTACATTTGGTTCAATATTCATCATTTGTATGAGATTTGGAATTCCAGTCTTCCAGTTAGTAAACACAGACTCATTGATGCAACTGAGTTTCATCTACAACCACAACCTTTACTAAACCACACTTTCTATTTGTTAAATATAATAAAGCTCACAACCCAACGCTTATCATTGTTTTTGCTCCGATGCAGTATTAGGGACTGTCGCACAATAACCTAAAGAAATGTTGAGCATCAACTTTCTGTAGCCATTGACACAAAGTCAAATTGAACACACACAGAAACATTTACGTGGTTAGCATTAAATTTAGTCAATTTTTGTTATTTCCAAAGTTTTCACTGTACATTAGCTATATATTCTACTCTTTACAGTAAATACAGACATTCCATAAAATTAAGAAGTTGGAAACTGAAATATTCTACCTCTACTAGTGAACTGTGCAGATGAAAACAATGGCTTTAAACAATGTTCCACTTCCTCGTTAGGGCAACATTTTCTAGTTGTAAATGAAAGCAAAGCCTCTACCTTAATATTTATGGTGCATGACTATTATGTTTATACACTTATTTTTTATAAAACATGTTTTAATGTGGTAAATATCTGTTTTTTTTATTATAGAATCATCAGAAGTCCTAATATACTTATAGTGCCTATAAAAAATGTCCACATGATCAAGAAGGTACCAACTCTGCCTCAGCCAGAAAAGGTCCAGGTATAAATTCTGCAATTCAGACCTAAACATCAAACCAGGCCTTCTGTTTTTGAGTCTGTGCATGCGACGGAAATACATAAAAGACAACCTGACGGGGTGTGAAAACTCTGACTAGACGCCTCTGACATTAAAAATGTTATTTCAGGCTTTGCAAGGCGACTCGCAGCAGCGCATGGACATGTTTCCGGCTTTTTTAATTCAGAAATGCTACTTCTCTTATTTTAACAAATTAAACCAGTTTCCCTGCACTCTCCAGACCCTACTGTTCATATATTCATACTGAGCTGCAAATACAGTTAATTAGAGTGATGTCAGCCAACACACTTATATCCACCTATATAACACACATATATGAACCTAATCGATCTGCAGCAGTTTATTCCTACTGATCACATCGACGTTAGGAGTGTTTCAAACCAGGCTGCTCTGTGAATGAGGCACAATGAATGGCAGCCAATTAGAAGACAGTTCATTTACATATATCAGTCTCAAAGGCACAGAAATGAAACACAACACAACAGTCTAAACCCACACATACGTCATTGGTAAGCCTCAGGGGAAAATGGAAATGGCCTTGTAAGACAACTAGAACAACAATAATAGGAAGTTTACGAAACCAAAACTGTCAGTACACAGCGCAATAATAAAAGACCCCTATTATTGAACATGAAAACATTTATCAAGAGATAACTGCTTTAAAAATGATCACCACAGGACAGGTGTTTGGAAGTGACAGATATATTAAACTAAAATAACAACATTTACACTCTTCTTGATAAAAAATTTATTTGCGACATTTTACTTCCCACAAAACAACAACAAACGTGTTGGGGTTTGCCGTCTCTTTTGGACACTGTGTTCTTGTTTGCAGTATGATTTAGTTTTCAATTACTATGTGGAGGGCCTCCCACAGATAAGCTGAGTATAAAGAGGAAGACAAACAGCATATCCTACAGATTAAAGGAGAGAGTTCCCAGACCCTACTTAAGAAAATGACTGTAGAGGACTTTTCCTCCTGCTTATCGGATGTGGCGGACTAATCTCCGGGGCATCATGACCTGGGGGGGTCAGAAATTCCACTGAGGTACGAATATGAAGGTACATAACAGACTAAGACCAGGGTGCAGAGAAATCCCAAGGGAGGAAGCATTAATGCCAGAGGATTTTACATCAGCTTTGTCCACAGTGTTCTAGGACAAGATCTACATTAAAATGCTAGATCCAATCTTAAAGGGGAATTTTGCTTATATTCCAAATGTTCTGCTTACTTCAATTTCTAAGAGGTAAACACAGTCATTAAGAGTGGGCTGAATCAAAAGACGCCATTCTAGAGAAACTTACAAAGTCACAATTGTTTGAAGGTGGTGATGGGAACTAGATGTCCAAAGCGTTCAATGCCCCTTAAAGCTACCTCACAGAAAGTTCTACATGAGACAGTTTTGTAGTAAGGTTTTGGTCTTGGTGGAAAATGGATCTATTCATTCAAAATAGCCCATCACTCTGATATTGCAGTATTTAACCATTCTTAACAACAAACATAAAACTGAACATGTACATATGACATTTAAAAAGACTAAAACTGCATGGCAATCCCAATTCTCACTGTAAAGACATTAGACCTAATGCATTTCTCTAAAATTCATTTTTTCACATATCTAAAGGACCTGACTGAATGGCCTGTTTATATCTCAAAAACTTAATCAGCAGGACTGGAATTTGGTGGAATTGCCCCAAGTGTAATTATGCAGCTCTATCATGTAGCCTAGAAACCTGTAGCTTTTAGTGCAAGCTAATAAAAGGAAACATCAGGAACTCACACAGGTAATTAAATTACATCAGCACTTGAGAGTACTGATTGTCATTTACTTAGCATGGCTGCTTCCCACTGAACTCAGGAAAAATGTCAATGTTTCAGTTTTAGAAAGAATCAACAGACTTTCTAAAGGCTAGTGCAAACCACATGGAGACGGCAGGAGAAAAGAAACACGGCTTTAAATGCATCCAATCCAACACAGCTTCTTTATCTTGTGCGTATCATGTAGTCCAGTCTCCAGGAGAGACGGACACTATCACAACATTAGATGAGAACACACCCCACAGTAGAACGGAATCACCAGTATGGGACTTATAGAGGCATTCCCAAGCCGTCCCCTGAGACAAAGCCACTTCATAATCAAATTTACACACAGCTATCCCATGACTTTTGGTACGACAGCGTGTAATATATACTTTAGAGCCATGGAAACAATATACTCCATAAAATTAAAGTGTATGGTAGACATATACACTATAAAGTTCTCTTTGGTGTAACTTTGAGAGCAGAGAACAGAAGAAAATATTCAGGGCAACCAACATCAAGTTAGACAAGTTTCCGATATTCTGACTGCTGCAATGTGTCGCAATATATTGTGATTTATTACCTTTTTTAACTGAGAATTATGTACGGAAAAGGGGAACTTAGATGTGTTTTAGTCACCCAGTAGCCTGCTATGCTTTCTGCTTTATTCAAAGCAAGTGGTTTTATTATTATAGGCCCAGAAGGTTAATTTGTATTCGCAATTTATATAATGGAATATTGACACTTGGCATGTATGTATCAACATCATCTAGCATGTTGATCAAGTTCATGCTCATTGGTTCAAAATATTGAGATATGTTGTATTGATGTTGCACCCCACACCTAGGAGGTATGGGTTCATTACTTTACTAACACAAACTTTTATACCATTTGATACCATGACATACCTGCAAAGCACTAGGACCCTGCATTAACACCACTCCTAACCTGGTACAGGTGTTAAAGCCATAACTAACACAAAATCAACAAAGAAAACAGAATTTTACTTCAAAGGTCTAAACACAAACAGCCTGTACAGGATTATCACAACACAGCAGCAGTGGGCAGTCAGCCTCCTCAAGCCCTGAGCCTGGACACCTGTCAGTGGCACCACCTGTCCAGCACATCGACACCAACACACTGTAGCCAAAAGCCTGGGGCTCTGGACGAATTACACAGATCTCTCTATCAAACCTAATCAAATCAGACATACTACATGTTAAGCAATGTGCCAAATGCCAAGAGCACATACAAGCAAGTGACCACTGTGTTCATTCAAAGCAGAACTAGTAGGTAAGTTACCTACACCAAATTCACCATTATGGCACAGAAATATGGATGAACTGGGATTCCATAAACAGTTACATACCCCGTTTGGACATGACCCTACAGACAACAAGGAAAGCCAAAGCATCGTTTATAAGCAACCTGATTCAGCAGAATCTCCAGGTCTGGGCTCTAAGTTTAAACCTCCAACAATGGCCCTACTCAGTATCACAGGCTCTCCATGAAGAGAAGAAAAAAAGAAAAAAAGGGAGCAAAAAGAAAAGCCAAAGCACGAGTCACACACCAAGCGGAGCTATTCCCAGCACACCGTGCTAATGTTACTGGCATACAGGCAAGGAGAGCTAACGTTTGAAAGCAATCCTACTACAACTGAGCCACGGACAAAACAAAAAAGGTCGCCAGATTAGCGAAAAACTTACAACAAACTCACAGCAAACTCGCAGCTCACTTCCTGCAGAGTGAAGTCTTACTAACCTGACACTGTTCAGGACACACGTGTACTCATTTCCGAAGCATCTGCATTAGAGGAAAAACTAAAACCTGCTAGCTAAGCTAGCTAGACGTTGCGCTTACCTCGTACAGCATCAGTGGCGCCTTTTCTATAGCTATGTGGCCGGCGAGCAAACGGCTGTCACAAACAAAACAGGGGAGTTCACAGCCCGGTTCGCTGCTGGGTTTCCATGAAACGCGTTAGCAATGGAAGCTAAATATGCCAGTTAGCGTTAGCATTAACCCTTAGTAGTAATATTAGCCTTAACCCTTTATGTTAACGTTAACGTTAGCCTCAGTGCTATTGTTATTATTAGCGTCAGCGCTCGCCTTAATTCGTACGCTTAAGGTTAACACTGGCGTTAGCATTTAGCTCGCTTAGCTAACGGAGCTCTTCATTTTCTTGAATAACGTTACTCAGATATTTGGTCATTAATACAAAACGCTCAGAATGACTCAGTACAGTTACACTGTATACCTGATATGTTATGATATTTATTATTGGGTTTATATCCTCTCTCCGCCGGCATTAAGGACTATCAACTAGCAGTTTGCTAAAAAACCGCTTTTCTCGGAGCCGCATTAAAAAAAAAAATAAAACGGGAGAAAAGCACCAGCGTGTCTGTCCGTGACGTCATCACGCAGAACGCGAGGAAGGAGGCTGCTAAGTGCTCTGAGAGAGATCAGGGATCACAAGAACACACAGGAGAACGATGTGCTGAGATATCTATTCATTGATTTCTCTCTCAGTCATACGTCTTACATAAAGAGAAGGCGAAGGAACCAGAGAAACAACAGAAATAGCCAATACGAACGAGCCGGTAGTTTTGAATATATCTCCATCTCCAAAAAAGATATGACGCTGCAAAATGTACATAAAGGCAAAAAGCAGTAATGTGCAAATCATTTAAAGCTTATATTTAATAGTACAAAGACATCACACCAAGTGTTGAAATTGTGTTGTTTCATGTAACATGACTGTATTAGAATTACTATTATTTATTAATGCACTGCCTTTTTTATCTCCAGTATCTTAATGCATATACTGTATTTTTTTTTTTTTTTACATATTTTCTACTTGTCATCTACAGTGATATTTGTATATTTGTAGATAGATTTTACTGTATATATTTTTGCCTCATTGTAATAAGTGAGATATATTTATCTACAGCTGACGGTATTATTTATAGTTCATTTTTTGTTTTTTAATTTTTAATTCCTTATGTTCATACTGTACCACCTTTATTATTGTATTGTAATACTGTGCTGTATTGTGTAACTGCTACTGGCTTTAGCATCAATAAAGTATCTATCTATCTATCTATCTATCTATCTATCTATCTATCTATCTAGATGGGGAGGGTTTACCACTTTGTGAAAGAGTGCATAAACAAGTAGTGCAATAATTCAAGAATTTAGAACCATTTGGCAGTTGTGCTTGCACACAGAGTAATTTGTCTACCAAATTTAAGCCCTCTGTGAAGTGACCACCCAGGGGCACTCGGGGAGCAGCTGGGAGTTACGTGCCTTGCTCAAGGGCACTTCAGGTGTGTCCTTAAAAACAGACATGATTCTGTAGTGGAAATCAGTGCCTGGGATCAAAAATACTTCACAAAACCTCGTCTGTGAACACAGTTCATCCCTGCATCCATAAGTGCAAGTTAAAGGTTTAACATGCAAAGGCGAAACCAGATATAAACGGATCCAGAAACACTGTCGCCTTTTCTGGGCCCGTTGGACTGAGGTGAAGTGGAAATGTGTCCTGTGTTCCGACAAATTAAAATTAAAAATTCTTTTTGGGAATCATGGATACTGTGTCCTCTGGGATAAAGAAGAGAGATACCTTTCAGCTTGTTATCAGCACACAGTTCAAAAGCCAGAATCTGTGATGGTAGAGGGGAGCATTAGTGCACATGGCACCATAAATGGTGAACAATATATATGGGTTTTGGATAAGATGACGTCTTTTTGGGGGGGAAAAGACAATGGCAAACCGCATCCTGCACATAATACAATAGCATGGCTCAATAGTGGAAGATTCCAGGTACTAAACAGACCTACCTGCAGTCCAGTCCGGTCATTCACTGAAAACATTTGGTGCTTTATGAATATAGGACAAAGGGGGTTCTGTTGGGAACAGTTGACCAGCTAGAACCCTCAATCAACCAAGAATGGAGAACATTTCACTTTCAAAACAGTACCCAAACACTCACAGGGTGTAGTTAAATAAAGAGGTGAAGAACGCAGTGGTGAACATGAACCTGTTCCAACTTTTTTCAAACATCAAAACAACAAATTTAAAATGGGAATATACTGTAATTTTCAGAAAACAATGCAGCTGTCTTCATTTAAATATAAGGTTCAAACAATTAGCGCATCACTGCATTCTGTTTTCATTTATATTTTATGTCTCCCACCTTTGTTACAAACTGGGTTGTACTTTTACTGCCTCTGATAATTCAGTTGGTTAATACACGAAGTCCTATTGCAAATGACACTTTAGTCACAACTGGTGAATGAATGAATCACACAACAGAGGTCTACACTTGGTTTAAAAAGTTTAGAAGACAAGCTACAATTTGGACCTGTTATGATTTTTTTTGGGTGGTGGGGGCGAGTCTATTTAAATGAATTTACATGCTTCAGTTTCCCCAAAACACAATATTTTTCTCATTCTGTACATCTTTTTCACCCTCTGTCTGAAACACTCTGCTAGGCCTTGTTCAGACTATCACCTCCAAATCCAAATTTTGGCATATCCATCCATATTTCTCCTGCATCCATGTTTGAAATATACACCACCAGCACAGCTGGTTAGTTATTGACACCTATATCATTACCCCAGCAGCCCATGCAGATTGGTTGGTGGTGTCTGAACACATAAATCTGAATAATAGTGCAGATAACAGTGTTGACGTTCATTTATCCTGCAGTCTGAACAAAGCCTTAGAGCTCCTGTGTTTCTAAGCTCCCTTGGTCGGGGAGCCCAGAGTGCTCTGATTGTTCAGCACATCCACTCTGTTCTGATCGGTCAGCTACCCAGCCACCAAAATTTCACCCCCACACCACTGTGGCTGTTCTTACAATGGTGTCGGTTCTGCTGTATCCGTCTGAACCAGAGTCAGATCCTGAAAGTCAGGTAGAACAAGTTGGTAGACCCAGGTTTGCAGGCTAGACTGGAGCAGGACGTTTCAGAGTGGTCAGTTTTTACCTCTGTATGTTATGTGAGCGTGTGCCAAGCTTGCTGGAAAGCAAGCAATATTTCATGATTTTGCCTCGTAACAGATACAAGGCGTTTCAGGCAGCAGAGAAAAGTGGTTTCAGTGGGAGAGAGTTTCTCCCTCTGGCATGTACTTTGAGCTTCATAACTTTGCAGACTACGAACTACATAACAAACTAAAGGAAACCAGAAAGCAAGAGGGCACTCTAAGATCATAACAGAGTCATGAAACTGTGGCCAACGGGTTCTTCCATGTGTTAAACCAGGGCTGCCTGGTGTGGTATGTTTGATAAAGCGGGCCAGTATGGATGTTTGATTTGGCCCACCTGAGTTATCCTTACCCCAGAACTCCACACAATGAGAGAACGGCAGTAAGGAGAGCACTGCAGAGAGTCATAAACACGGCCCAGAAGATCATCGGCTGCCCACTGCCTTGCCTAGAGGACCTGTCCAGCTCCCGTTGCCGCAGCAGGGCAACCAACATCCTGAAGGACCCATTTCACCCAGGACGTCATCTGTTCGACCTGCTGCCCTCTGGTAAACGCTTTAGATCCATCACGTCCCGGACAAACAGACTCAGAAACAGTTTTTACCCCAGAGTGCAATATTCTTGTTCTCTAGTGTGCAATATTTATTCTTCTAAAAAAAAAACACACAACAAACAAAGTCCAAAATGTGCAAGGAATGTGCAATAACCTACTGCTACCTCACCTGTCTATTGTCTTTTGACTGTCTATTGTCTGTTTTAGAATTTACAGTTTTTATGGTTATTTCTTATATTTAAATATATAGAGATATATTTTTAGGCAGTGTGCATATATGTATATTACATTTTTTCCCTCTTCCCTCTCTCTCTTAATTTTGCACTTTATATATTTTAGCTCTATGTTTAATTATTTTGTGTGTAAAGTGCCGTTGGATTGCTGCTAAATTTCGTTGTACACTGTGCAATGACAATAAAGGTATCTCATCTTATCTTATACCATATGAAAATGGTTATTTTTTTTCTTTGTATTTTATTTACAACAATATATATGTATTTATGTATAAAAGTAATATATTATTTAGTCTTTTTGTCCTTTATCCACCACAAACGTTGTACTTTGGCCCCTCAAGTCGAACACATTTGGACACCCCTCGTCTTGGTTTTCAGTTGTAATCTTTGGGGAGGAACTGAGGACTCTTATGTATTGTAGCACTGGCTCTTAGAGTAAGAAGCTGTGGTAGCACTCTTTTATTAGACCTCAGGCAGAAAGGCACATACTCTCACTGAGAGGACTATTGACAATCTTTATGTTTCTTACCAAGGGCCAGTGCCTCTCAAGAGCCGCTCTCCGACGTCATGGCAGACCAGTAGCGGGTCTTTTTTGATATTGTGGAGCATTTCTTGTTTTGATGGCGCGGTGAGCGCAAAGCAAATAGCCATCACACAAAAAACCATAACACTCCACATTTTCTCAGATAGATAATTACGAAGTAGGACATTAACACAGCGGTTAGAACATGCTAATCAACATAACTGGGCCAGAATAATGTCCACTGCTGTGTAAATATGAGTGGGTTGCTTTTGGCCTATAGCTAACTGACAGTGCTTAGTGACTTTAACTTGTTTAACTGGTGATAACTGGTGAATTCTGCAGTTATGCTGCGCTGGCTGATCTGTGTAAAGGTTGTGTAGGTTTGGGGAGTTGGTGTAGGTTTTGAGCTTCTTAGGAAAGGGTATTTTTGTCAGGGGAACAGTGTTGTATAGTGATAGTGAAAGTTATATAGCCTTACTATGAAAGTTTAACAACCCAATCAATATCCTCTGCAGCTAGCAAGGCAGGCTTTCCAATAACACTATAAAAAGCTCAAAGTTCGAGTAAGTGAATTGAGACTTTCTTTGCATGTCAGAAGTTTGGGGACTACTTGCTGCCTTCTTCTGATATTTCAATTAATGTTTTGGGAACACCCAGCTTCATGGTAATTCAGGTATCTTGGTATAAAGAGTAGGTTGTGACATTATTGTCAATTGCTCAATATGGGCAGAGATTTCTCAAAAAGCAAAACAATTTCTCAGTTTCAACATTTTGTCGCTGTCCAAAGAAAAACATGTATCTCCATTTTTTGTTGATTTTCACTTTTGTGCATCATTTGAACGCAGCAGCTGCTGTTTACACTGTGTGAACGTTTCATGATGAATGGACCAACAGAAATGGGCCAAAACGTCTTGAAAAGATATCTGGTTCCATTGACCTCCATTCAAATGGAGGTTTTTGCCCTCTCCTGTAAAGTTGGCATTTTGGAGATACTTGTTTTTCTTTGGACAGCGACGATTTGCTTGTATTTGTACTGTTTGTAATTAAATATAGGGATTGAACGATCAATGTGACTGGAGGGTTGCTGGTTCAATTCCCTGAACCGACAGTAACGACTGCAGTGCCCTTGAGCAAAGCACCTAACCACCAAACTGCTCCCCAGATGCCTTGGATAGAGCTGTGTGCTCACTGCCCCCTAGTGTGTGTTCACTAGCGGGTGTGTGCGCGTATGTGGGTGTTTCACTTCACAGATGGGTTAAATGTGGAAGACAAATTCTTCTGTGTGCAAACCCAAATGGCTGAAAATGAATAGACTCTACACCGAGGGAATGATTGGCCTCTCCTAAATTATTGCATCCCAGGGTTTTGGAAACAGGGTTGTGGGTAAATACTTTATGATCTCTGCAGTGAAACCAGTAAAAACATGAGCATCAAAAAAGATATTTAAGCTTTTTTTTTTTTTTGCAGCACCCTTTTCTTTCAAAATGAGCCAATAGAAAGTTCATAAAACATTTGCCATTATTAAACATACAGATATCAACATATCTTACAGATATTAGGATAACCTCAGTTTCCAGCCTCCTATAATGTTAATGCGTCCTGAGATACACGTTATCCTTTACCATAACTTCATTCAAATTAAAACCTTCTATTAAAGTAATAAAACCTCAGCTGAGAAATGCTTTGAAACATATGAACCAACCTGCTACTTCATTAATTACACCTTGTGACTGCACTGATTCCTCCTGCGGTGGGCTGTTGTACATAAAGAGATGGTGAAGGAACAAGAGGAACAACAGAAATGGACAATAGAAATGAGCCAGTAGTTTGTATGCTGTGCAAAATGTACATAAAAACAGAATATTTGTACAGTCTATATTTAATAGTACATCCACAGACCACTTTATTAGGTATATCTGCTTGTATATGCACTCATTGTCTACTTTATCAGATCCACCATATAAATGCACTATGCAGTTTCACAATTATAGACTGTAGTCCATCTGTTTCACTACCTACTTTATTACCCTGTTCTCTTTAACACTCAGTGTCACTGCTGGACTGAGAATCGTCCACCAACCAAAACTATCCAGCCAACGTGGGCAGCGTCCTGTGACCACTGATGAAGGACTAGAGGATGACCAACACAAACTGTACAGCAGCAGATGAGCTATCGTCTCTTACTGTACATCTACAAGGTAGACCAGCAAGGTAGGAGTGTCTAGAGTGGACAGTGGGTGGACTCCAGTAGCAGCACTGCTGTGTCTGATCCACTAACACCAGCACAACACACACTAACACACCACCACGTCAGTGTCACTGCAGTGCTGAGAATGACTCGCCACCCACATAATACCTGCTCTGTGGTGGCCCTGACCACTGAAGAACAGGGTGACGGAGAGCTGACAAGCAGATGGACTACAGTCTGTAATTGCAGAACTACAAAGTTCTCCTATATAGCAGCTGGAGCTGCTTAAATGGACAATGACTGTAGATACAGTAGTCAGTTAGACTACTTAATGAAGTGACCAACTGGATCTTCAGATAGCAGGTTCTTCTGAATCAGCCCTTGAAGTGTGCTAAGGATTTCAGACCATATAGACCAGAATTAAACGAATTAAAGTATTTGTGTTAGACGGACACTAGATGGCACTGCAGCTCTGCTTTCTGTAGAGCAATTTTGGCTGGGTGAGATGAACAGCAGGGAAGGATATCTCATCTGGAATGTTTTTCTCCTTTAGCTGATTGGATTTCATAGAAGTGATCTGGTCAGAACACCATAAACATGAAGTCATGAGTTCAACACTGAACCTGATTTAGATGATGCTGGAGCAAACGGAGCTCATACTTTTGTATTGCAAACTTTTCCAAGAATGCCACAGTCATCCTAACGTAAACAGGGGAGGTCTGAAGAAAAAATCAGATACGTACTGAATTAATACTTAATGTGAATTTATGTCCAAAACAACAAAATCATTTTAAACAGTAACTCTGGAAACACGGTTTTCGTGGAGGACTTCACTCAAATTTAGACCTGGAGAATGCTGAGTTGGAAAAGCAGTCCTCGTATCATCCGAATTACTGCTTTTCTCATCAAAGGTTTATTGGAAGTTGAGCCATTAATGCATTTCTGCCAATCATTTGACTTGTGATGAGGGTCTGAACAGAAGTAAAACTGGCAGAAGGCCAGCATTTCTGACTGGAGTAATTCCATACGACCTATTATCTAACTATTATCTAACAATGAGCAGGCCTTAAACATTTTCTTGGTTTTGTGGAGGAGACTAGTACAGCAGATTAGTGCATAGAATAATGCCAAAGTGTGGCAGAATAGACAGAAATGTGATAGAAGGTGTTTGATGTAGGCCATTTGAACTTTTTAGTGAGGGCACCTGAAATCTGAAGTACTGTACATCCGTACTGTGCATAGAATAAGTCCTAAGTGTGACAGAATAGATAGAAATGTGATAGAAGGTGTTTGATGTAGGGCATCTGAACTTTTCAGTGAGGGGGTTAATCATCTGAATTCCTTCTATAAGAACTCTACAGCCATACTTATATGTTTTACTGGGTAACTGCTTATTAAGTAGCTCAATTGTGAAACGGTCACACATGTGCACTCAGTTGAAGGAAAGGGGCAGAAGAGAGGGATGCTTTGCAGACACTTTATTACACAAATAACATTGTTACTGAAAATAGTATTCTTGCAATAAAACCTCAGTATGTCACAACAAATATCAGACACATCTCACGTCCTGCTTGGAAAAATGTAGTAAATACAGATTTAGATACATCATAATAATCTTCTTTTTTTCTTTCTTTTCTGAATGCGGCACAACAGAAATCAAAATACAGGTGACAGTAGCAGCGCTTTGAAAGAAGTGGCACATTTGTAGTAATATAGGTGCTGCCGAAGGCGAAAAATACATAATCAAAAAGGCACAAATGTACAGATAGGAGATCAAACAAATGTCTGGACCAGTTACCTGAAAACGTAAAAGAGCTATTGAGTCGAGAAGTTACTGGAAGAAGTTTGTCAATCATAATAGAACCAAACTAAAAACAGTTCTACCTTGTTCCTCCCAATCCATTGAAAATAACCATGTAGATTTAGGCTTAAATCTACCAGTGTTTTGCTCCTCTACATGGTCCCTTAAAATCATAAATTAAAGTGGCAGTCATACGTCCCTACTGAGAAAAAAGGCTTTTGCACAAATAAATAAAATATATCGGCAGCCAATACGAACAGTTACATATATGATTGCAGTACATCCTGACGGTGCGAGCGTTGGGGGACGGGTTTAAAATGGGGTGGCTCATTGGGATGCAGACACCGGGGGAGGTGGGGCTGAATACTCCTCGTTCTCGGAGTCGGTGGCGTCCTCATCGTCCTTCTCCAGGTCGCTGCCCTCTGTGCTAAGTCGGTCGAAGCCCTGCCGCGTGTAGCCTTTGTGGGTGGCAAAGAAATTCCCCAAGTTTAACGTCCCTGCAGCCTTGCCTGGGGGAAGATAGAGAAAAGGTCAGAGCGCTGAGTTGTGGCCTAATTCGGTTCAATGAAAACAGTGTAGTTAAAAGCACCGTCAAGTTTCTGAAGAAGGTACTTTATGCATACTTTCGGTGTACAAAGCAGCTCATTATGACTGATGGCCCAGTTTTCAATGACTATACTACAGAAAAGTTCTATACTACTGGCCACTTTATTAGGCCACTCATTATCCATTTTATCAGACCCGCCTACCATATCGGAGCACTTGGTGGTTCTATGATAACAGGCTGTAGAGTCCATCTGTTCTCTGTATAATCTGTTAGCCTTTCTTTACCCCGTTCACCAGTGATCAGACCCCCACAGGACAACCACGGTTTGAAACACGGTTTAGAGACATTACAGATGACAGCTCATCTGTTGCTGCACAGTTTGAGTTGGAGTTTCATCTTCTAGTCCGGGGGTGGGCAAACGAAGGGCCATAGGCCAGGACAGTTTGCTGAGTTCCCTGCTCAAATATACCAGCTGAACTTGGCAAACACCTAGGAGTTAAAACAGGCATGTTTGAGCAGGAAAATCAGCTAACTGTGCAGGAATCGGACCCTCCAGGACTGGAGTTCCCCACCGGTCCTCTAGTCCTTCATCAGTGATCAGTTTTTTTTTGCCCACAAGACACTGTGGGCTTAATATTTTGAATAGGCAGACTACTCTCAGCCCAGTAACACTGAGGGCCAAATCTGAGCGCAGACATAATGGCCGCGGTGTGTGATTCACTAAGACTGCAGCTCATCACACAAGCTTCCCTGTCCATTAAGTGCTTACTCATTTGCTGCAGATTTGCTGGTGAAGACATAGCTGTGTTAGTAATAAGCTCTTTCCCACCAAAGCCATTGTACAGGGTGGTTATTTAACTCTGGCTAGGACAGCAATAACACAACAACATTGGGAAACCACTGCACAGACTGGATGCATGTATTCTGGGCGCCTTACAGCATATTTTGCACTGCTTCTCCTCCCATACTTACGTCTGATCCCGAGAGTTTAAGCAGTGTTATTCTGATGGCAAACGTTCTTTCAACATGTGTTCTTTTGACACCCTAATGCAAATTTATGTTTGATTTTAACAGGCAGATTGAAATTCAGACCAAACCAGCAACAGCAAGCTCAATCAATCAAGTGGAATAAAGAATCGGTCGCACGTCTAATACCCCCACAGGCCCTGCCACACTTTATGATGTAAACAAAGTAATTAAAACGGTTTACTGTAGAGAAACCTGTAGACCTATTACAGTTCTGTTGATAGGAACCAGGGGTCAGAATGTCTATAAGCCTAATACAGCTACTTTAATGCATGGTCATTTCAGAATATTAAAACCACCCCCTTGTATCTACACTCGGTGTCCATTTTACCAGCTCCACCGACCACACAGGTGAACTTTGTAGTTCTACAATTACCGAATGTAGTCCATCTGTTTCTCTATATACTTCGTTAGCCCCTTTCACCCTGTTCTATAATAGACAGCACCCCGACAGGCCCACCACAGAGCAGGTATTATGTGGGTGGTGGATCATTATCATTAGCACTGCAGTGACACTGACGTGGTGGTGGTGGTGGTGTTAGTGTGTGTTGTGCTGGTACGAATGGATCAAACACGTATGGATCATACAAGGCCCTGCATGCACCCCTCTGCAATAACTGGAGTGAGAAAAAAAAAACGATCCAATAAAGTACCGGCTCAGAGGGGGTGTGAAGGGTGGGGTAAACGTGGAGGGGGCTATCTTATGTAAAGAAACTGACTGTATGTAATTCTAGAGCTACAAAATATGCATCTATATTGAAAATGTACTCAATGAAGTGACCAGTGTGATGTTTATTTTCACAAAGTTACTTTCAAACTTTTGGCCTTTCACTGCATTTATGAGGTCAAATGAAAAGTATTAAGCCTGTGTGTTCTGTTCACAGAGCCCCGCCCGCCACACACACACACACACGCCTGCAACGTCTGATTATACCTCTTTGGCCACTTTATCATCACTTGAGTTAAGCTGCGGCCAATGAACCGTCTGTTCAATTGCCTGTTCCATCTGATATGAAAGTCGTTTAGAGAACATACCCTACCATTAAAAAAGTGACAGCTCGCAAAGTATTATGAATTACATTTATTGGATCTCTCAATACCATCTAAAAAGTACCCTCAGGGGGTCTGCGCTTCAGAGCACATTTTAAAGGCTGGGCCCTTGCCAATTAGCGAGTCAGCTGCTAGCGCGTAGCCGGAGAGAACTTAGTCTAAACTCTGGCCCCGCATTGCTGCAGAGTCATGGGAGCCAGCACTCTGTACATAAACTGAAACAGCACAGCATGTCCGTGTCTGAATGACAGGGCCCGGCATTCATTATACACACAGGAACTTGGAAACTTCACACAAGCAGTCATCAGTTGACCTTGGAGGAGGGCAGAAGTGTAGCCCTCAGGGACCGAAAAGGGTCCGTCCAGCCGCTGTGTGGAATGTAGCCAAACAGATGGTGTTTGTTTGAGATACAGTCTGACCACACTGGGTCACTTTTAAAGGAAGCAGCCATAACGGAGGCATCAGAAGACATCAGAAGATTGACTGGAGACATGCTTGCATCTACTTCTGCAAAGAAAAGGCTTCCAGCACTTCTGACTTTTAATTTTTACAAAAACATTCATCAGTTTATTAAAGCGATAGTTGGCTAAAACGTCCAATGTAAGCTTTCTCTGACTACAAAAGCAGGCTATCAGCCAAGACGTGCTTCTTCAGTCTTATCCTGGAGTTATAAGACTAATGTAGGAAGCAACTAATGGAAGACTGTATTCCAACAAACTGCTGGCCTAAGTCATCAAACGCTCGGCTAGGTGTCGAAATTCAATACCTTTACAGTACAGACTGAATTACCTCAATATAAAGAAAGGAATGTTCAGTTCTGTCTCATCTAACTTCTTTAACAGCCTAGTGGCCATTCCACTGCTGGGATGGTTTTCGCCTTTGGGCTAATACTGCTCTCTTTATAATGAAACATGCAGTTGGTCAGTGTTTTGCAAGTACTGATGACATATACAATATGTTCACAAAGCCATACTGTATTGTATTGTTACATAATTTATCCCACGTATAACGTATAAGTATATAACGTACATACCGTATGTCACGTAACAGTAGCTTTGTCCATTTGTATGGATAAGAGTAAGTTGTCAGCAACCACATAAACAAGTCTACTGGAGATTAAGTAACACTTTGATGCAATCTGAGGCGAGTAAGAGATAATTTGAGCATGCAGTTTGCACAATGAACAATGAACCATAATCTTCCATTAGTCTCGAAGCTCCAGTACAAAACTCCTCCTGTCTTGGTTACTTTACTACATTGGGGGGTCTGTGTAAATGTAATTTTTCACTTTAACCAAATCTGACTAATATGTGCATTTTCCCTATAAATCCCAGGGTTTATCCATGTTTGAAGCTTAATCAGGGTATAACGACTGAGATATGTTGTTGCTGAAGGTTGCCGGTCAGATCCAGACTGTCTGTGGCAAAGCCCTGACGTGCTGCTACAGTGATGAAGCTTGTCTTTGTGTGCACATTGTGTAAGTTGTTGTGGCTGTTCCTTTAACCAGAGCTGCGGTTAAATGGTGAAACCCACTCACCTCTGAGTTTACCCAAGAGTCCTCCTGAGGATCCTGAAGGCTCCAGCTTCACTTCATGGCCATCTTTAAAGATAAATAAATAAATAAATAAATAAATAAATACATACATACGTACATACATACATACAAACATACATACAGTCTGCTCGCTGTACTATCATACAAGCTGTAGGAGGAGAATTGAGAACATATTAATGATGAAATCTCAAACTAGACCACTCGACAACTGTGCCCTTGAGTGAGTGGACATTTGCCTGATGTGCTGAAGAATTTCAGCCTTCCATTGCTTTCTGCATTCCTAACTTTGTTGCATGCAGTCTTAAAAATAAAGGTTCAGAAATGGTTCTCAGTTTGGTTGTGCACTTTTAGAAAAACCCTGAGGTCCCATTCATTCGTCCAGCCCACAGTACGTTATTCACAGACGCTGAAATTATTAACAACAAAACTCAGTGGATGTATTAGGGTTAGGGTTAGAATTTGGACTAGGACCAGATTTAGGGTCACAAAAATGAAGGTGAACTGAATGGATATTTATTTTATTTATATTTATAACAAAAGACAAATGCAAGGTAAGCACAGAGAACACATCAGCAGTGGGCTATCCAGTTAAAATTCGGAATATGTGGAGCTTCTTTAAACTTTAAGATATTTCACACTCGCATATCTCACTTATGAAAAATGTTTCTTTAAAAGAACCATCCATTAAAAGGTTCTGTAGGGAACCAGAAGTAGCTATTCTATGGCACACATAGAAGCTACACAGGCCACAACCAAGAACCAGCATCAACATCACAATGACATGTAGATTTACATGTACGGCATTTAGCTGACGCTTTTATCCAGAGCGACTTACAAGGTTAATCATATTACAGACAGGCCGATGTGGTGTTAGGAGTCTTGCCCAAGGACTCTTATTGGTGTAGCAAAGCATAGCAACCCAGACCAGGAATCGAACCCCAATCTCCCACATGGTGTGATAGCTCAGTGACAAGTGGTGTTATCCGTTGCGCCACACCAGCTAGATAGGGTGTAGTGCTGCTGGCAATAAACTAGAAGACTTAAAAGATGCAGAAAACTTAAAAGACGCTTAAAAGACATTTTCAAAAGACTGAAGTCTGACACCTCTCACATCTATAGACAATGTGTCATGAGAGAGTTCTAGTCACAGGTTGATTTTGCAAAGACTGGAGATCTTGCAGAGTTTAATAGCCAGTAAGTGTACAATGTTACTTTAAGAGGCGCTTAAGTTATGTGCATGGAAGCTTTCTAACATAAGCAAGTGGGACCTTGATCTTTCATGTATCCTCTTTTATTTTGGTAAGCAACAACACTGGGAGGCTTTGAACCTTTTTAGTTCACATATGAACGGACAGGTAATGCCACGAGACTTGACTTTAAAGTCTCAGGTTTTGGAGCGAGAAGCTGGACGTGCAAGCCACAGTCCAAACATTATAAGGGTTGCAAGACTACAGACTTCTGATGATATTAAACAGTTGTGTTCTCTCGAATTGTCAAGACGAGAAAAGCCTAACTTAAGACGGTTATCCTGACCACCTTACACCAAACAACTGAGATGATGGGAGAGAAAAACACCCACGCTTTTATTTCAACACCGGAAAATTGTCTGCGACAGAGAAATCGCTTGAAAGTCTTTTGGTGTAAGGCCGGCATGAGTGTGCACCGGAACACACAGATCACTGCAGAGCTTGCAGCAGCTTAAACTGACATCATTTACACTCAAGCATTCATAAGATGCGAGAAAACTGACTGACCTCTGGCCAGGCTAATGGGTATCAGTGAGGATGCACTTCATTTTTCTTGCCTTTCAAAGAAATATGATCATCTTGACCGTTTTTATTACATAAAACAATATAACAAGAAAATACTGGCTACTGGGTGGTAATCGGTTAAATGACTCATCAATCCATTACATCTTCGGCAGTTCCCTCTCAGTGAGCCCTGTCAGAGCTGCGCCATCAATCAATGGTCCAGCTATGACCAGTTATATAACTTCTATGGTCCACAAAATAATAGTCCACATTGTTTGGACGTGCCGCAATCTGTCTGCATCATTCCAACAGACTGCATTACAGTGTTTCAGAGCACTTCTTGTCTTTATGTACAGCTTGTTGATTTTACCTCCATACATCCTGCTCTTCTTCCAGCGGATGAAGACACCGATGGCAATGACCAGCACCAGAGGGAGAAGCAGAAGCAGTGTGGTGATGACTGCGGGAGACAGACCCTGAGCACTAGCTTTGCTCGCAGTCTTTTCCTTCTCTCTCTCCTTCTCTTCTGGAGCTTTGTCCTGTTGTGCCAGAACTGCCACCTTCTCTGGAACCTCTGGGAGCTTCTGCACTGTGGCCTTGGGTGACTGCGCCAGCGGCTTGTGGATGGGCTTCAGTTTGGCCTGGACGAATGTCTCTGTTTCTAAAAGGGAGCAGTTAAACATGCTGTACTTGAGGTTGTTGACATAAATCCCTCAGAATTATACACTACAAAATTTTAACACCTGTCAAATGACGTGTTGTGTTTTGTTGATTTTCTTTCTGAAAATTGGTTAACGCGCCCTCTACAGAGAACTCATATAAATTATGGGTCCCTGTAAGAGGACTTCTTTTGAATTTAATATATATTGGCAAAAATAAATAAATAAATAAAATTCTACAGGCCACATATAATGTTTTTTTTTTCGTTCCAAATACACTCATCATCAAAACAATAGTACCACAAACAGCTGCATCAAGAAGGAATCAACCAACAGGAATGAAACTTGGTGGGTAGGTTTGACATTGCGAGACATGCAAACGATTCAAGTTTCACACTCGGCTGTGCATGTGATGTAAGCAAGGACGGGTCTTATCGCTGTACCTGACTGACCCAACAGCCACGATTGCAGAAATCCAGCGAGCAGTGATGCTACTCCATGAGTCATCCCGTTAGTGCCAGCACCTTTGGCAGATGGCTGCACCACGCAGGACTACATGCACACAGACCGTTACAACGACTGTCCTTAACACCACGTCAGCGTCACCAAAGACTGCAATGGTGTTGTGCCAGACTGTCATGGAGTGACATAGTCTCACTTTTGTCTTGGTGGAGACGACCAATGAATCTGTGTGTGGAGGCACCGTGGTCAGTGCCAAGAGGAACGGTTTGTCGTCACGCGTCACACGTCCGGAAGGCCTGTTGTCACTGCACCTCCACCCCTACCGCACAATCTGCAGAAGCTCCATGACGAGACCTATGCATGTTGCATCAGCAAACACGTCACTACTGACTACTGACACTACTTCTGTATGTGTAGCTCAATAAATATTGTTCATATCAGTCTAAATCTATCATCATTTATTGTTGCTGGTAACCTTTATCTTCCTTCCCGATAGCACTGCATTCCCACACTTCCTTCTGGGTGCAACTATTATTTGATGATGAGTGTATATTCAATTCATGAAATAAACAGCAAATGAATCAAATGAAATTGTACAGTAGTGTGTTGAATTCATTTAAGAAAAAAAACCCCAATTTGTCATGGTCTGGCAACCTGTTAAGGGTGTTCACTGCCTTCTACCCAATGAGTGCTGAACATTTCCAGCACATCCATGACCCAGGAGGATAACCGGTTTAGATGGTGAATAAATGAATCAATGAATTTAACTTTAATTTGTAGTTTTGCATAGAATGTACAGTTGTCTCTTTGCATATACTGTATATGATTTGTTTGAAGTTGGGGTAACTAAGGGTAGGCTGCCCTTCACACTTTTCCAAGCCAGTCTGATCTGCTTTTCACAGCGGCTGAGCAAGCCATTAATTAAACGTTAACACCCCTAAAAACCTTAAAACATGAGCACTTTCCTTTAGCGCTGAAAAAGAACTCTTTTAATCACTATAATTAATAAAGATATAATGTCAATAGGCCTGAAATTTGCCAGTCCTGCCTTTGAACTATTGTCAGCCCATTACAGCCAATTACAGACTAATAAGAGCTATTACTCTATTACAGGAAAGAGCTGCTTAAACAAGTAGAGACAATGTAACTGTTAGCTTAAGTTTGCGCTATAATTAAGCAAATACCTGCTCGCTGACAAGGTAAACGCGAAGCTCACTGGAGACCTCAGACAGAGAGAAGGTATGTGACTGTGGAGGCCGCAGTACTCCGTTATTATTTAGCGAGGAGTGTGTCAGAAACAGCCTTCAAGCACTCACTACTTTCTCTACACGCCTCTACAAGCAGGGCCCGGCTGTCTGAAATGTCACCCGGCATGCCAAGTTTTGTTTGTTTCTCCATCCATGACCCACGGATGGAGGGAAAAAAAGAAACTGAAAGCAAAAGGCATGGCACTGATAAATGACGTGTCGCAGTCAGTCGCGAAGGACAGAACTGAAAACAAGTCGAAACTGTATACCTTCAATTTCCTGCACCTCAATTCCTCCTTTCTTAACGGAACGATGTTCTGCTCCTGAAAGGGAGAGAAGTGAAGCTTATTTTCTGAGAAGAAGAAATAAAAAAAATCTGCAGACCTTGCAAGGACATTTAATAGCTGTTCATTAAAGCCACTCTCTCTAAACCGACGTCCTTATGTAAGGACTGAACTTGTGAAGGCCTAGAAAGTGAAACAGCAGTGTTTTTCACTTTCAATAGCATTCAAAAAAACATGACGGTGTTGGCCATGAGTCATCTCAAGGCTGTATTCAGGATCCTATCAATGTACCGTCATGTCCTCAGCAAGTCTCTTTATAAAAAAAAGAGAGCGAGAGAGCGAGAGAGAGAGAGAGAGAGAGAGAGCGAGAGAGCGAGAGAGCAAGAGACAGAGAGAGAGAGAGACACTGTGAAAAACACCTCCGCTCTCAACACTCCGCACTGGCATCACAAAGGACATGAAGGACAGCCATACTGTTTAAGGCACTCGGCCAGTCCTTAGACAACCAGGGCAACGTAAGCTCACCGGACAAAACATTAGACACCTTGCGTGTTTAAGGTGATATTAACTTCAGGCTCCTGCGGATGGCATTGCATGAGGGTGATGGGGCTATAAACACCTGCAGGGTGTGAGTGATGGGAAGAGGTGCTACAGTGCAGTGAATGTCTCGTTCCATGTCTTCTCTGCCAAAGGCCATAGTGTGAAGGAAGTAGCTGAGCTTGCAGGTGTAAGGATGTGTACGGTCATACGGGTGGCCAAAATTCCAGTCTATAGGAAACTCTCCTCAGAATTGTACCAGGGAAGGCATCCACCAAATCTCTTTGATGGAAGAGTGGCTGAACATTGTTGTCGCTTACATCTAGAAACTTGTCCAGTCCATGCCAAATTCAATCACAGCTGTTATTTGTGCTAGTGAAGGTATTACACGATATTAGATACCTTTCAGTCACAGGTGACTCATTTTATTGTCCGGTGAGCTTGTGTATAATCTAAATTATACTGTTCGCTAATAACAGAAATGTGTTGTCTGGGCCGTAAGTGCTTATTTGTTCAAAAACACATTTGAAGACAAGTACTTCAATAAATGTTCATGATGCACAATATGTCACAATGTTAATATATATATATATTTTATGGCAATATTATGACGTTATACTGGTAGCTTATCTCTCCTCTGGAATCTTGTCATGTTTTACAGTATTTAATTTGTATCCATTGTAATGCTGTACAGTGATTTTACAGGCAAAGCACACATCCAGCTGAAATAAACACCTTTAAAACATGGCTTTTCATGGCTGCCCAAGACTTCTGCACAGATCTGTATCTATCAAGGGCTATGGCTGCAGTGCTAATTTATGGATATGATACAGTCAAACTTAATATAGCCATAAACCTATTACAACCTTAACACTGACTGTGATTATTGTAAAATCATTCGAATTCATGGCAAGTTAAACATGTATACAATAGAAAACACTCCACTCACACAAACACAACATCAACAACTAACACTCAACTAATAAACTTCAGTACATACGATCTAAGAGAGCAAGAGCAGTACGAACATAAAGAACCACTGCATGTTAACAGTTACCTGCCATCTATGTTGAATACAGTTAATATAAATTATTCAGTATTAATATAAGCTAGCCCAGTTTGCAAATATATGCTAATTATAAAGCAATTATAGAGTAAGGTATCTGTAGCGCTCAGAAGTGGTACTCTGTAAGTGAACTTGGATCACAATTATGTAATTTATCGTAATAATCCTGCAGACGATAAACTGAAGTTTATATTATTGTCCAAATTTACATACGGTAGTCATTTCCACCCAAGAATCTGAAAACGAATCAAGTTTTTCTAAATCCTACTGGGATCTGGGATCTTGTGTAGTGAGTTGAGTGAGAAGTACAATCTCGCTGTCATATCAAAACCTAAAGATACAAAACCTGAAAAACAGGCAGAAGCAATTAAAATCTCAACTTACTTTCAGATGGCATAAATTTTATAACCGAGTCTGAGGCGGCGTCCCCGACGAAGACGCTTCCGTCCTTGCTGACAGCAATGTCATGAGGCATTTTGAACTTCTGAAAAGAACAAAAACACAAAAGACTTTGGGCATTAGATTCTGAGAGTTATATTACTTTGTAGAAGAAAGCGTGTATTAAAAACTCTAAAAATCACCAACTCCAAAATCACCAGCTTCTACTAAGGGTTTCCCAAAGGTGCTTTAGAAGAGCGCAGCAAAATGAAGACAAATGCTGCCTTTAATAGTGGAAGACGTCCCGAAACAGACAGCATTCACCATATTAGCAGCACCATCAAGCACAAAGAAATGTTCAGAATTCGAGTCACATGCTACTGTTATTAAAGAGGCTAATATCCCTCTGGTTTCTTGTGTATGTCCATGTTTCCAAATGTATTTAGCAAACGTAATCTAATCTTTAGTAAATATAATCTAAAACTAAAGTAAAAAATTGCTTATGTTTTGCAAAAACCTTTATAGTTACAGCAAATTCAGCAAACACTATATTGTCAGAAACAGAGTACTGTTCAGATCCCATTAGGTACAAGCGATGTAAATGGACCATTAAACGTACAACATGGTCCTTAAGTAGGTTCTTTGTTTGATTTGCCAACTTTACTCTTTTTTTACATTGTCTTTTACACACACTGTCCATCTAATCAAAGAGTCTGGCAGTGGACACTCGGGACACAATGATGTCACTCTGCCGAAGAAAAAGAGTCAATCTGATGAAGACGACAACGTCCAGTGGCAGTCAGCAGCATGGCTCAATTCCTCTAAGTGGTATCGGAGGAGGATGGCACAAAATGAATTCACCTCAGACAGGATAATCAATCAAGAACAAAAGCTTTCAGACTAATCAATAAATGTTTATGGGAAAGCTGTACATAGTCATTTCAGAGAATATGCACACACATCTATTTGCACATGGATTAAATGCAATCAAATTCCAAGTATAGCCTTGTTCAATCTAATACGGTGCTGTGTGCTTCGGGCTGGTCAATATAAGCCAGTCATGACGCATTATGATATGTAGGCTTTGACAAATCAGAGCTTCTATGCTGTTAAGGTTAAACAGTGCTTTGGATTAGCAGGCGGGTTTACAGCGAGTGTATAAAACACGTTTGGCTAAGCATAAGGCAAACACGGCCTTCCTCTGATGTCATATGGGTACCACTTTAGGCTACCCTTATAAATGGTTTAATAATAGGTTATTTGTTAGGTTATAACCACTTTACAAAGTGTTAATAAGCAGTTATAACAGTACATTAATAAAAAGAGCAAAAATTAGCTCCTCCATACAATGTATAGGAATATGCATTGAAGCTGACAGGGTTTACGTGGATTGATGGAAGAGATAAAGTAAGATCAGTAAACATCTGAGCTTCAACAGTATACAAGAATGTGTGTTCACTGTTAGACTAACAGGTCACTGCTGCTCGTCTTATTTATGTGTTGTAACTGCTTATTAATAGGTTTATTTATTTGCACTATTACACTTTACTGTATATCCTGTACATCTAACTTTACCTAAATACCAATATATGCACATGTTTATTACGTTTATTCAGTATTGTCATTATCTGCTGATATCTGCTCCCCTTGCACATTTATTTTTATCTCCGGGAGTTATTTTTCTACGTGTCTACAGTTATATCTGTATTTTTTTGCAGATAGACTTTCTTGTATATATTTCTTCCCTCATTGTAAAGTGAGATATTTATTATTATTTATATTTTATAGTTTAATAGTTAATAATATTGCTGAGCCGGTACCTACCCACTTTTCGTTTCATACTGTACAACCCTTTTTGTTTTGTTTTACTGTGCTGTGTTGTGAACCTGCTACTGGCTGCTAAATTTCCTTCGGGATCAATAAAGTATCTATCTATCTATCTATCTACCTATCTATCTATCTATCTTTCTATTTTAAGCTGTTTATGACCTAATTAATAACCATCAGTCAACTCTTTTTAAACCATTCATAAACTCTTTATAAAGGTAGCCTTATTGGTGGTACCGTTATACGTTTAAACACTCCAGTCTCATTTGGACCTGAATGTAAAATGTCGCAGGAACACAGAACGGTCACTGTACCAATATGACCCTATTAGTGCTACACGATATGCTACAAAATGTTACTATGGTGATTATTACGAAAGGCCTTGCAATACATTAAAAACCCATTATAGTTCAATCAGTAAATGTGACATGGTTAAGGACTGCGCAACCCTAGATCCCACGGTGTATTTCACAGCAGTTAAACTATCATAGCCAAAGTCAGGCAGGCCATCGCAGGCTATGCTACAGCCATGTAATCACTTGTAATGCTGTTCCAGTCCAGCTAAGCTGGGTTTTGCTGTGTTTGTTAAGAGAGCTTATCGTACCGAAGCAGGAGAACAGAACTAGATTATACCTTCACACTACATATCATATCCATCCCGGTCAATAAACAACACCAGGCCTGGATGTTTCAAGGTTTCACGTGAAAGGTATAATGCCTATTTCATGCTCTGGCTGAATATGGGGGATTTGCAGATAAAGCTGAGGGTCTTGTGTTAGGTGGAGTGGCCATCATTGTGTCTGTGAAACAGGGTGTGTGTTAAGGGTGAGTGATAATGGAAGAAATATAATGTCACAATGGCTGAAAATAGGTTCACAATACACAATATAGTGCATGACATGTAATTTTCTGAAGGTCGCCATAGCAGTGGCTTTTAGAAACACTGAGAGCAATGTTTCTATCCTGTAAACACAGCACGCAGCCGCCTTAAATCTCCATTTGAAGGTTTGGCAAAAAAGCCATTTCACACAACTGTACACTTAACACAGATGTAGTCGGTTAGCCAAAACACTTGGGTGTCCAAATGCTTCTTTGGTTCAGAGCTGGAGCTATAAAGCTGAAGTTGAAGCCAGTAGTCACCCAAATCAGTTCCATAAATACGTCCTTAATATTTCTGTCAAACTGCTCCAGGTCTTCATTAAGGTCACACACACACTTGTGGAACAAACGAATACACCCCATCACTTAACCGACCACTGCGGTCAGTCGATTTAGACCAACAGACTCTTCATACTCAGTTCTAGATCACTTTCACAATTTATGTTGTTCCTATTTATGATTCTTCGGTTCAGAAATGAAATATTAATAGTTATTAATAGTTATTCTGTAATAAAAATAAAAACAGTATCTATATACCTACAAGACGTGTGCATGTGAAGAGCAGTCAGAATTTGCACAATATCTATTTAAAGCTGCTGCCCGCTACGCTCAGTTAAAGTTCTGTTTACGGTTCACAGTAAGTCATACTGTGTCCTGAACCACATCTACAAGTGAAATTTAATGAAGGCCTGGATGCTGTTCGAGCTGGTTGAGAGAAGTTTTGGGAATGTGTTTACAGAAATGATTAAGCTAACCTCATAGCTTCAGCGCTAAACCAAAAAAATCTCAATTTGGAAACTACACGTGTCTTGGCTGATGTGGGGTACGTGACCACTTGTGTCAATGTTATTTTTTTGCTTCGGCATCCTTTTGCTAAAAATCTGACACAGCAGGAGCTAAAACAGGTGACTCAAAAAGCACACATATCATATACCATCCATCAGTCAATTTAATTAAGCACAGCCAATTATGCTTCACTTACTGACACATGTCGTTGTTCTACTCAAGTACAGACCATACCACTGGGATATACCCTGTGACATCATTTATCGTGACCGTGATACCACACCTTTCTATCGCCCACCCCTAGTGTGTATATGTGTGTGCGTTATCAGCACCTGTGTGTCCGGAGCGAACGTGTCCAGGATCTCCTTGGTGGAGTAATTGAGTACGAAGCCTCGGAGAGGGGCAGACTGGCCGTATGGTGATTCTCCATTCACTACATAGATTAGCCCACCTGAAAGGAGACTTTAGCATGAGAGACGTGTCGCCCCAGAAACAGTTCCACATAAATATTGATACAGCCTCTGCATTAATCATCAAAGGGGCTGTAAAAGGGGCTGCTCAATTTAACCAGCGATTCATATTAAACAAGAAGGCAGTGAATTGGAACCGATGCAGCAGTGAGCAGTGACAGACGCCCAAGACAGATAGCTTCAGGCTTGTTTTATATGGACTGCAGTATTTACATGTTGTACTGCAGCTGATTGGAATACCATCAAATGATCAAAAGAATAGTTGCACCCAGAAGGAGGTGTGGGATTGCAGTGCTATTGGGAAGGAAGATAAAGGTGACCAGGAACAATAAATGATGATACATTTAGACTGATATGATCAATATTTAATGAGCTACACATACAGGAGTAGTGTCTCTCAGTATGGTGTCGGCCGCCATGTCTGCTAATGCAACATGGCAGACATCTCGGCATGGAGTTGTAGAGGTTCCTAATGGTGTCCTGTGATAATCCATCCCTTGCAGCTTGAATATTCTCACACAGTTCCTGCAGATTTTGCGGTAGGGGTGGAGGTGGAGTGACACCAAGCCTTCTGGACGTGTGACGTGGCAACAAAACACCAAGACAAAAGCATGACTCGTCATTGAAGATGACCTGCTGCCATTCTGAGTCACTCCATGACAGTCTGGCACGACACCATTGCAGTCTTTGGCGACAATGACGTGGTGCGTGGAGCAGGCGCTGTGACGGTCTGTGTGCATGTAGTCCTGTGTCGTATAGTCGTCTGCAAATAGTGCTGGCACTATGGATGACTCATGGAGGCATCCGCAATTGTGGCTGTTGGGTCAGTCAGGTACAGCGATAAGGCCCGTCCTTGCTTACGTCACATGCGCAGGTGAATGTGTAACTTGAATTATTTTCTTATCTTACAATGTTAAACCTACCCACCAAGTTTCATTCCTGTCAGTTGCTTCCTTCTGGGTCCAAGTATCTGTGCAACTATTCTGTTGATGACGAGTGTATTTCTTCCTTGTAGCTCATTGGAACAAGCCTAAAGAGGTGCTAAACTTCCATTAAACACAGTGCTGTTTAAATATTTGGGATCACTGCTCAAAGGTTTTCAAAAAGTATACTTTTTGGTGCAGATCATTATTCTAATACAAGGCTAATATTTTACCATGATTTGAACTTGTGTAAAGTTACTGTTGTGCTGTTAAACCGGGACTCATACAGCAGAGCAAGCAGCACAGTGTCTTAAATATATCGGGAAGGTTTTCATGCTCACCGTGTAGAGGCGAGTAGGATACGGCAAACACCTCTCCTCCAAACTCATCTTTCTTGATCTCCTTCACAAACTCGCCGGTGTCAGCAATGAAGCACTGGACGCGGCCGTTCTCCCGGTCAGCCACTAGCAGCTCACGCTTGTCCGGCACGAAGGCCAGGCTGTGGGGGACCTGGAATGGCACACGTCGTCGCCTGTCCAACGACCCTGCAGACGGAAACACAAGAGCAACAAAGCAAAATATGGTTAACATCAACAAACATAACATATCCTACTAAACACCACATCTAATACCGCGTAATACTGTAAAATATAATGTCTATATATTTATGTATATAGACATAGCTCTCTTGTCTTATTATTATTATTATTATTATTTTATCTCTTAATGTGTTTATTAGTGCAATATCCACCAAGGCTGCTCCTGCATCTGTCTAGAACATTTATACATACTTTTCTAGTACCCTGCTGACTGTTACTGTTTGTGGTTAATAGCTCTTCTGTAACTCTAATAATGAATGTCTTCTTCTGTGAAATATGTATAGTACTGTGACACTGCAATTTCCTTCAGGATCAATAAAGTGTTACCTATCTTATCTTAATTCCTCATGTTCTGTTTTTCAGCAGGATTGATAAACTTAACAACCGAAACGCCAATATAAAGATCTGGGTAATCACGTCTTTAAATGATGTAACATAACTTAGTAGTGTTGTATTTATCTGCTTATCATAAAACGTTCACACAACGTAATAGGAAGCTGGTGTTTTTAAATTGCCCGTATCACCGAAAACAAACTCTTCTTCTCTTACAGAAATAAAATATGTAGCATGTAAACACAGTTTGTAATATGTAAAACACAGATTAAGGTTCAAAATGTACTATTCAAATTCCAGTCCATATAATCTATATATGGAAGCCCAGGCTGGATTCACTGTTTCTGTGAAGACACATATTTACCACTTATTCAGCCAACAGCACTTTAGTTACGCCCATTCATGCTGAGGCTATAAGGATTATTTTAGTCCACACCGCGATTTGACGAGGCAACCATACAAGGCACTGACTGCCAGAGCCAATTTTTATACATACATCAGTCCTAAAGGCACCGTAACAACGCTGGCATTTAAGGGATCAAGAGAGGCTGCAAAATAATCATGTAAAAATAAAGTATGACTGGATATTAATACAAAATAATACAAAAATCAGCCATTTATTTATTTTTACTGGAAAAAGGGAGTTCTTCTAACGTCTCTAACTCCCTACATTACATTCACAGGACAATGACTTGCTTGGGTGGATTCTAAAGTTGCACTGTATCGTGTTCACCTGCACATACTGTGGTTGTATTGTTTACTGTTCTCTCGAGCCTATTATGAGTAATGTAATCAGAAACTGCAGTGTGTTTGGGTGTGTACCTGCTCCCCAGTCAGAGAGATATTTTCCCTCCGGTGAGAATTTGAGGATCCTGCTGTTGCAGTAGCCATCAGACACAAAGATGTTGCCAGTTTCAGGGTCCACAGCCACATCAGTAGGTTGACAGAAATGGCTCTTGTCGCTGCCTGGTTTAAAAGCCTCTCCCAGCACCAGTAGCGGCTTATCCTTTCCATCACTGCTCAGTTTAAACACCTACACCAGCGAAAAAGTCCAACAACAGATGGCTTAACAACCACAGCCAGTCTGTAACACAATGCTGCTATGCATGCTGAAAGAGGCTCAGCTAAAATGAGTCACTTTCTCATTCAAGCTCTAATTCATGTTTAAGCCAAGCATATTTAACAGTGCAATGCATAACGCTTTAGAGATCAGCTTAAGAGGAAGCGGACACGCAGACCAACTTTTGTAGCTGACGTTAAAAAAACAAGAGTCCCCTACCTGATGAAGAGCTACATCAGTCACCCAGTAATTATTGTCCTTATCTGTGGTAATACCGTGAGGCAAGTAAAACCTGTCAGAAACAAAAACACACACAAAAAAATGTCTTAGTAACTTTAATAACAGAGCACTGAAGTCATGCACCATTCGGTGGTTGACATGGGGGTCTAAGCTGGTACTTAAAAATGTGGTATCCAAAATGTTACAAAGTGGATACATTTTGTCCTGTGTACATCACCCCCAGAATGTCTCTGGACCCACTGAATTATAGGGTTAGCTAATACTCCTCGAAATGACGCTGCACAAAAGCAAGTCTCTTATTAAACAGTATTATATGTGTCACGCCTCTGTGTCTTCCTGACACCGTCGATCTCCCGAACTCCATTCCCCAGAGTGCACTACCTGATGACGTCACACCCACGTCCCCAGCCATCAGTCACGGTCTAGGTCGTTTGATTAGCGTCACCTGTCATCATTTACACACACCTGTATTTAAACCCCTCTCACACACACACACACACACACACACACACACACGTTGTGAAGTTCCGAGCATTGTCCCTGCGACCTTCGATCTATTTTTCCCGGTTCTGACTTCCCTTTGTCTCTGGCTTCATCTGCTGGCTTGTTTGATCTCTTGGCTTTGACCCCTGCTTGTCTCTTGTTCTTGACCCGGCATTGCCCTGTTTATATGTGTGCTTGTTATTTGCTGTTGTGCTCAACTACCTGTTTGTTAAATAAAAAACCCTCTGACTTTTAGCTCTGCTCGCGTCGTGCCAAGTTCTTTGTGCCTGACAATATGCCAGCATCAGCTACAAACAGTAGGCTGCCATTACCAAAAACAAGCACAGCCAAAGTACCACATTTGATAAAGTCTGCGTGGGTTATTTTGAAGAGGTTTCCAGTCTTGTGATGTCATTCAGTATGCTGGAGTTTAGTTACAGGATCTAGTGGCATTACGATTAAAATATATGTACATAATGTACATAACGTATCAGGTCTGGAAGATTATTATTCACCACACGATGTGAGAGCAGTGATTTCTCAGTAAAGACAGAGAAATCCGCTAATATCCTAATACCCTTATATCCTAACATGGGCATAAAACCGACCATAGAATAACATCAAGAATTTAGAGCTTTGCTGCCCAACACGTAGTAAACACAGTAAATCAGTCATCCAGGTTCTAGAGACAAGCACAGGTACTTACATGTTTTTCCCTGAGGCCTTGAGCAAATTGCCTTTGCCTGGATCCACCACCAAAATGGTTGACTCCTGAATGGGGCCGAGGGACTTCTGCTGGTATATGGCACTGTTGTCAAAGGAGCTGCCAGAGAAAAGCAATCCATTAAAGACTATGTAACACATGCATAAGCACTGAACAATTGGTTAAGTAATATTAAAGTAATGTTTAAGTATTTATGACCAGTTTTGACCTATTAATAGAGGCCTAGTTAATAACATCACATATCAGTTCTGTGGAACACTGTACTTACATGAACATGTGTTTATGTTATCATGTCCCTATATGTAGGAATAGGCACGTGCATATGCATATGCATGCCTGACCTGGTCAGAGTCCAGACTTAAACCCTACAGGGAATACTCACATTAAACATAAACTGGCTCAGTTTTTCAGCTGTCTACCCGTGCTGAGTGGAACAATGTCAACTCTTCTTTCTGTAAAACACGCTTACCATTTATCTATTCCATACTACCTTTTTTTTAAGGATTTGTTGTTAAGGCCATTAAAAGCTTAACGTTTTGCCATTGTAGGATTGGTCTATTTTCTGCCTGGGAGTGTACATGTACGCATACAATTCTTGTACTTGAGTAAAAGCAAAATACCTTGGTAAGCTTGAGTACTTGAGTAAAAGTAGAGGTCAATTTCTGAGTAAGCTACAGGCCTGAAAATCAGAGTTAGCTGCTCATGCCTACAGTCACACAAGCCTCTTTAAAATAAACTACACTTTAAACACAGTGCTCTTAACCAGGCCACTGCCCTGTAAGTTCTGTTACTTGGGAATGAGGCTTTATAGGAGGTAATGGAACAAATATCTATCACTTTAGTTTAGGACTGCAATATCTCTTAAACACTAACGTTTCACATCTGTAGCATACGGCTGTTTACCACAGACAAATTATGTGGATGCAGAACGCTTGCTGACTCATTTATAATAGAAGCCAACGCGGGTGGGGGGTGGTGGGGGTGCTGAAGCAGTTACCCCATTTGTTTCCATTATAACCATGTGTGTGTTCAAGTCAACTGGTTTTCAGTGCTTTTGTAAGTACAGCAACACGCATCAAAACTGTTGTCTGTGGTAGATGACTGTATGCTAGAGATGCAGGAATAGAAATGCGGTATTTCTGTAAAACAGTAGAAGAAAAGGGGTAGAATAAAGTGATCCCCAGCTTCGAGACCCTTAAGGACGTGAATATTTGTTTGATGGGTGCAATAAATAAATAAATAAATAAATAAATAAATAAATACAACAGAGCAAATACTCATGGCGGTAAAGAGCCTACAGGAATATCGGAATAAGCAATCTCCTATCAGTATCCCCCGCTCGAGACCCTTAAGAATGTGAATATTTGTTTGATGGGTGCCAAAAATAAATAAATAAATAAATAAATAAATAAAAATAAATAAATAAATACAACAGAGCAAATACTTGTGGCGGTAAAGAGAGCCTACAGGAATATTGTAATAAGCATCTCCTATCAGTATCCTCCTACATATCCTGTATGCGCTTGATCCATCACACTCTTTAGCGGAGGCCTCCCTGCGGACCTCCCAGCGTAACCAGTTATGCATAACAAATGTCGCCGCCAACCAGCACAGCCAGGAAAAGCCACTAAATCACCCCTTTATCTAATCGTTTTGCATACTGAACTAAACTAAAGCTCCATTCTGCAATTCTGCAGGGAATGCTCCATCCCGGCTCTTTCCCAATGATGAATTTCTGCCCAACTCTGCAACAAGATCTAGAGTGGTTAGGGGCAGAGGATGAATGGATTTAAGAGGTCTGCCTCTCTTCACCTACAGACCCGACCCATTAATTCTACTCTCTCCATTTCTCTCACTCTTCTCCTCTCTCCCTCTCTTTCCAATCTCTTCTACTCTCTGGCTTTTGCTGAACCACAGCAGAGCCGACCCAGGAGCACAGAGGCAGGGGCAGCTTCACCTCTGGATGCCTGGCATCAGAGCTGGCCTTTATCCAGAGGCTCCGCAGTACAGTGATAATGCTGCGCCTCTATGGGAAAGACTGGGGTTGGATGACTGGAGTGGAGAGCAGGCCGGGGTAATTAATGGTCTCTCCAAATTCGTCCAGTAGCTGTGGTCAATGTTCCTCCCCCTGCTGGGATAGGGCAAACGGGGGCTGGATGAGCATGTAGAGCTATGAGACATAATGGATTAAAGGGGCTTATGGATATGCTTTTAATCTTTTGGGCTTTTACCTTATTTCACAATGTGACTCTTTATTCATAATACTAGTGCTAAAGTTCCAACACAGGATATTTTTAAGCACAATGCTACATTGAAATTGGGGTCAGAGCAATATATCAGTTGGGCCTATAAAATCAACTGGCAGTAAAGCCCAACAAATATATCATATCTGAAAATGACTAAGGCACCAATATTACAGGGATTAATTAACTAGCAATCTCCAATATTATAGTAATACAGGCTAAACCTCTGAACAACAACATCATAGTACTTTAGCACTAGGGCGCTATGTTAAAACAAAAGCTTCTTATGAACAAAACCGAGAAGCGGAGGAGTTAATTACCAGAAACCAACAACAACACAAAAAAACCCTGCAAAGAAGCTTCGCCCCAGCGCTGCAATCTCTATTTGAACAAAAAACGTGTACAAGAATGTTTCATCTTATCTTAACTCTATTGTTTTCTGTAAATACAAGTTCATTCTGGAAATGAATGCATGCAGCACGTTTCAAAACATTGGGACAGGAGAAGTTTAAGACAAGAAGCATTGGGAAATCTCCAATAAGCATCTTAAACATGTGATGCAAGTATGCTTGGATATGAAAAGAGCATCCAGGAGTGAGGATTGGTCGAGCCCCCCCCACCCCCGCCACTTTGTCAAAAATGCAATAGCAACAAACCCAACATTTTAAATAGTATTCTTCAGTGAGCGATTGCAGGGCTTTCAAGTATTTCAGCCTCTGCAGTGCATAATATGACAGAATTCAGAATCTGCATTATTTCTGTGCATAAAGAAAAAAAAACAAACCAAACCAAAAACAGCACGGCACTAAAAACCAGCAAGCTTCTGTGATGGATATCACCATATGGGCTTGGAAACACTTTCACAAACCATTGTATATAACGTATATAAGCAATATTCGTTACTGCATCCATACCGGAAATGGACTGATGCACAGTGGAAACATTCATTGTGATCAGATAAGTGAACCTTTCAAATTCTTCATGCAAATGATGGTTGTTGTGTTCTCCAGGCCAAAGATGTAAAGGAGCATCAAGACTGTCACCAGTGGCAAGCATTCCTAAGTCAGCCTCTGTCTTGGTATGGGGGTATTAATGAGTAACCTGCACATCTGTGAAAGCACTATGAACAGTGGGCACATTTTGGAGCAGTGTATTGAGGCTTGTACAGGCTGTCTTATTCAGGGATGCCCATGCTTGTTCCAACAAGTCACCACCACATTACTGCACATGTTACAACAACATGGCTGCGTAATCAGAGACACAGGTGCTAGACTGATCTCACTTCAGACGTGTCACTGAAAACGTGCATAACGAAGCAAAATGTGTGCTTTCAAAAGAGCCTTCAGTTCCCCAAGTGTTACAAAGTGTTGTGAAGATGCTCTTGTCCCTTTTAGGAACATGTTGCAGACATCAAATATTGAATAAGCACATATTTACAAGAAACAGCAACATTTATAAGATATCAAGTGTACAGTTTTCACATGAATACAGGCCAAACAGAATTGATTAAGCACTTCTTTCTGTTTTTATTGGCTTTTCACACTGTGTCCCAAGGTTTTTGGAATTGAGGTCAAGTTGAGGCGAGTTTCTGCCATTTATTTGAAATGTTAAAAATGTAATAATTAAAAAATGCCAATCACATCTTACTATTCACCATGGACTGCTGACAATCACATCAGTCAGTAAAAGCCCTGTTTAACTAAGATGTAACCACTAGCATCTGGGTACCTCTTACCTCGATCATCAAGCTAAATCCTAAAAAACTGTGATTCTACATGTATTTAGTACAAGTGAGCGACCACTGTTTTCCTCAACCGAGGAGTCGTTTGTCACTTGACTAATTCATTTTCTCCACTGTACTAATGATTTGAAGACATTTTAGCTTTTTAGTTTCACTAGCTAGAGACAAACGTGACACTGTTGTAGAACGCAAGTAAGCTTGTTCTTAACAAACGCAACAACATTTTGGAATCTGAAATTGGCATAGGGCCTTCTACCCACTGAATGCTTGGATACGCTCCAGCACCCCCCACAATCCAGAAGGATAAGGCGGTTTATAAGATGAGTTAAAGAGTGTTGGTGTAAGGGACAGTTTGCTTCATTTTCATTCTGAACAAAATTAATTCAGTACTTTGAGGCGTCAAAAGCCCTTGCAAAACATTGTGTGGCTCCATCAGTAATACAAGCAAAAAGCCAGTTGCAGGTGGAGTTAGACACCTGGCCCTGTTTTCATGCCAAGTATTCTCTGGGTTTAACGGTGTTACCAATAAACAGGGTTACTTAAGCTTCTGTGGTGCTAAAATTGAACATTTGTTAACAACACTGAAAGCTTAAACACACACCATCACTAATATAGCCCTCAGTATAGACGCAGGCCCTCACAAACACGCTGCAGTTATATAAGGACACGCTTTGTTCTTTTTAAGCATCATTTCCAGCCCACTCCATCAAGATGCTGATCACTTCACATAAACCACGAGTGTTCGTTTCAATCCCCTCACAGAAAGAAAGACATGAAGGGGCGCTCGATCGAGACACGCCCCGTCAAATGACGAGAAGATTATGAGTGACTATCAGCCTTCCTTCATCGCTTGCTCTAGATGCAGCCCTGTTTATCATAATGGCGAGGCGTCCGGCTGGAGCTTTGTGGATTAGCAGGCCAGACGTGACTAGAGCTGGCTTTAGCCTAATGACACCTCAGTCACGGCCGCAGGCCTTGAGCAACTCTAATGGCTTCGGCACCAAAACAGCAACTCTGCTTCTCCCCTGCTCGGTGCAAACAGCCTTTGAGCAAATGCGCTCACAAAACAACGCAGCAGGCTGTAATGAATTTGCCCCAGTCGGCCTAGCACGGCAGGCAAGGACACTTTCTCTAATTCAATTTGAAAATGCATGCCAAAAGCCTGAATTTTGAAAAGATGGCTGTGCTCATATTTTTCTGCCCGAGGTTTGCAAACTATAAATATTTGATGGTTTTGGAGTGGCCTGCTGCAGGGGAATAAATATAAAGCACGAGGAAGAAAAGAAATGACAGGCTTGGTCATAAAGACACAGCTCTCGCCATTAACCTTCGCCTGTAGCGGTTTCGTTTGCATCTGAGCATCCTAGAACTACAAGACAAAACCATATGAAGGCACTGTGTGAGTCAGTATCACCCCGTCTCTGAGAACTCCTACACTGTATGGTTTAGGAGTATAGCGTCTGTGTTCTCTACTGTATCGCACCTGACTCGCATAATTAGCAGCTTGATAGTTAATTGATGAGTTGAATCACGTGTCTTGGTGCGCTAAAAACACTGAGATTAGCAGTGGAGGGCCATACCAGGACTGTGGTTGGGAAATACAGCCCCAGGCAATATTAATAAAACTTGCACCACAGATTTGCATCCTGGAGTCAATACAAAGATATAATGGGTCTAGAATGACCCAAGTGCAAGTAATACACTATTGTAACTAGGTTAGCTTAATCGTGGTAGGTTCTACAATTTTTATTGGACTTGACTGGTGAAGTCAGATTGCTTTAATTTCCTCATATTACCAGAGACAGCCAGGATTGAAAGGTCATAGCCTTGTTCACGACAGCATTACACCCCAGCACACAGCCAATAACAATAACAACACTAACTGCTGGAAAGTTTTGTTATTAAGTTAGCACGAAGTGGACTGGAACAGGACTATTACTACTGAGGAGACAACCAATTTCAGAAGGTTACTCACCCTGTAGGTATTATTTTGAGACCATAAAATCTACAGACATTTTAAAGTCATACTAGATTAAAGCTGCCATTAGTAGTCACTTCAATTCTAGTACATCGGCAGGGAAAGCTAACCGAATTCAAGAAGTGTTTGAACGCTTGGAGCAGCTCAATACGTACTTGACTCCCCATCTGTGGCCTCCTCTGTGGAAGATGACCAGGTTTTCATCAGAGTCCAGAGCCAGACCGGACACCTGGCCCAGCTGTAGCTCAACCTCCGGCCAGCCATCCAGCTCCTCTAGATGGGTCCCTACACATACACAGACATGTACAAACAAATGAGATGGCAATCTTTGAGTGAACAAGAAGTTAGCTTCCTATTTGCCAGCTACTTATTTACAATTACAGTTTCACCTTAAATGGCGCAGCAGTTCATTTCTGACGTCTGTAGCACCATTTAAGGAACAGAAGGGAAAATGTAAATAGGAAGGTGGCGAGTAAGTAGCTAACGTTTTAGTCGGTAAACACCGTCATGGGTTCTGCCACAGAACAAAACATAAACAGGATGGCATATGGCGGTGCAATCACTCATGATGGTATAACATAACAGAAGAGAAAACCTGAAGACTGCCTGAATCAACACAAAGCTCTGTTTGGTCTCAAGCTTCATTTAACACTGTAACGCTATCCGGCAATCTGCTAACTCGGGCCTGATTCACCACGTCTGAAATCAAAGCGATTCATGCGCATCATTCTCGTCATCCGCTGGAAGCAAGCCTTTGCTAGACAGTGGGGCTTCAGCTGCTGGCAGGCAGTCATCAAGGCCGGCAGATGTCTGAGAGAGCAGTGGAGAAGTATGAGGTATCAAATTCAAATGAACGCAGAAATGCAGCTAATGGAAGAGTGTGTGTAAACACCTTTATGAGGCCTCGGCACAGTCACACTCAGGTCTACTGGGGGATTAGCTGCTAATGTGGATTTCTTCCGCTCCTATACACGGCTGAGTGCTAGGGGCTTAGCGCTGCTGACCTACAATAGCAAAGAGAGTTTAAGTAGTGGAGGTCAAATCTTCATTTTGCTATTGAATTACCATTACAGCTGTAAGACCGTAACTAGATCAAATGTGACCGGAGAGATTCAGACAAGGAACACATCTTTGTCGAGGCCAGAAGGAAAAACTGAGTCATATACCTATAACTAAAAAGTGGCATACAAAAGGGTTTAAACCAGGAAAGCACGGATATGGGGATTATGCGGATAGCTGATCTTTTATCTCGTTTAGACGTGTCTTTGCTGTGTTCTGATGCTGAATTTTGTGGTAAGGATGCAAGAAAGATCTCTTTTGATGACTCTTCCATGAAGGTCATATTTGTGCTTTTGTCACTGCTTAGCAGAAAAGAGCAGTGTTTCTCAACCCTGGTCCTGGAGGAACCCTGCCCTGCACATTGTAGAGCTTTCCCAGCTCCCAACACAGCTGATTCAACTTATCAGCTCATTAACAAGCCCTTTCAGAGTCGCAGGGCATGTGTTAAAGCAGGGAATCTGCAGGGAATCCACTAAAATGTGCAGGACAGGATGCCTCCAGGACCAGGTCTGAGAAACTCTGGAACAAAGAACCACTGCTTAATCCTCTTGAAGGTCTTTTGCAGTCAAAGGGGGCTTTAGATTTTTGCCTTTCTAGCAATCCTGTGAGAATGTAAGCATCCTCTCTCAGAATGTCTACTCGGTCTTCCTGACCGCAACCAGACCTCTACCGTTCCTGTTAACTGCCATTTTTTCTAATTACGTTACAAACTGAAGGAACGGCTCCCTGAAAAAGTTGTACTATCGTCTAATAGCTTCTCCTGCTTTGTGGGCATCAGTGATTTTAATGTTCAGAGCGCTGGGCAGCTACTTAGAGGAGCCCATAGCTGCTGATTGTTGGCTATAACATAAGGTCTGAGACCTTGATGGACGTTATGCGAGAGCTTGAATCTCTTGAGGAGCCCAAACTTCTGCATGGTGTTCCTTTCCTGCTTTCACTGTAAAATTGTACAAACCAAAAATACTACACTAATCTCGCTTAAAACGCTGAAACCAATGTTTCAACTTGAACTTCCTGCCTTTTGGAGATCACTTTATCTTCTATCTACTCATCTAATCACTAACTATTCACAATAACACATTTTGACCAAGGGTTATGCACGTCACTGTAATGAACAAAACATATCATTTGACCCAGAGTACATTATACATACACACACATATATATATATATATATACACACACAAAACCGTTTTAAAATAAACTGGTTCTCTATCTGCACATGTTGAGGTTTACAACTGTGGTGAAGTACATAAAATACAAAAACGCTCGCACAGTTACCCAGCATCACTGCTTTATTTATGGAGTACAATAAAATAAATATATCATCGAATATCGTTTCCAAATAATGTTCTGATCTAAACACGATGCTGATATTTCTGATTTAAGCAAACACCTGTCGATACCGATACAATACCATCGTGCATCCCCCGTTTAAACTACAAAAACTCAACAAAAGCAAAGGCAAAGCCTTCATAATCTTTTTATGGAGATGTAAAAAATGCAGCATCTCCTGCTTGGGGTGCCTTACTAGCACAGGCGGTACAGTCGTATATTTCCAAAATGATTAAATAAATATGGTCTCACCCCTCAGTGATTCTACCTCTGCAGTACGCGATAGGACTTGGAATGAGATATAGCCTGCACCTCTTTGATGAAGTAGTTTCAGTTCAAGAGGCAAGAAATATTTAGAGATAGCACTTCCCTGCACTGTAGGGAAAAGCCTTTAGAGCACTATGAATCACATGCATTAGTAATGGAGCGTGAAATCACTGTGAGCAGCAAACAATAACCATGCCTATTCCAAGCACCAGCATCATGATTAATGAACACAATCCCCAGCACACTCTGGCAGAAATGAGGAACGCCTCTAATGAGCCTGATGAGTTCTCTTGTCTTGGCAACAAATGCAAGAATTAACGAAGGATAACCAGTAAACTGAGGAATAAACTACTTTCCTTCATGCTAGCAGCAGCACTCAGGCTGAGCTAGGGCCGATATTGATTGTTGTAGCCTGAAACGACCGGTTTAAAGACTAGGAGAAAATTCAGGGCTCTTATGGCTGGAGATTGATCAAATATGTATGATCCAGATGATACAAGGCAACAGCGGAAGTGAGCACATTTTAAAGGTCTTGTCTAAAGGATTTTTTTTTTCAGCACCATCATAAATATCTAACATCCACACCGGTGCACGCTGCTCTACTGGGTCAATAACAGAAGAAAAACACATGTCCACATACATACGGAGGGCCGCTACGTACAAAACAGAAACCAAGCTAACCAAAAGCAGTCTTTCTCTCCATCTCTTTCGTTCTGCTTGATATGTACTCCTGCCAGCTACTCCCAGTACTGTGCTGATCTCAAGGCCACGGCCGCAACAGCCGCGCACAAACACGACACAACACAGCCAGCCTTCATGAATTATTCCCAGCAAGACGTGAACAGGAACAACAATTACTGACACGGGAATGGGAGTGGACAAACCAGGCTTTTTCACAGCACCTTGCAGGAGCAACATGCATATAATGTCATTCGTTTGGCCCCTTCTGGATTTGTAATTAGATCTTAGGGGCTGATCAATGCCGCCATGACAGCGATCCAATGGACACATATTGATGCTGCATGAAATTTGGCATCTCTTGGGGCCCCCAGACTCCAACAAGTCATGAACCGCACCAGCAGGCAATTAACACAAAACAAAAGAAGCAATTCAGTCGCTAGTGACTGCCAGACGTTGATGGAAACGCTACAAAACCACCCTGCTCTAGTGCAATCTGAACACCAACAACACCTACTGCAGCAAAGCCACATGTTGAGATCATGGAACGTCTAACACAGTAACGAGATAGAGAGTGCACATACAGTACTGTGGAAAGATCAGAGACAGCCCTTCATTTCCATTCATTCTTTTGAGCATCAAATATGATATTTTTCCACATCTCCAAAATTCCAACTAAGAAATGGCTTGCGTTTTCGTTCCCACCGCCCAAGTAAACCCAAACACGCTTAATGATGTTGAGTTCTGGGGTGGTCAGCCTATTGTTCTGAGAACACCAGCAGCTTATATGTCAGACTTCTTCATTTTTGTTCATTTTCACTTTGTCATTTGAAGGAGCTTGACTGTCTCCCCAGACAACTCTCCCCAGACAGTTTTGGGTGGTCTGCCACGTCTTACACAATTGTTGTCCCCCATTTTCTCCATCTTGTGTATTTTCATCCCGTTCTGGAAAGACTATTCTACCCTTCCTTTTGGAAGTGAACTACCATTTATATTATACACATAATTATTTAATCTACGCAGATATATGACCTGGAAAATAAATAAATGGTGTACTTAATCACCACTTGACGGGAATTTAAATAGCCAAAAGGGGGCTCTCTGACATTTGTGCAGCACTGTATATCATCCATACTGGATCAAAACCTCTTGTACTTCATATTTTAAATATTCTTAAATCATCTGAAAGCACCAGCTTCTCTTTATACTGTTTAAAAAACGTCATGACGTATGGACCAACAGCAGAGGTATGTATTCTATTTATATATCTAGATGTATAAAACCTCAGTACATTAACGTAAGCTGAGAACGTTTTGGTCCCTCTGCTGACGTTACCTGTTTTGCTCTGACCGTAACGTCTTTTGTCCAACTGAGCCTAACAAATGAAAGGCAGCAAAGTAGGCTACCCCATGAAAAATGACACTGGTGCTTTTTCCATTTCGCTCTCCATTAGTTTGCCTTTTCTGTTCTCTTTCCCGCTTGCCAGAAAAAGAAAACTGCTGTGACAAAACCAACAAAGCCTATGGAGATGGCCCAGATTCTTCATATCACCCTCACCATCTCAGCATCTTCCCACTGAGATTAATATCTGTAATGTGATGAGAGCGGTGCATGCAAAAGAACTGTCTAAACAAAAAAAAAAAAATCTCATCTTCCAGTCAGCTAACTCTTCTGTCCTCCAGTGATAAAGCTAAGTAAGCCTACACCGGGAGCTCGCTCGCCTCGAAATCAAAAGATTAATGGTCGAAATGAGATGGGCAGGCATGGGCTTCAAAAGAAAACAAATCGACGCCAAGACCCACCTTGTTTTTTGGCCTTTGCCACCCCTGCGCTCGGCTGTCTGACGGGAATAGTCTTGGTCCCCGGAGGCCTGACAGTGGACTCTAACTGGTGAAACTTGTGCACTCTGTCTCTCACCAGAACTGCATCCTCCCTCTGCTTGTAGCCTAGCCTGGGCCCGGGCCAGCCTAGGTCTTTCTTTTGCATTATGCTATCAATTTCAGCCACCAGATCCGCCTGGGCCTTGGCTGCCTCTGCGGGGTTATACTTATGCACATGGACAATGTCCTCCTTCTCCCCTAGGAGTTTGGAGAGAAGGGAATAGAAGTCACCTGCACAGGAAAAAAATAGAGGAAAGGAAATAAAAAAAAGAAGGAAAGACAAAAGGAGAGAGAGAGAAAAAGGGAGGAAAAGAAAAAGAAGGAAGAGAAGAAGAATTGGCCATGTGAATAGAGCTGTAAGGGAAGCGAGGGAGAGTCATTGGATTGGAAGCAGCCTGTCTGATGGAAGATAACAGTTTTACAGCACTGTAGACAGTAGACAAGGCGTGATGGAGAGAAGCGGGAATTTATCTCTGTAGGTGTGAGTGGTAAGGACGATCTGTGCAGTTATACGCTGGAGTCTCGGTTTCATACGCACCACATGGACCTCCTACTCACTTTCGGAGGTAGCCACACCACTGGGATCATTACGCATCGCTCTCAACCTTTCCAAAAGGCATCATATAACCACTAATTACTCTGAAGGTGCCAGCTAAACTGCACTAGAAATGTCAGAATGTCTATATTAATATTCAAGTCTCCACTCACTGTTTAGACAAATAAAACCCTCACGTTCTTTCCAAACTTGCAAAACATACACTTTTTTACTGGCTATATTTCACTGCTTTATAAATTAGGGCTGGATATAAAACGCACAGCACAATAAAGCTTTTGGTAATCACAGTGACGACATGAAAAGACAAAGTGATGTTTTTTCTGTGTAAGCTAAAATCTAACTAACTTCTCCATTCAGCAAACTGCAACGATACAAAATTACAAAAGCACCATATATTAACGCTACACTAAAGGTTACATACTAATCAGAACTGAAAGCATATTTTTGGAACAATTCTTTCGATATCAGCCTACAAAGACATTTACTTACTTCCTTATAACACTTCTCATGGTCATGCAGGTTTGTTGTGACAAAAGCCGTTACTGTGGCAGGACAGCAGTTTTCAAACCGAACACAGAAAGGCACTGTTGGTTTTAACGCCACGTTCCTGCCAATCTATTGGATCGCATTCGTTCTGTCATCGCAGGCATCGCATCCATTCAAACAGTCTGCAAATGTTATGAGCATTAAGAAAAAATACGTTTTCCTCCATTACAGTTATGTGAAGAAGCGTTAGACGATGCAGGCTTTCATGATGGCACTACATCTAAACCTGGACAGAACGAGCAATGGCTAATGAGGTCTAAAAATCCCGGTGTCCCCCAACAGCGTCCATCTTGCATCTGGCAACGCAAACACGCCACACAATTCTGGAAGCACACTGTGCAAAACCATTTTTCAAACGAGCTTTGTCTGAAGCAACCTTCGGAAAGCTATGTGCCGTGACTGGAGCATCTGTGGAGCCTATGCACTATGCAAGCTGGTTACCTATGCAGAGTGTAGGGTCATAGGTGAAGCGTCTGGTGTAAACACAACAACAGTTCACCGCTGTACCTATGCTGTAGCCAAGCAATAAGATCAAGTGGAATGGAACCATGTGACTTATCTTATCTTTTATTCGCCTTTAGCAATATTCAAACTCCTCCACATTCATCTTAGCAACTCCTATTTTACAACAACAACAGAATACTAGCGTTTTAGTGCTTTTCCATCCAGGGCTGTTGTGCAGTTTTGGTGGATGGAAAATCACAGAAATGCTACAATTTGTCACACAGTCTTACTATAACTAGTTCTTCCAGTCAGTTTGTGCATTTGTACAAATAATTCTGAATCACACAAAATAAAAAATCGAACCAAATCCAAATAGCCTCGACATTTCCCAATACCCTAAATGAGTGTTTCTTAACCTTGATTCTGGAGATCCACTGGTCTGTACATTCTAACCTTTTCCCTCCTCCCAGCCAACCTGATCCAACTAATCAGCTCATTAACAAGATCTTACTGAGCTGAAATGGGCGTATTGAAGCAAGGAAAACATTAAAGTGTGCAGGACAGTGGGTTGGGAAGCTCCACCCTGAATGTGCCCTAAAGAATTAACGCTAAACTGGACTGCTGTGAGGTCAGAGACTCAGTCCCCCGCTTAGTAACAACTACCAATCACACCCAGCTGTCTAATTCACTAATGGCGCAATCTAAAAACTTGGGGGGACATTATAGACCTACACAGGCTTCCTGCACAAGAAAAATAAGATCCTCTTAGTATTCAGTCCCGGAATGACAGGTCATTTGGCTGGAAAAGGTCAGCGCCTCATTAGAAAGCAAAGCCTTTCATTCAAACATGTTTCATCAAAGCCCTGTGAAAGCTCCATGACTACTGCGCCTCCTCCACTGCATTTAAAGAGGACCCTAAAGCCTCCAGATACCAGTCAGACTGGACATACCAGCTTCTGTGGGAATATTATTTATGAACACCGAAAATCATCAGCGAATATTCAGCCAAACTGCGTGAGCTTCATTCATCTCGTCTCACTGGTCAGCATGTCCATCTAACATAAAAGTACATCACAAAATGTCCCTGTTTCTCACCAACAAAACTACTTTGCTGCCTGATTGGCTCTTTTGGCACACACAGTGACCCAAAGCCACACCCCCTAATGATATACGAGCGAAGGGCGCTTCTTATTTATTAAGCCCATCCATCAGCCGGCCAGCAAACACACAGAGACAAACCGAAGGGCCTTGACTGACACTGCCTGGATTTGTGTCCTAATAACGGCAAAGGCAAATATAGAAAGTGATTTGTCAAGGTGTCCGGCCGTGAGCTAGAGAGGCCTGAGATAATGAGTCTTTCAGCTCCAGCTGGCTGCTGTGGAGACCGAGACGTGATCACGCTCGGACATACCTTCGTCCTTATCCCCATCCCCATCCCTATCCGCTGCTCTAACTACTACAGTCATTAGCAGCAAAGGCCCAGTGTTTCACACTGTAGACTGTACCATGCCCAAACTCAGGCCTGAAGCTCTAGAAACCAAACACAGCTTCTGCAAACAGACGATACAAACGTTTCTATATGCAGTCATTTTCCTATAAAGTGGAGACATATTCTGAGGGATTTCAGTCACGATGCTAACTAGGACATAAACTTTCATCAACTGTAGTTACATTAGCCTTGTAGCTAAAACTAAAGAAGAAAACTGGAGACACCAAAATGCCATGACTGAGGAGTCACATTAATGCAGTGAGTTTATAGGAACATCTGTTCACTTAGTCTATCTGCCGACATCTTAGCAACGCCGCTGGGCAGTTATTTCCAGTCATACGAGGCCATGCGACTGAAAACATAGTGCTGAAAGTAAAAGCCATTTTAACATTTGAAAAACACTTTTGAAATGATGGGTAAAAAACGCAAAAGGCAGAAACAGTTTGTAGGTTGTTTCGGCTGAGGGTATCTCCACAAAACACCAATTAGTACTAGTTCTACAATTAGTACTAGTTCTACAATTAGTACTAGTTCTACAATTAGTACTAGTTCTACCTGGAAGAGGGGAACTTTCTATTATACAACTACCATCCCATTTCTAAGTTGGTTGCACTCCTTTTCAGCACAACACACTGAAAGATATTGAGGTCTAGACTCTGGGGGTGTGTGTCCATCGTTCTGAGAGGACCAGCAGCTTCTTTGTCTGAGTTGCAGATTTTTTTTTCTTTTGCTTTTTTCCCAGTGAGGAGCTTCTTGACAGCTGCACATCCTTTCAGACCTGTAGAGTTGTCTTCTTACAATGCAAGGACGGACAGAAACACCTGCAGATATTGTCAGATCTGGAGCAGAGTGGACCTTGATTTTCTCTTAAAACAAATAAGGATTGTTTATCTCACGGTGACAGTTTTGGTGGTCTGCTGGGTCTTGCTGGGATATCAAGAGTCCCATTTTCTCCATGTATTTCAATTACAAAAACCATAAATAATGAATAAATTGCACTTATGATCGTTTTTGACTGAAAATGAAATGAATGGTGCTGGACTGTACCCAGCTGAACCACAGAGAAGACTGTATTCTGAGTTTATATCTCTAGTATATGGAACAATATTATGCTCTGGAAAGTGCAGAACTGCTGGAAATGTATTCCAAACAATTCAAAGTGCTGATGTATATAGTGAGCTAAAGCTCCCTGTTGGCTGTGGATTATTATCTCTTAAGTCTTGGTCCTGTTAAGGTTGCAGCCAGGCTTTTAATACTGCATGATGCAAGTTATATGAGATATTTAGTAATCTTGTTCCACGAATAGCTAATGAGGAGCGAGGGGTTTATGGCATCATATCTATTTTAATCTTCAGAGTTTGTGACAGCATCATAGCATAGTGTATTTGATTCATCACCAAGGGCTGTTGGCTGAGTGCACGCGCAGTCTTTTATTTATACCCAGATTGCTACAAGCAAGAGGCTGACTGACTCCAATCTTGTGAATGAGAGTTCATGAGCCCACTCTGAAAACAAACAGCATATCAGATTTACTCGACTTAAATGTGTAATAAATACATCCATAAAACATACGCAATCAACACAAATAACTAAGCAACACTTTCTTCTTCTCTCTTTCTTTCATCCTACATCTTTCTCATGTTTTATTTCCCCCATCTAGGTCCACTTATGTGTTCTTTAGCGTACCATATATACACTCATCATCAAAAGAATAGCTGCACCCAGGAGTAAGTTCACAACATAAATACATCACAGCATGGAGTTGTAGAGGTTCCTAATCGTGTCCCATGCAGCTTGAATATTCTCACACAGTTCCTGCAGATGTTGCAGTAGGTCCAGGCCTTATGGACATGTGACATGTGACAACAAACCTTGTCTTGGTGCTGACCACGGTACCTCCACACACGGATTCACTGGTCGTCTCCACCAAGACAAAAGCGGCACTCGTCACTGAAGACGACCCGCTGCCATTCTGAGTCACTCCATGAGAGTCTGGTACGACACCATTGCAGTCTTTGGTGATGCTGACGTGATGTTTAGGGCAGCCATCGTAATGGTCCGCGTGCATGTAGTCCTGCGTCGAGCAGCCGTCTGCCCATGGTGCTAGAACTAACAGATTGACTCATGGAGGGCATTACTGCTCGCCGAATGTCCCCAATCATGGCTGTTGGGTCAGTAAGGCACAGTGATAAGGCCCATCCTTACTTCTGTCATGAGTGGCCGACCGTGAAACTTGAATCGTTCGCATGTTTCACAATGCCAAACCTAACCACCAAGTTTCGTTCCTGTCGGCTGATTCCTTCTGGGTGCAGCTATTCTTTTTATGATTAGTGTATATATATATATATATTTACATGACCATTTTCCAACCCTTCTTTATCCCTTACAAAAAGGCTTGTCTTGCTACTTTAAAACTGATGTAAATGACCTTTGCCCTGATTGGTTGCTCTGTATTGTATGTCACTCCAAAAGCAGTCCAGGCTGAATCACTGCTTATAACTTCTACATGAATGCACAGAGCTAGACTACGGTAGGCTGAATAGGTGTATATAAATGTGTTGTTCTTTGTGATGACGCATGAAAGGCGGGCTGTTTCT